>CM055965.1:9445000-9462500 GCA_029531755.1 Holothuria leucospilota
ATGTCTTACTATCTGTTTTATACAGCATGGGATCTCTGGACCTCTGACAAGGGAGTCTGTCCTTTTACTGTATACTTCCAATGTTTCTTGATAATTAAAGCAGAAACATTGTGGTACACGCAGTTTGTTAGAATGGGTCAGTGGTCAAGTGCTATACTCTGCTACAAGGGCAGGTCCTCGTAAAATTTGGACTGATTGTGGTGAATGTGGTGAACTGATGAAAGGAAAGGTGTACCAGGGTTCACTTAATTACTGTACTTCACCCATTGTGATTCTGATCTACCAGTAGGACTCAACAAAAATTCACCAAGACCTGAAGACAAGCAAGATAAAAAAAAGCTTCCTAAAAAAATAGGAATTCTTGGTGATGTATTCAGTTTACATTTGGCACCAAATGTGGCACCATTTTGCATCTAGCCCACCTTATATGAGCAAAAATTTTCCAAATGACCCCTCCCCCAGGACGGCGATCAGTCACATCAGCCAGGGCAGAGGGAAGCACCCGGACAAAATTTGGACCTGCGGAGAACACTGATTATTAGGAAGCAGATCACTAATTGGGGGAAATCTTGGTGCTCTTGCCCCCCCCCCCCGACAAAAAACCTGGCTACGCCACTGATCCGAGTCCGAGTCCTGATGTCCGAGTCCGAGCCCCCGAGTCCCTGTGTAAATTGAACTTGTTTTGAGTGCAAGAGGAGAACTACAATGAAGCAGTCTTATTCTAACCTTTATTCCTTTCCCTAATATTAAAGATGGCCATAGATCCAAACAACAAGTAAACAAAAACAAAACAAAAGACCACTGAATTTCCTGTCATGAACAAAGACGGATGAGACACAGATCTACAATTTTCGAAAGGGGGGGGGGTATCAAGTGTTTACCATACTTACAGAGTTCATCAAGTATTTACAGAGTTCACCATGTGTTTACAATATTTACAGATGTCAAGTATTTGCACTATTTACAGAGTTCATCATGCAGTGGCGTAGCCACGGGGAGGGTTTTGGGGGTTGAAACACCCCCCATGACCCAACCTTGAAAAAATAATTGCAAAAAAACACATGATCACTATAAACCTTATTACATTTGAGGCACAAACATTGCACAATTTTGCATCTGAGACCTAAAATAGCCGTTTTTTCTCCCTCCCCTTTGACCTTTCCCTCATGTCGTACTCCAAAACCCTCCCTATGGCACAATCCTGGCTACGCTACTGTCATCATGTGTTTACAATATTTACAGAGTTTATCAAGTATATGCAGTATTTACAGAGTTCATCATGTGTTTACAATATTTACAGAGGCCAAGTATATGCAGTATTTACAGAGTTCATCATGTGTTTATAATATTTACAGAGTTCATCAAGTATTTCCATATATTTTTGCATACTTGATTGTTCCTTATACAAAGCATGAAAGTAACATGCCAGAAAGCTTTAGTATTTTCACAGATAGAAAATGCATGTTCTAAGGCTTCGCTTTCGAAGTTACAGAAAGCACGGATCGGAGATTCTCTTTGTTTGATTTTGCATAAAAACAAATTTTGGCTACTGATCGGTGAATAAACAGGAACTAGAAATACTGAATTTTTGCACGTCTAACTGACAAGGAAAGTAAACGAAATATATTATTCCAATTGTTATCCTTGCCACATATTTGTTCCCATTTTAAATAATGCTGTGGGTATGGAACATAACCCTTAATAAAGTAATTTTACACGGGTGGGAACTTGTGATAAATGTTATATAAATTGAGTGAGATTACCAGTTTACTTTTCTACATGCCTAACATTAGTCTTCCAAGACTCAGGATTGTCTTTAACATTTCCAAAATACAGAGTGACTGGAAATTATCTGTAATATTGAACTTTGCAGTAAAAGATAGATAATTTAACAAATTACCATTATTGTAAAAAGGTTTTATACAGAGAGCGCTTTTACATTTAACAATTCTACATATACAATATGATTGTAATTTTAACATAGCAATTAGTTAATATAGATTGATCAGCATAGTTATCAAGCAGGAGGACGGACGTTAAAGTCCGCCCATGCGCTATACAGACATCTTTAATGGAACAATTATTAGTTAAAATGTCTGCCTTTTGGAAGTTGCATTCAGATAACAATTTACCACCATTCTTTATCAATTTTGGTCAAATAATAGCTTCCCCTAAAAAGGACGTTCATCTAAACACAATTTCATTCATTTACCCTAAAAAGGTAAAAAGCAACAACTCGTAATTGACCATATTTAGTCCCCGTTGCCATGCTGATTAGCGGGGACGAATCGTTTAATTGTATCAGGTTAAATTTATGAAAAAGGGTTTCCAATTCCCTTAGGAAGTAAACAGGCGGATTAGGAAGTACTGGAAACAGAAAACGAATTGGGAAATGGCGAATCTTTTTATAATAAGAATCTTGCCAATTGGAGTAGAGCTGTGGAGGACCATACATTCATAAGATTTTTACGTAATAAGTTAGGAACATAATTAAGTTCGAAGAAATTGGCATGGTGATGGGTAGAAGAAACACCTAAGTAAGCAATAGGCCCATTACTGAGTTTCCCCTAAATCTATGAATCAACGGTCCAAGAATTTCTGCATAAAGTGTAAATACGGTGAAATATGGTCACCTTGTCTGCGTCCTACGGTGATATTAGTGTGAATAAAAGCCATTAAAAATAGGTCTGAAAATATAATATAAAATGTCACACGAGTAAATGAGATTTGTTCCAAAACCAAGTAAAGAAATTAAATCGCAAATAAAATCGTGATTAACTGAAGCCAAGGTTTCTTCAAAGTCTAGTTGAAAAATTTGACATAAAATTGTGATTCCTCTGTTGCAATGAGAATGGCATGTAAAATTGTTACATTTTTCCCTGTGCACCGTACCTATTGGAGATGAAGCTACTTAGAATTGTGTGAACTAATACTTCTGATGCAAGTTTCAACCTATTTGCAACACCTAAAGAGTAATTGGTCTTCCTGTCCTGAACATAAAGTCAATATCATAAGGATGACTACAAAAACGCATACTAAACAGGATAAATGTCCTTCAAAAATATTAAGCAAATTCGACCGGAAATCTACCGTGCCCAGGAATGTCTTGTTACCCATATTGTTCACAGCTTCGGTAATATCCATCATAGTAACTGACTCGTTTAAATTAGCGGCTGTCCCCACATGTAAGCAAGCCATATCGATTTTCCTGAAAACGTCTATATAGTTGACTTTTTAATAAATCATCATTACCATAAATGCACAAATATAATTTTACTTGTTATTTAGCCTGTTAGGTGGAAAAGGCGAAGTGTCATTTTGAAATCATGTGGTTATACCGCTTTAAGTTTGATAGTAGCGTCAGAGAATTTCTTCAATGCATATTTCTTAAACTATTTTTACTTTTTTCTTTGTGAGTAGTGCACTTCAACCGAGTTTATTCTTTTCAAATCATTCAACTGACTTATTTGCATATAGCAGATAATTATCACAAGATGTTGCACGCAAGCTAAACTGTGTGTTGTAAAATATCGTTTGAAGCTTCCTGTAGAGATTTAACAAAGATGTTTCTGGAGGGATGCAAAGTAAGTGTTCGTGATTCAGTTAGTTTTTATGTCAGAAAATTTCCCGACTAGAGTTTTTGCGTGCTACAACTCAGTCATTCCTTAAATACAGAACATCGCCTCTAAAACACTAAACGAAAGCATGGATTCAGTGTGTTTGAGTTTACTCCAGTTTTGTGTTTGTGTGTTTTTTTTTTTCTTATAGGAGAGAGGCTTCCGCTCCAGTGTAAATGTGCTTGCTTCGTCCATATATCGCAACAGTCGACCGAAAACAGCGCCCCCATACACTACAAAATGCACTGCTGTGAAAAGTACTGACACCACACTCAGCCAATCATCTTCAGTCATCGATTACGAAACACGTGACAACAGGTGAATATACCATCATGCAGCAGTACTCGTTCAGCGTATGAGTAACAGCGAGAGAATCATAAGCTTGGTAGATGATAATAAATAATGTCGAAGCTTCTTTTCATCGGGTAATTTGTGGAACATCAAGAAGTTACCGTTCGATTAACGAAACCATGCACCACGTTCCTCAAATGGATGACATACCTATGTACGGAAGTCGAGAAGCTCGAGGGACAGAGAAAACGTACATCGATTTCTCTGCACACCATTTTAACGAATGATTTTGGATTTCTCTGTTTATATCATCAGTTAGAATGGTGAACAGAAAAATCGATGTGCGTTTTCTCTGTCCCTTGAAATTCTCGGTTTCCGCACATAGGCCTGTAACAGGAGCGCCGAGTTCCATGGTGTAACATTATCTTCAGCTGCAAGTGAACAATGTATAAATTGCAGGGTTTTCTGTCAGTTGGCCTTTTCGGCCAAGTTGAGTCTCGTCCCCTTTCTACGTTATAGCTGTGTGGGAATATTGCAGGTTTTCGCCTGCAGTGGCACGTTTGTTTCTCATCAACATGTATTTCAAGTGGGGACGGAATAATTGCTCTCCTGAACACAGCATGCGTAATTGATGACGTCATAGTCAGGCTTCGCAGAAAAAGGTTGGTTGGTAGTCATTTACTGCTTGGTAGTACCATGCATAGAGGAAAGTCATTTAACTGCAAGACAGACTTTTAAAATAGTACATATTTTGATGAAGACCAAATTGATGTAATCTTTGCTTAGCGAATTACCACAAATCCGTAGGTTTAACTAACTTGAAGGTTGTTGGGTGGGGTGGGGCTTACGTGACCATGAAAACGTGTGCATATGGAATTGATGACGTCAAAAGTTGGAGTCCGTAGGACAAAATTTTAGTTGCCTTAAATTGTTTTGGCAGCAAGAAATATTTTTGATTCGTTAGAATTTAATGTAATCCTTTTTCTGGTTAGAGGAATTTCTTGTCATGTACGACTTGCCTACGCGAAAGTTCCTGTATTAAATTTAGTACGAGTAGGCATATCCTGTAAATTTACCTTGTGGTTAGCTAAGCAGCGTGAGTGTAATCAATGCAAAAAGATTTTCAGAATAAAGCATTGAATGCATGTGGTCAATGTATGATTTTCAACCAAGACGCATGGAGGAACATGTGCACGAGTCGTTCCATTGAATTCAGAGTGAATCATTTGAAGAAGGGCGACTGAAGTTTTATACCGCAGATGAAAGCACTGCAGGTACACGTACATTAACAGTACTTTAATTTCTAATTCTGCGCATTTCAAAGAACTACTCACAATGCTACTTGTAATGAAGGAAATAAGCAGGGTTTAAAATCGAATGGTTTAGATTTACCTAACTATTCTTTCTTTATCGGCAGTGTTCCATTTTCTGTTGTAACTTCTGACGGAGTCGAGACAGCAGTGCAAAATGCACCAGGTCCTTGCCGACAAACTTCTCACAAACATAGCTCAAGTACTGTATCGAAACAGGAAAAAACAGGACGATTCCCATTATTCGCCTATTCTACAAAGGCTTCCTCTGTTCTAAAGACGTCAGATCGTCTTTGGGTGATCAAAAGTAATAGGGAAAGACTATCAGTAACCCCTAAGAGACAAGCTGGCATAGTAAGGCCATCAACAGCGCCCCCAGTGAGGCAGCGTCAACCAACAGCTGTGGGGGAAAACGAACTTGCCTTCAAGGAATGGCTTCAGAATAAAACACAAGGCGCTAAAGATGATAAAATGATCAAACGTGTTTCTATGATGGTGGACGAAGCTTTTGGCAGAAATAACGAAGTACCATTGTGCGAAGAAAACAACACATCTAAAAGCTTTCGAAAAGGGATTTCACACGAAGAATGGCGAAAAAGAAAAAGTTACGAAGCTAGAATTAAATCAGGAGGCGGAGGAACTGTACAAAGTAAAGAAACTGGAGGTGATCAACTCCTTGCCAATAAGCATGAGCGACTGAAACACTGCTCTGTTTCACAGTGGTTTGAAGAAAAAAGAAAGGAAGAAAAGAAGCAGAAATCATGGAAGTGCAGGAAACAAAAGTTCAATCGTGCATATCAGGAACATAGAACCCAGCAAGCTGAAACAGCCTTTAGCAAGTGGCGTTTACAAAAGGAATGGGAAGAGATAGCTAGATTGACTTGATCATCGCCGTAGTACGTTGCGGAACATTAATATATGCGTAGGCAGATAACAGCTGCAAGCCTGCAGCTACTTATTTCAGCCTACCTTATGGAAACAACATTGGATGGCCTGTTTCACCCCGTGAATGTATTAAAACTCTTTTCAATTTTTTGTTTGAGAAAATCGTGATGATATGTGCGGGTACGAAGGGGGTCGAGGGGTTCGTCTGAATGCCCCTTTCAAATCGAACCATTCTGTGAATTAGATGTGGATCGTCATCACGTATGGTTTTGACCTACCAATATCTCAAGGAATGCAGATATACTGTTTGTTTAATAGTACCATAAATCATAAACTCAGTCTCAGTAGGCCTAACCGTGTTTTCCGCCCTTGATTTTGTTGGGTTTCCTTCGATTTACAAAACAAGATAATTGGTACATTTGCTATTCTTGTACAACCATACTCGTCACTATTATTTACTGACCCGGTTCTGTTATACCCCGATATTCTAATTTATTAACTTATTATTCACCTGTGTGGCACCTGACTAAGCAGGTGGTGACGGGAAAGGGAGACAGAGACTCATGTAACCCCCATTAGTCGCCTCAAACAGTCTTTGGTGAGGAAGGACTTGGGTATTAACGGAATTGTGAGTCAAAAGCTTCAGATGGCAACTGATTCCGCTTTGATGACCCTTTGTGTAAAGAAGTACTACCTTGTATTCAATCTGCAGTGACAGTTGTATATCATGTGGCCGTGCCCTTTGGTTTCAGTTTCAGTTTATTCTCAGTTCATCCTCAATATGAGGTATAAGAGACTTAGGTAACTACAAAAGATACATAACACAGTTTGTAACAAAAAGCATAAGGCTTCAAGATAAGTAATAAAAAAAAATAAATAAATAAATAAATAAAAAATAAATAAATAAAAAAAAAAATAAAAAAAAATAAAAAATAATAATAATAATACACAAAAAGGAGAGAAAAAAGAAAGGAAACAAAAATACGTGAAATTACAAAGCATACCTCATTTCAAAGAGACTACTGGAATGTGTTTCCTTAAACCTCTTATAACACGATAAGTTTCAATAAGATCTGCCGTAAATCTTCTCGTTTCTAAAGATATAAGTCCCAGATTGTCACGTGTTACGACTAGGCACAATACACAGGTCCGAAACAGCAAAAAATGGGCAAGAATTAGATTAAGGTTCCAAAGTGATTATTATTTAACCCCCTTTTCCTTAATTTCTACGAAATGCACTGAAATTTTCACATTGACCTTATTTACAATACTTCATATCAGTATGCTTATCTCTAGTCTTGACTGAATGCATTCGCAGTACCGTAGTCGTTGTAAGCTTAGGCCTTGCTTGGTCGACGAAGTAGGGTGCACTCGTAGTACTGGTAGGCACGACGTTGTTTGCTGAATTTGTTGGCGATTATTTCTTTCTTTTTAACAGTTTAAGGTTGGTAACACTCTATCAGGAACTCTCGAACGACCAGGTAGTTCACCAATACCAAGAATGCAGGAACAGTTTGTTGCGACAACGGTATGTTAGCGTTTCGGGGCTGTATGTTCGTATCTCTCTCAGTATATACAGTGAATAATCTTAACACAGTGCATAATGGTAGCACACCACTAATTATTCCTCCATTGATTCCATACTAATTTTGGTCCGTTTCGAGGCACCTGGACCCTTGTAGAAGTTTTCAACGGGCACAAGCTGTCCCTCATATGAAAGCTTACGAGTAGGCCTTTCACAAGAATTGATTTCTTCCCGGCGGCAAAAGAACATGCGATGGTGATGTGTGTATCTGTATGTATGTATGTATGTATGTATGTATGTATGTATGTATGTATGTATGTATGTATGTATGTATGTATGTATGTATGTATGTATGTATGTATGTATGTATGTATGTATGTATGTATGTATGTATGTATGTATGTATGTATGTATGTATGTATGTATGTATGTGACGCCTGCTTGCAAACATGATATCTACAGAGGGGTAACAGTAAGGGATCATATTGAATTAGTAAAACCCCGTTTATCCGAACTAGCCGTCAGATTTAACAACAATAATAGTCAACATAATTACGGTAGTATCCACCAAGTTTTCAGTGCTTTACAAGGCAAACTTCAACGTAATTTTTTGCAGAAATGCACTAATATTTCTTGGGACTTTAAAAGTCATGGAAAGATGTAACGATGGCTAAAACAGCCGACATGTGGACAAAGAAAACAATCTGTTATCTCTTTGTCAAATTTGGAAGAAATATCGTACGTATTTGCTTTGAAATTCTTGTTAAGAGCCATGAGTCTGTATAAGCTCGATATCCTCTTATACAAAAATACGTTAGGCTAGCGTAAGTCCTAGTTTCACTAAATCTGAAAAGTTAGTGACGTAGTGAGCTTCATACCTAAAAATAACGAAAGTAGACCTTACAAAAACATTGCGAACTGCTGTTTGAGAGTCTCCTACACATGTGTCTCTAACATTTTTGGAAATTTATGCAGAATTTATACTCTAGATTCCTCTCCAGATCGTTACAGCTTTTCTTCAGCCCACACACTTATTTAGTGTGTAGAAAGCATTGGTCATTCAGACGACCGAAGGCTCGAATTTTAGGAATAAAATAACTCTGTTTTAGATGTCTAAAAATTTATTTGTCATATCATCGGTCACAAAAAATACTAACGAAATACTTTGGGCGATTTTGTAAGGAATTTTAAGCCTTTTCGGGATTATTTTGGAAATGTGTTGACAGACTGTCTTATGGACCCAGTGTAATGTACTCGAGGCAAAAACTTGGAACCTCGTTCACCCGAATTTTTTCGTTATCCGAACAACCTTTGGTCCCGATGTGTTCGGATAAACGGAGTTTTACTGTTGTATATTGAATTGATGATCTTTATTGTTTTAGTAGAGGTCAAAGGTCATTTGGGGTCACCAGAGGTCAAAGGGTCAAAACCTTGCAAACACCCTATCTCAAGAAGAGTAACTGTGAGGGATCTCACACTTACCATGTTGATTGCTCATATTGAGTAGATGATGTCTATTGTGTATGGTAGAGGTCAAAGATCATTGGAAGTCACCAGAGGTCAAAAAGTCAAAATCTTGTAAACACTATATCTGCAGAAGGTTAACCGCGAGGGGTCTCATACTTACCATGTGGATTTCCTAAATTGAGTAAATGATCCCTATTGCTTTAGTGGAGGTCAAAGGTCATTTGGGGTCTCCAGACGCCAAACGGTCAAAAGTGTGTAAACTTGATATCTCCAGAACGGTACCTGTGAGGGATCTTATATTTAAGATGTGGATTGGCCATATTGGTAGATGATCCCTCTTGTTTTTGGTGGAGGTCAAAGGTCATTTCGGGTCGCCAGAGGTCAAAAGACAAAACCTTGTTAACTTGATATCTCCAGAAGTTTGACTGTGAGAGATCTCATACTTAGCTTGTGGATTGCCCATATAAGTAGATAATCGTTATTACTTTTTGGTGGAGGTCAAAGCCTTGAATTCACGATATCTCAAGAAGCTAGCTGTGTGTATATCACACTTGACATGTGAATTATTCATATGTAGCATGTAAATGACCATATAGGGAAGGTGATTCCTATTGTTTTAAGTACAGGTGAAAGGTCATTTTGGGTCACAAGATTTTAAAAGGTTTCGACCTTATTAACATTATATCTCAAGTAGGATAACTGTGAGGGATCTCATGCTTGTCATGTGGGTGATTCATGTTTGTAACAATATATCATATGGCAAGGAATCACTAAGCCTTTTGGCTTTCTGGATTCAAATTTGTGTACCATGATCATTGAGATTTTGAGCTAGGAGGAGCTTGTATACTAAAGTGGTGGTTCCTGTTTTTCACTTATTTAAAATGCCATTTTGAATGGCGGAAAGATATGTTGTAAAAAGGTGCCTGAAATGCCTTCAGTTTTGGCAGGATGAGTACTTCCATTCCTTTCCTACCACATACTCATCACAAATAGAACACATCGCTTCAGCAACATGGGCTACAAAAGTTTTTTGTTGGGTGTTAAATTCCTAGGGAATATCCTCCGCAGGTCTTGAATTAGTGGTGTGCTACCTTGAGAAAATGACAGAGTTGGACTTCCTGCAGTCTTCCTGACCATGAGTTGAAACCCCTTTCTTGATTTGACAACCTAGCCTTGACTCAAAACTACATGGAAAAGTTGTATACAGACTCCTAGTATACCCCATTTGCAGGGACTTGTGTGCTACATGTCCTTAAGTTTTAAGTCATTTCAAGCCTCATTTCATTCTTCCACAAGGACAGTTGGGATATAGAAACACTGATTTAATACTCCAATCCCTTCCGAGACACAAAAATCATATTATAGTACTTTTTAATCAAAATTTAAGGCATATTACATCTCTTTGGGCTCTTTTGTCCTAACACTGGTTGCAACTATTGGTAGTGTGGTAACAGGGCTGCTTACAGTTCAGTGGTTTAATGCCATTGGAATTGATAACAGTGGCCCTTGCATTTAAGTTTGAGCTAATTTCTAATGAATTCAAGAAGTTGTTGTTTTTTTTTGTTTTTTTTTTGACAGTTCTCAGTACCTGCAGCTACTCGACATGGGCCACAGAGTCCTACACAAAGCTATCCACCCGAAGCAAAATATTATAAAAGTTAGCTTTACATTGTGAACTTAAAAATATCATCACATCAGTTTAGAAGCCCAAGTGAAGGAATTTTTGTTGATCAATTATCACTTGAGAACAGCTAATGGGTGCAACTGACAGTCAGATAAAACTTGGTGACTCAAACCATTTATTTGGGAAAGAATTACATGTGCTTCTGTTCAATGTGACCTACCAAACCCTTTTTGGTACTGACTAAAACAAAAAAATGGTTCCAATGCTACAATGCTACAAAAAAAAAATGCACAGTATAATGTAATATATTCCAAAAAATTACCATAGTGGCATCACTGATGACAAAACGACTCTATGACACTGTTACAGTGCAGTTTCTACCCCTTCCCCTCCCCCTTTTCTTATCCACATTGTACTGCTGCAGAAGAAAGAGCCTCGGCTGACATCATTACTGGCTCAAAACCCTTCAAGTAGAACAAGTTATGTAGAAGAATGTGTTTTTTTCTTTATCTATCCTCTTCATAAAGAGCATTGCTCCATTTTTGTCCAAATTTTGCAGACAGCATCATTAAGAGGGGAGTTTTAGTGCTTTAAAGTACTGCCACAAATCACCTGACTTTTGCATGACCACAACCAAACTTGGGTACGGGCTACCTACTTTTCTGTTGAAAAATAGCCAGTGAACTAGCCTTTCAACATTTTACAATAGATCTGATCTGAGCAAAGTAGAATAATAAGGAAGTGAAATATAAATGGTACGTAAAACTCAGTTAAGGATGTATCCTAGGTTCTAAAGATAATCGTACATGTTTAGTATGATCCCAAATGCAGCAACACATTCATCCACGCAATACATGTTGCCGGTAAATTAACTCACAGAGTAGGTCCCTGTAAACTCTTAACGAGGAAGAACCTAAGGACCACAAGGTCATCAGATGTTCTAATGTAACTTCCTAGCTGAAAACTGCACGGAATATATTCACTAAGATATACCCCTACCTCTAGTACCGCAAAATGACGACAAACAGATTTTTGACCCTAAAGATACTCGAACGTAAAATTGACACTTTTATGTATATACATAGCCTAGGGTACCTAGGCCTAGTTCTCACGTACACTTTGTTCCCTGAACTAGGCCTAGGCTATTGCAACACAAACTTTTGACCGCATATTACTGTGAGAGTAATATCGTCTGCGTGCGTTGCTGCAGTGATTGTTGCTATATACGCGTATGCGCGTGTATAAACGTAACTATAGCTATGGACTATGTCACAATTGAACAGCAATGCGTGCTATTTAGCATACAATAGTGTGAACGTCCTAGTTACACGATTTAGCAGTTTCACAGAATGTTTAAAAACAAAACAGGATCGTTTGTGTAAATCAAAATTTTTGGTCTCTTTTTGGACACTAAGTGCAAATAATCTTAGAATGAAGGGTCTTAAACATATGAAGGACCCGTAGAGGTCAACTATGTAGGAGTATACGTGAATTTGACAAAGTTCGAGACTATTTAAAATTTTTGAAGGTGCGATAGCCCAATTTTGATAATGGGTATATTGCTGACCTAGTATGGGAAGCAGGGGCGGCGCCACAGGGGGGGCAGGGCAGGCATTTGCCCCCCTATGGTTTTTGACCCAAAAAATAAAATCGTCTAAATAACGTTTTAAGACACATAATTTTGTAGGGGATGGGGTGAGGTGTAACAGTATCATGGAATAAAGTATTGTGATACATTATCCGTCGCATATAGGACATTTTCGGTGTAAATCCTCGAAAATTTTGCGCGCTTCGCGCGCGTTGTCTTCTCTGTTTAACTCACTGTACATCCGCCCGTTACTGCATCCACCGCAGAGCTTACACTTAGGCCCCTTCTACATCCCAGAAGACCCATGATTGAATTTCTCTCTGAGGTTTTTTTTTTTGTCGTTTAAGGGTTAATACCTAGTAGCGTAAACAATAGGGGGGCCAAAAATACAGTATATCCACTAGCGAGATTCTGTGAGAATTGCTGTCTATTTGAAAACAAGCAAAACATAGTATTCAACACTAAACTTACTGATTTGAGTGATTAAAAGTTAATTCAAACCCGTATTTGACCGACGTATTTATCAATATTCTGTAAATTCTCGGACTACGCGCGAATGTGGTATCTATTTTGAATTCCTTGGCTACATTCACGACCGTGGCTCACGGAGAAGTAGGCCTACATCATATTTTAGTGTGTAAATCCAGTACGCATGGACCTACCAGCTCTAGTTGTACACTTGCCCTACACATGCAGTGACATGTCTGTAGTGCAGTATCGTATCCAATCAGTGGAGGAGGGGAGGGGGGTAGGATTTTCATTTCCGTGTACATTGTTCAATCTGGTCACAACAATCACAAAATGGTTAAACTGGTACGCAGGGAAGGTTATACCAGAGGAAGCAGTTCCGTGAAAGTGGGAAAATATATATGAGGCGTTCAACATATCTAGATGTCTTCAGTGCAATTTGAAAAATCTGGGAAGGGCCATTTCTTGCGATCTGGGAGCTGTTTTGGCAAAAGTTTTATCGGCGCAGTCCGCACCAGCCAATAGAAATCATGCCACATATCAAGATGGCTGCAGTGCAATTTGAAAGGTCTGAGAAGGACCATTTAATTGCGATATAGAAGCCATTTTGGCAACATTTTAAAAACGTTAGTGGAGCTCCGCTTCTATACCAACGCAACCAAACCCGTTCACAAGCTCATTCCTGTCAGTCGTCACTTACCAAGTATCGTACGGTTCAAAACTGCCTCCAAGATCCCGAGAAGCGCCATTTCATGCAGTCTGGGGGGTCTGTAGGGCGAAAATTCTCTTGTACACTTCGCACAAAACTATGATGGCTCCGCTTCGATGGCAACTTCCATTCTGCGCCCCTCCCCCAATAGCCAACACAAATCGCCGCCCTTGCCCGTTTGTTATGTAATCGTCGACAATAAGTGCAACAAAGTTGGAAAACTGTAGTCGGCCAAAAGTAAAGAACTTTGGATTACTTACCTAGAAACTAGATTTCTCGAGAAAATATGACTTCAAAAGATGCAAAATATTGTACCAGATTGCGTCTAAGGCTTCCCGGTAGTCGAAAAATCTTTCACACCCTTCCCCTTAACCCCTCCCTCAGAACCGCGATCACTCATCTCATGCCTGGGGCGGATGCAGGGGGAAGGAATCAGTCGCACCCAAAAAATTCAAGAAAAAACGGCAAAAACGTTTGTTAAGCTATAGTATGAGGAGGGGACAGGATGTAAGTACACTGCATCTTCGGTCTATGTCCGTCCCCTATAAGTTTCTTTGCCTGTGTTTTTTAGTTTCTTCAGTTAAACGTTCGTTACCTATCCGTTCATTGTCAGTTCTATTCCTTTACGCTTCCGTTACTTACGCGTTAGTATCCGTCGAACATTCGGTACAGGTACTGTACTTTTACGTTTCATTCGTTTGTTGTCCGGTAATGATCCGGTGAGCAATAGCAATCACTGGAGACGAACGGATACTAACGGAGAAGTCCAGTATGAGAAACGCACGAGAAAATGATAAAACGGAAGCTTAGCGGATAAGTAACGAATACGTAAGGGGGACCTTTTTCGGTCGACGTCTGGTCCAAGTTTTGTGCATGTTCAAAATCTCTCGCCGTTCATACCGGACGTTCCCGGTCATGAAACGAAGTCGGCGGAGGAAAACAGGAGACTAAACGGATACCAACGTACATCAACGGAGTGACATTTTGGGTCTTCGTTTCCTCTCCGTTATTGCAATCCGGTGAGGTGTGACAGGCGCTTAAAGACTGACGTGTGTTATGGTACGGTATCTCCCTCCCTCCTCCCTCTCCCTCCCTGGAAACGCCATCCCAACCAATTATTTATACCTCTGCCTGTGAATTCATTCTTAAGATATAAGTCCAAATTTTACATAAATAATACTGCAATAAAACAAATTGCAATCAGTTTTGTCTCTTATCCCATACATGCACGTTTCATTTTAGGAGTTTAAAGTGGACCTAAAGTGTAGAATTATAAGAATATATATTTTAGACGTTGGAAACGAATTTTACTTATCCAACTCTCATTTTCATAGCTCACCTTGTTACTAAGATATGAAAAGTTAAAATTTATTCATTTTATTTGAAATAGTCGATTGCGCAATAATTTGTGATGATCTTCTTGTAAAACTCACATTACTTGCTTTTGTTTCCTTTTGAAATTGAAATGTTTATAACCTTGCAAAACTTACTGTTGTACCGTAACCCTGTAACAGTGAGAAAGTGATCACATTTTGGCACAAGGTGCAGAGGCTTTCGAAAAAATAAAGAAAACAAAGAATGTAATTTGAGTAGTACAAGAATGACATTACAAATTATTGCGCCATCTACCATTTTAAATTGAATAAGCACCAACATTTTATATATCTCAGCTCAGGAATTCATGTAAAGATGGTAGTTAGACCATTTGGATTCATTTTTCAAGCTTTGTAACATATGTTTTTGAATTTTTAGCCTTTAGGTACACTTTAAATTTAGCTAAAATTTGGCAGTTCTTTGTAGACCACAAAAAGGCATTTTCTATGTGCGTTTCTTTCAACATAAAAAGTTGATTTAACTGTTTTTTCAAAGCAAAGTGAACTCAAAGCAAGCTGGAGCGATTTCACATTCTCACATTGGTGAGCAGTTCTCCCTTTTCTATGCCTTTCAATCGTTTTGGCTTACAGACCCTTAAGGGTACAATTTGCAAAATTTCAATATCTCCTATGCATATTACGTAATGATACCATACGGTTATGAAGGACACTAAATCGGATTTAAATTTAACGATACACATAATTCAGTCTATTAATGTGAGGAAATGACGTCACTCCTGTTTGCGTAAAGTTTACATTAGCTTGCAAATTTGGTTACATCATTGGTTCAAAAACTCGAAGAACTATGGGTAAAAATATAATGTTATCTCATAAGAGTTATGATTCCTCTCCCTTTTATAAAATTCAATTTTGCGTATAACTCTTCCTTTTATAAAATTCAATTTTGCGTATAACTCTTCCTCAGTGATTCTGCTTTTCTATAAGCAAGAAAAAATCACATAATGAGGATTAATTTTTTCTCATTAATTAAGAAATTGCAGACATGAGATCCATATTTCAAGGATGAATACATACAATTTATAACACTCGGGAAGTGCCGTTTCCGGCCATCTGGAGGGTTTGCAAAGTCAAAAATTTTCTTGAACGCTCCGCGCCAACTGATGGTGGCGCTCCGCTTAGAAATATGTATTATCATTTTTCATTGATTTATTTTTTTTCTCCTTAACTGAGAAATTGCAGACATATGATCCATATTTCAAGGCTGGGTACATTGGCTTAGAACACTCGGGAAGTGCCATTTCCGGCCATCTGGAGGGTTTGTAAAGCCCAAAATTTTCTTGTACGCTCCGCGCCAACTGATGGTGGCGCTCCGCTTAGATAGTCTTGCTGCACTCAGCCCCTGCCCTAATATTTTTTCGTTCCGCCGCGCCTGCTGCATAGTTGAAGCGTCTCATTCAGTGAGGGGCCGATTTTCACTGACAGACAAACAACCCTTCTCACAGTTCGTATTTATTTCAGACAAAAAAGTTTTTTTTTTAGAGAAAAATAAAGTCCAAGAAAATGAAAACGCCAAAACGCAGGTTCTGACAGGGGGGGGTAGGGTGAGGCTCGGAAGTCTTCAATGCCTGCACCCCCAAACAATAAAGCTGGGTCCGACCCAGCATGCTTTGCCACCCCTATCGAAAAACCCTGGCGCCGCCCCTGATGGGAAGCCCCAAAGTTTCCCAAATACTAGGTCAGCAGACTGCGGACTAGTGCATACATAGCCTTACCTACACAGTATGATTCCGAATTATCTTGTATCCACGAAAATTACCAGTTTTGAAATATTCTCTTTAGGTAGCCACCACTAATTATTCTTCCATTGACTTACTAATTTTGGTCCATTTCGTGGCCCCTGGACCATTGTAGAAGTTTTCAACGAGCACAAGCTCCCCCTCATATGAAAGCTCACGAGTAGGCCTTTCACAACAATTTCAAACAGTGTTGCATGCCTCGAGGCCGAAACTTAGTCCTCGGTGTCGAAGTCTCATGTCTCGGCTCGAGGCCGGGACGAGGCATGGAATACAACTTGATCACTTTCAGGTTACAAGGTTCCAAAAATTTTGCCTATATCGTTCATCGAAATGATTGGAATGGGTCTGTTGCAAGGGTGAAATTAAAGGGGCGCCAGGGGCCGTTTGGCCCTCGTTTCCAGCCAAACAGCTAGCTCCCGTTGACCCCAAAAGGAATCCTACCAGGCCGGCGCCTCTTTTTAACGAACTGCAGAGAGTAGCGCTCGTCATCCAGTGGAAACGACCCCAAAAGGTGGTTACGTGTCCATTTTAAATCTCTTCTTAATAGTCGACTTCAAATGGACAACGTAATTGTACAATTCACAAAAATTATCGCAAAAATATGACAAAATGAAAATTAGTTACCAGCTTGAGGAAACAAGTGGAATAAACATCGGAAAATGTAGTAAATTACAAGATACTTAAGCTTCCTTGTAAATGACATTTGGTGTCCCAGTCCATACAATCACGTAACACCAACTGTGACTGGCTGAAACGTTCGACTTAATATGTTCAATATTGTTTACGCCAGGGATGGGGAATCTCCGGCCCGCGGGCCGTATGCCGCAACTAGAATTTTGTCCGGCCCGCAAGGCAATTCATAAATGCAAATTCAGAATCACTTGAA
>CM055965.1:9467500-9915000 GCA_029531755.1 Holothuria leucospilota
CTAGCCGACCTAGGCCTTGAAGGCCAGGGGCTACAGTGGTATTCATTCAAAACGTCCCTTTACCAAACCGTACCCGCGCATTTCAGCTAGGCCTACCACAACCCCCCCCCCCCCCGCTTTTTACCAAAACGTCCCTTGGTATTATAGGCCTAGGCCAACGTCCCCCTCAAGGAAAATGAAATAAAAATTGCAACTTACAGCTACTAACGAAGTTACGTGTTGTAACAGTATAGCCTATGCAGTATGATTACTTTGTACGGTTGCAAGGGGAGCTCAGCTAAGTTTTCTTTCGTCATGATACCTAGGCCTAGGGCCTATTACACTTCTGAAAACCGCAAACCAGTTGCGGACGAAGGGAATTCGGTCAGAGGGGGGCAAAACTTGTCTGTAGGGGCGCTTCGAAGTAAGTAGATACCCTATGTCTCAATACGGTGAAAACCCAGAGAGGGCGCCGATAGGCGATTTGAGTCCGTCAAGGGGGCGACCGCCCCCTCTGACCATATGGTAGCTCCACCACTGCCGCAAACTATCACTGAAATTTCGGCAACAAGTCCAGAGAAAGGCAACGGGATGCATCCGGTGTGTGTAGCCACGCTGCTCTAATTGAAGAGCAGCGTTACACATGCGCGGAAGCTATGTCTTGGAACCTGATCGGCAGCTTTCCTTTTTTACAAAGAGCGTGCTTACCAATCACTGATCCAAACCAACCGAGATCTCGCCACGGGATTGGCAACTGTTCTTTCCGGAGCTTTCAGCTCCGTCCGCTGCAGTTGGCACTCTCACGGGGGGATGGTTTGACCAAAAAGGCCTAACCCTTCTCTATGGTTAGGCCTAACATTATTTACAGACTTACCGTGCCTAAGCTACGCATTTGCTGGAAGTTGGCGGGTAAAATTGATCCGTGTCTGAAGTACGCCACCACCTTAAAATGGACCTTTACTTATAAAACGGCCTTCAGATGAAAACTGTTCTTCGTGTACTTTTGCATCTTTATTGAATGCAATCACGCCATCACCTTAAAATGGATCATGTGAAAAACTGCCTTCAAATGAAAACTTATCTTTGTGTACTTTTGCATCTTTATTAAATACAATCACGTAGTCAACTTAAAATGGACCATTTAAAAATCAGCCTTCAAATGAAAAGTGTTTTTCGTGTACTTTTGCATCTTTATTAAGAACAATCACACCATCACCTTAAAATGGACCATTTAAAAAACGGCCTTCAAGTGAGAAGTATTCTTCGTGTACTTTTGCATCATTATTAAGTGCTATTGCGCCGTCATGAAACTATTTTCGGCCTTCATTAAGACATTTTGGGCCTTCATCATTCAAAAAGTGATGTTTTTCACTGTAAACCTGATCTTTATCATTAAAAAAGCGTTCTTCATCACTGTAAAAGTTATGTTTATCATTTAAAAAGCGTTCTTTATTACTGTAAAAGTGATCTTCATCGTTGAAAAAGCGTTCTTTATTACTGTAAAAGTGATCTTTGTTATGAAAAAATTGACCATCATCGAAACATGTTGCGGTTTTGGCGTTCCATAGTTTTTATCCTATACAAAAGATAAAGAGGCTTAACCTAGGCAACATAGCCTATAAAGCTGGAACCTATTGCTTCTTTCCAAATTCCAGTACAGTAATACTAGGCGTAGCCTAAACTTATAGCCTTACATAGACTTACTCTACCACAACCCTCTATTTACTTAGGCCTTGGCAAAGCCTTTTGGTAGTTTAATGGCATACCGTAAGGCAGAGGTATACTCAGGTAGCTTTCTTCGCACTTACAGGTCTCATTTTAATGGCATTTTGACTGAAAATTAGCTAGGCTAGCTAAAATAATTTTTTTTGCAGGCTAAGTGGAACTAATTTAGCCCAGACTAAGTTTATAATAGTAGGCCTAGGCCTTGGCTAGCTTGCTAGCTTACACTTACGCTGGGTGCCTCTATGTTTGATTTGACCTAAGCCTTAAACAAGGAACAACAATTTTTCAGATAAATCAACTTGATTTAGAGCAAACAGGTAGGGCTGTGACCGTGTAGCGATTAATCGCTAAACAATCGCATGTGGAATAAACGGTTAGTACAAACTACTGAGCGTTAATCAGTTATCACACCTGTTTTTTGTCCATTTTCTATCCATCTGAATACTCTGTAAATGCAGAGTGCACAATACTGGCTCCTACGTAGTATGTAGTATGTCATGATGTTGTGATGACTGTTTCGACTACGAACAAGCCCTTACAGGAATCGTGTTCGGGGTTCATGGGTATTACCAATTCATTTTGAATAGGCCTGTTTATCACGTCACTCAGCTTCTGTTGTGAAAAGCAGTGGCTAGGTTTTTTGTCAGGGAGGGCAAGAGCACCAAGATTTCCCCCAATTAGTGATCTGCTTCCTAATAATCAGTGTTCTCCGCAGGTCCAAATTTTGTCCGGGTGCTTTCCTCTGACCTGGCTGATGTGACTGATCGCCGTCGTGGGAACGGGGTTTAAGGGGAGGGGGTGTCCCCCTCCCCTTTGGAAAATTTTGCTCATGCAAGGGGGGCTAGATACAAAATGGTGCCACATTTGGTGCTAAATGTAAATTGAATACATCACCAAGAATTCCTATTATTTTAGGAAGCTTTTTTTATCTTGCTTGTCTTGGTGAATTTTTCTTGAGTCCTACTGGTAGTTTAGAATCACAATGGGTGAAGTACAGTAATTAAGTGAACCCTGGTACACCTTTCCCTTCATCAGTTCACCACATTCACCACAATCAGTCCCCCTTCCCTTTGAGAAATTGTTGTTAATTTAAGGCTGCTTAGGAGCAAAACGGTGCTATCTTTGGGATATTTTTTGAGCTGATCGTACATGGCTGGAAAATGTCCATAATTTAGTGAATTCTAATTTTTCCGACTGGCTGGATGTTTTTACTAACTGCAGTGGCGGCGCGTAAATTTCCCCTTTTTTATTCACCCTGCGTTTGTATAAGGCAGTGGATTCCTTCCTTTGTCACTATGTAAAGGTGTCATCCTGGGGGAGGGGTCTAAGGGGAGAGGGGTAGCCCTCCCCTTTTGAGAAATGTTTGTTAATTTAAGGTTGCTTAGATGCAAAATGGTGCTATCTTTGGGATATTTTTGGAGCTGATCGTAGTATAGCAAAGGTGTGAAGGATTAGCAAGTGCGTTTTCAGAATGCTTTATAGTCGTAAGTGTATTAACAATCACCATCTATACCGATAATAACTTCAGCGAAGCGCTCGGTAAAAATTTTTGAAAAGTGTTTAACGGCAACAACGTACTTTCAACCTTCCACATCATGCTACAAATTAGACTGAATGAAGTGGCGTGCCCAGGATTTCTCTCAAGGGGGACATGCAGTATGTTGTGTGACCGCTGGCCTGGGGGAGGGGTCTAAGAAATTTTTTGAAAAATTAGGTGTCCTTACGTGAAATCTGGTGCCACATACGTTACCTTTTGAAGTAAAATTTGTGTTAAAAAATTTACGTATTTTTAGGAACTAAAAAAATAGGCATCAGTGAGGGTGGGCATGGCCGAATGGCCCTCCCCTCTGCCACTGATTGAATGATCCCATATTGATGCGAAGCCCCTACAGATGTTTGGAGATGTATGTCTGTTTTCGGAAAGTGTTGTGATCAGAATAGTTCCATGTATAATTACCTTTTTAATGGTCATGAGGAGTGCAAACCGTGACGCATGCGCGCGAAGTGTGCCGAAATTTTTTCATTAAATAAGATTACATTCAGAATCTGCATCGAGACACTTAATAATTGCCCAACAAACCTACATGCCACTCAAAAAGCCAGTCAAATAGAGCCACGAGACTACTCTTTAACGCAAATGTGTGTGTGTGTGTGTGTGGGGGGGGGTGACATTTGATATCGTGTCCCCCACCCATCGAAATGCAAGTCCCCCCGTCCCCCAGGATTGACGCCCATGTAAATAAGTAAAGTGTACTGGTTGAGAAATTTAAAATTTTACCAGATCATGCGCAAATTTCACCATATATTCACTTTCAAAATTTCCCCCAAGATTTTCCAGAGGGGGCAACTCGCCCCCTGTCCCCCCTGGCTACGCCACTGGTGAAAAGGTTATCGCGATTAATCGCTAAACGATCGCAAATTTTTGCGGTTAAATGTTTAATAATGTTGCTACACGATCACAGCCCTACAAACAGGCTAAGGCAAGGCATAGGCTAATGTCAATACTAACCGCAAAAGTACATACATGTATATAGTATGTTAGCCTGCCCTGTCATCCTAATGCAGGAATAGCTCCTTCCAACCATTTGACATTATGTTTGTACCTTATTTTCTCAATAAATACAGAATAACTCCTTGGTTTACTTTCAATATTCAATGGTTTAATAAAGAGATAACATTAGGCATAGGCCTAATGAAAAATAATTTAGCCTTGCCTAGGCTAGGCCATAAGATTTAGGTTTTGGAAAATAAACTCAGGCTAAGGTGACTGCCTTCTCCCATTAATAGGCTAGACCAGCTCCTGTATACATAAGTAAGGCTACTACCCCGCATGTACACCTATACAATGGGTAACACCACCATCGCATCCTAGGCGTAACTTGTTTAATAGGCCCAACTGTTAATGTAAAGTGTGATTTCCAATGTAGGCTAGACTACATTTTGGGCTGGGCCTAGACATTCATGTGACTAAGGACAGAACGTCACCCTATTGTTAAAACGGGGTTTTGTCAGGGGTTCCACCTGGGGGTTCGACTGTGCCTGGGGTTCGGTTAGGGATAAGTCAGTTTAGGGGTTAGGGTAGGGTTAAGTGGCCTCTAAAATAAGCAATCTCGGAATCACAAATTACACGGATATCAAACGAACGAGTACTATTTAGGCCTAACCGCACTTTCAAATTTGGGGTTATGGGATGATGTTCCCTCTCTACCCTCATGTGCCTTCACCTAGAATTACTATTAGGCACTGCCTACGTCTTGCTGTAATCTTATGTGGGCCATATGAGTGCACGTCGTGGGCCACCACCTTAGAACATAACATTCAGTGGTTGATTCAGCCTTGGTTATAGGCCTATGGTCATAATACTATGCAAGTCCTCTGGCCTAACGTCGACCGGAGTTTTGTTTGCATAGGCTAAGGTAATAGGCCTAAATCAGTTTGGTCTAGGATAACTAGTAACTTATAGGCCTAGCCTAAACTCACTTATTAGGTACGAAACCATACGACAATAGCCAGTTGTGCAAGTGGTAACTTAGGCTAGCCTAATTTAGGCCTTGCCAAGCCTAACTTAGGCCTAGGCTAAGTTGGTAATACTAAAACTAGGCTAGTAACGTTAGGCCTAGGCTAGGCCCTTACAGCAACAGTTAGGTCTAAGCTTGGCCTATTTTCTTTCCCGTATCGTTAGGCCTAGGCCTACTCCGTAGGCTAGTTAACAATCGGCCTAGGCCTAACACTACAGTAGGCCTAGGCTAGTAACACTGTAAAAGTAACGTTAGGGGCCTAAATGCCCCCGGGCTGGCTAAGACTCGGCCTGAGGTCCTCTGGCTTACCGTAGGCCTATGGGGCGGATCCAGGATTTTTGAAAAGGGGGGGGGGGGCGAAGTTGTTCGACCTGTGATTGACGGTACTATACCATCAAAGCGGAGCGCCACCCGCATCAGTTGGCGCAGAGCGTACAAGAAAATTTTTGATAAAATAGACCTCCCAGATCGCCGGAAATAGCACTTTCCATGTCTTATTTTTGCATTTTCTGCTTCATATGATTTCATGCCTCAACTCTCAACACATTAATTTTTCCACAAGTTATTAACAGAAGACAGTTATCATAGGCACAGTGCCTTACTACAATGCATCCTGTTCAAGGTGTCTAATCAGATCTTTAGTAGTCATGTTCTAACTTGGTGAATATTGAGGGACTTCGTTGAGAAATTTGTGACCCATATCTTAGTTCGACTTGATGCCAAGACTCAGGTACCTTGCATTGACACGTGGGCGTAAATGTACGTTTTATCACGTGCATGTTCCCCTCTGCCTAATTTCTTGTTTTGTGTGGACTCAGTGAGAAAGTGAAAATCACCCAGAATGCACGAGACTTGGCAGCCCTGTCATTGTTTGGGGGGTACGTCCAGGCAGTGTAATGATGGTATTATTGTAGGCCTTACATAGTATCAAAACTGAATGACCGAATTGTAATGTTTCCGACCACTATATTTCTAAACAAAATTTTGTTGGTGACGTGCACTGTAGGCCAATCTTATCGTCTTTCAGAGAAAAATCGAGGGATTTATTAACTGACAGAACAGCATTTGGCCATTTAGTTTTGTCATTGATTATGTTTATACTTGTTGATTTCTGATTTTTACTTAATTTATAATTCCTCATTTTTCTCCTTAGGAATTTATTTATGGAGGGAGCTCCCCTCACTGAAAATTTTAGGGAGGGACGTGTCCTCCTCCCCCGTTCCCCCGCTACCGCTGCCAATGCGTAGCATACCAGGAAATTTGGGTAAAAACACATCCCAGATAGCCGGAAAAGACACTTCTAAGACCTTGTGATTCCCATGAGTTTCCATTTTAATTCTCATGCAGTGGCGTAGCTAGGATTTTTTGTTTGGGGGCGGGGCTCCCGTTTACTATCTAAGGGGAGCGCCACCATGAGTTGCCGCGGAGCGTACCAAGAAGATTTGAGATTTTAATACATCCCATGTCGCCGGAAATGGCACTTGCCAGGCTTGATAGCAGTCATCAAGAAGTGCAATTTTTGTGAACAAAATGTAAAGTTTGGTTTTACTTTATTACACATTTCTGTGAGGACGGATCAGCTCAGGTGGCTGGGACTTTTGGTCCAACGGTTGGAAGTTTGAATCCCGTTTACTCAGTGGCGTACCCAGGATTTCTCTCGCGGGGGGGGGGGGGGTGCAGTATGTTGTGTGATCATCGGCCTGGGGGAGGGGTCTAAGGGGAGGGTGTCCTAACATGCAATCTGGTGCCACATATGCTACCTTTTGAAGTAAAATTTGTGTTAAAAACTGGCCTCCCCCTTGTGTACGCCATTGCGTTTACTATCTAAGCGGAGCGCCACCATAGGTTGGCGCGGAGCGTTCCAAGAAAATTTGAGGTTTTAATACATCCCAGATGGCCGGAAATGGCACTTGCCAGGCTTGATAGCACCCCATCCCAACTGATGCGCACTGTCTCGTAAGGTATTTTTCGATTGGCTGATGGTATTGTATCGGTATTGTATCGTATTGATTGTATCCAATCATGTGTAGTAAGATCAGCATGTGTGTAAACGTCCCAATCGACGTTCAAACTGATCTGCTGTGCGCTATGACTCCCGTACTTCGAGGTTGCTAATTGCAGCTTCATTCTCTACCACTCCACTCTCTGTCCTTCTCTCTATCTCTTCTCCTTTCCGGTTTTTTTCTCTCTTTTTTTCCCCTTTAATTTTTTTTTTTTTTCATTTTCAAAAAGGGGGGCCGGGGCCGGGTCGCCCCCCAGATCCGCCCCTGCCGCCTAGTCCGGGGCCCAATACGTACGCCCCACAACACGAAAATATCAGCTGGCCAGCCATTATCGTTTGGCGGTCCAATATATTGTTTGACAGTCCACTTCTTGACCGAAACACTCCTAGCTGAGTCTAATGTTATTAACGCTGTTAGGCCCCTATGGTACTTCACACAGTAATCGTATTGAAGTTAAATTTGTACGATACAAGTTACAACTTATTGAATGAAGAAACACCAAAAAGTTTACTATGCATACACTACTTGGAGGCTTTTTCCCTAAAATTCGATGGTGGCAATGAAAAAGCTTCAGAAGCTTCCTCCTTAATTCAGAATGTTGATCTAACGATAATGATTTCTAGCAATATATGATGGCACGACCTAACAAGGCCACTCTAAGAAAGTTTTCGTTTTTATAAAACAAGACAGAAGAATGTGAATCTGTTTGTACCTGAAAAAGTTTTGGCGAACTTGACCTTATTTGAGAGCTATAAATCTTTACCACAGATTTTTCCTTTCAAGAGATACCATTACGACAAGTTCAGCGTTTCCAGCTCAAGCCTAAAATCAGAAGTAACCTAATAAGGTCAGCGGGCGCTGTTTACAATTTTTGTACAGAGCTGTATGTACGGGTTCAGTGTAGACAGTTTGTGCGTTCAGTTTGAGGCTGCATATCTTAGCGTGAGCGTGCTTGAAATATTAAACAGGTTCACGCGCATTTGCAGGGGAGTTTGCTATGCGCGTGCTGCATCAAAAATTGACGCACTGATTGTGACAGCATTTTTGACGAGCTTTGTTGACTGTATCGATGCACGACATTCGAAAGTGGCCTTATTAGGTCATGTCACTATACTTGCCATTTTTAGTTCCCGTTGCTTCAAGTATTACAACTGGCAGACGACAAAAGTTTGGACAAGCGGGTCAAAGTTCACCTCAGCCTCTTCCAAAGTCAATAAAGATACGAACTCTTAATTTATTATTATTAAATCGTTCGTATCTTACGAACTTTTATTCTTCTTAAGATACGAATGAATTCTTCTTAAGTCAGTTACGAACTTTTATTTACGAAGATTCGTAAGTAATCTTTATGAAATAGAGCCCTGGACTTTACGTTGACTCACGTCGACTGCAACGTACGTACCGGTATATGTACTGTACATTCAAGGGAAGGAGCACTACTAGATTACTAACGTGAATACAAACGGTTAGCAGGCAGGGGCGCAAATCCCGGGGGGCAAGGGGGCCTTTGCCCCTCAAGTGAAAAAGTGGGGGCCTAACCCTAATTTGGCCCCCCAAAATATGAATAGCAATACTCATTTTTTCGCCGCTTGGTCACTTTTGACATCCTTTTTGATAACAACACATGACAACAATACAGTTATAGGCTATAACTGACATAGTATCTGAATGTCTGTTGACCAAGGCCGTATGGAATATCATCTGAAGCTGAAACCCGGCGCAGACAAATCAATTTTCAGTCGAAAACACTTAAGGCATGTCTTAGTTATACCTTCACTCCGTTTCCTAAGTTAGGCCAGAGCGATCAATCTCTGCATTTTTTGCCCCGGTTCGTGAAGTACATCAGTAGTATTAATTAACTTTATGCCCTAACTAACCCTTTTGACAAGTGCAAATGTTCTAAAACCCAGGGGCCTTTACAATAAAAAACTTCCGTTCGAAATAATCTTCCTGCAGCTTCTGAAATACTATAACCCAGGAGCTTCCGGGGGCTTTGCCCCCTGGACCCCACCCACGAGGGCTTCGCGCTTCGCGGTGCACGCTACGCGTGCACAGTTTCAAATCCACGCGAACAATATTCCTTTCCCCCCCCCCTCCTCTCAAACAGAGATTTGCGCCCCTGTTAGCAGGTCTCGGTCATGTCTCGGTCTCGGTCTCAGAGGTCATGTCTCGGACTCTGATAAGCCGGCCTCGGATACAACACTGATTTCAAATTTGTGTACCATTACCGTTGAGATTGTGAGCTATAGGAGAGCTGGTATTTTAGGGCGACGGTTCCTGTTTTTACTTCATTCAAAATGCCATGTTGCATGGCGGAAGGATATATTGCAAAAAATGCCTAAAATACCTTCAACTTTCCTTAATTTTGCATGATTAATACTTCATTTCCTTTCCTACCACATACATATCACAAATAGAACACATAGGGCCTAACTTCAGCAACATGGTCTAAAACCAGGGGTTCTTAATAGTTTCTGTTGACGGGCCACATTTTTCTGGTGTAATTTTCTTTCACTTTGTAAAGGGGATGCACATCCCACAAGCTTTCAGTAGCTTCGTGTTATCACCAACCATCTATCATTGTTTTTAGGTATCTTGCGATCACTGTAAATTGTTTGGATTCTGCACTGATTGAAACAAAGTTGAATTGAAATCACAATATGATGATGGTAAACTTGACTTCACATGGCATTTTCAAAAACTGAGTCTGTTTTAAGGACTATCACAAGTTTCAAGTTGCACAGTGGTATTTTTGTAGTGGACAGGCCTGGCCTAGGCACAGGATGGTGAGTTCCACCTTGTATACAGTAGGCATACCTGTAAATCTCCCGGGCCGATGACACCTGAGTGGCCTTTGAAATCTTCATGACGAAATGCACCCTTCAACATGTATGTCACCTATTTGTAAAAAGGCAAGATTGAACAAAGTGTGATTTTCAGGCAATAGCTGAAAATTGCTCAGATGCCTCATTTTCTTCACGAAGACATAACTTGAATGCTTACTTGGGTACTGGAGATACCTACAATTAAATACAAAATCTCTCTTAATTTATGAAAAACAAAAACAAACTAGAGCAGCGATGCTGCTGTATCTCAATACAGTCAGACATTTGTTAGGATGAGAATAAAGGATGTGGACTCAAGGTGGTTCCCATACAATCAGTAAATGTCATTTTCTAGGAATAATTCCACAAAGAAGTGATTTTATGTCCAGAATTGTGTCAAGTACCAAAATGACAACTACATGACCATGCAGTGACCAAATAGTTCTCAACACCCTCAATGATGCAAATTACTAGCAACGTTACAATGCTAAACACCTAGGCCCTACAATCATCACTGACAAATCATTATCCATTCATCACTGGGTCTCACCGTAACTCACCGGGTCATCATTGAGTCCAAGTCACACTCAAATTTGCCCAAGTAGCCAACAGTATTTGTTAATGGGCCAAGTAGTATTTTTTTATCACTTTCTTGTAACAGTATATGGCTAATAACACTGGTAATGTAAGAACAGGGCTGAAAATAAGTTTTGGTGAGGGCAAGGCCATTTGGCCTTGAGCTTTCCTTATTTTAAGAGATACCAAGGCCAATTAATAGGGCGCCTAGGCCAGAATAGTTTGGGGGAAAGGGTAGTATTGACAAACTGCACATACTATTGCGTTGCAGCAGGAACTAGGCCTAGGCTTACAAGTAATCAACGTTTTGAGAAATATTCCTAGCCTCCACTTTGTAACTGTGTGGGACGTTCAAAGAGCCATGAACCCCAAACATGGCATGCACACCTTGTAGGTAACACTGTGTGCCCTTTCACGCACCTGAACTGTAGGACGTAATTTTTATTACTGTGTCTCTTAGTTGTTTTTAGCTTCTGTTTTTTTAGCCTTCTGTTACTTCTTTAGGCGGATTCCTGTTTTAATCGTGCGTTTTTAGCTGTTTTGATGTGGATTCTGCTTTGTGGTTTCTATTTTCCTGTTTTTAGTCGTGATTTTTACGGATTGCGTTTTGTACTCTCTGGTGTTTTATTATTACGTTAGGTTGTGTAGTTAGGTTGTGTGTTTTTATGTATGTTGGAGGCCTGGCCTATCCTTGCCCAGCATCATGTGGAGGAGCCTCATTTTTATTTTCGTTTTTATGAGTTGTAGCCTTCCCTCTCGATGGCATTCCGGCCATTGTAATACCACTCACCCCTGGATGTCCCTTTTCAGACCGTACATCGTATTTCCAAGGTCGGTCAGTATGCTCTTTTTCATTTTTAATCACATGGGAGTTATGACGTATTTTAGTGGACCTAGTACTTGTGGGTCTAGGCCTAGGCCTATTTATCGAACTAGCGTTAGGCCTAATTTGAGTTCTAAATCCTACCTCATATTTAATTACCGATTTTACTCCTACTCATCTAAATTAACCTTCCTGTGCATACTTTTAGTCTTAGGGGGGGATATTGAGCTAAACCCTGGCCCAGGCTCTTACTGTGGCCAATGCAACAAATTGGTTAAAAATTGGGACAAAGCTGTTGAATGCGATGGATGTGATAATTGGGTTCATGCACGGTGTGCTAACATTGATAGCAATGAATATAAAGAATTGCAGCTCTCAACCTCTGATGACAAATGGTACTGCCCCAGTTGTTCATTGCCCTGTGGTATTTGTGACCAAAGGGTTTTGGGCAGTGATCCTGCCATTGAATGTGACTCCTGCAAAAACTGGATTCACAATAGGTGCTCACAGGTCTCTGACCTTGATTATCAAAACATCCAGGCTACAAACTGTGTCTGGATTTGTCCTGTCTGTAATGAAAAAAATTTGGGTACTGTTCTCTCTACACCCTTGCCCCCTCGGGCTAACAGTAACCCTCACACTGGCATAAGACTTGTTAATAGGTTCAATTCCCTTGATCCTGAACACGAAAAGGATCTTAGTGCCTCACGTGTGGATGCAGGCACTTCATTGAAATCAAATCAAACAGCTATCAAAAAAGAGATCTCCCTTGTCTCTATAAACATCAATGGTATACGCGGTAAAAAAATTGATCTTCAGGCCTTCCTTAGTGTGACTCATCCTGATATTATAGCTCTCCAGGAGACTAAAGTCGATGACTCCATTACTTCAAGTGAACTGGTTCCTTCCAGTCTGGATTATACCATTTTCAGAAACGACCGTACTCTTGGGGGTGGAGGCACAATGTTGCTGGTGAAAAACAACCTATCCCCCACGAACGTTAGTATCCTCACAAACGGATCGGAGTCAATTTGGGCTAAGTTTTCTGTCAATGGTACTACACATTATGTTGCCTCATGGTACAGGGACCCTGATGCTCCTTCTGAACATATCCTTTTGTTCAGGGAGCAATTAAGTAAAATCATGGCCAATCACAAAACTAGTAAGCAGCCACGGTTTCATGTCTTAGGGGACTTTAACTTCAGTAAAATTGATTGGACCACTAGGCTTCATAAAGATAATGGAGTGTGTCTTAGTAATAGTTCCGGAAAGTTGCTCCTGGATATCTTAAACGACTTTGCAGCTGAGCAACTTGTAAGTTTCCCTACCAGAGGCACAAATACCCTTGACTTAGTGATATCAAACTCGCCAAATCAGTTCACTGAAATTTCCCCCTTAGATCAGTTTAGTGATCATGTGGCTTTACTCTGTAGACTGAGGTGTCTCTTTCCGATCAAAAGGAAACCTCGTAGGCTTATCTGGCAATTCTCTAAGGGTGACTATGGTGCTATGAGAAACGATACCCGGAGTTTCACATTGGGGTACTTCAATGGGGGGCAAAATAACCGTACTGTGGACGAAAACTGGCAGCTGATTAAGTCCTTTCTCGAAAGAACTGTTAAGAAGAATGTTCCCACCAAAAGAACTGGAGCTAAAACATCTCTCCCGTGGGTTACCGATAGCATTCGTAAGTTGATTAGAAGCAGTGACAGGCTGCATGCTATCTTCAAAAAAACTAACAATACCAAGATGCATGACAACTGGGCTGAATTGCAGTTTAGAATCAAAAGGGAGGTCCATATCTCCCATACAAATTATGTTAATGGTATGATTGGTGATATAAAACATGACACTAAACCTTTCTGGAGGTACATAAATGGCCAAAAAAAGGATAAACATGGCATCCCCCCTCTCAAGACGAATAGACAAATTAGCTATTACTGATCTGGATAAGGCCTGTGCTTTCAATGCTCAGTTCAAAAGTGTATTTACCAAGACTTTGATTAGTGTTATCCCTTTCTGCAGACCAGCTTGTAGCAGAATGGCTGATATTACCATATCTACTCATGGAGTTGAAAAACTGTTAAAGGGCTTTGAATAAAAACAAAGCCGTTGGACCTGATAACATTCATCCTTGGGTCCTTAGTGAAATTGCCTCTGACTTTGCTCCTTTGTTAAGTCACTGTATCAGCAATCCCTCACAAGCGGAAGGATACCGGCTGATTGGAAGATGGCAAAACGTCTGCCCTGTTTACAAAAAAAATGACAGTTCTCTCCCTAGTAATTACCGGCCTGTTTCGCTCACTTGTATTTGCTGTAAATTGTTAGAGCATATTATAAGTTCCAACTTGATGGACTTCTTTGAGGCAAACAAAACACTTTCAACAAAGCAGCATGCTTTTAGAAAGGTCGCATAGTTGTGATACCCAACTAGTATCAGTCGTCGAAGACTGGGCTTCGGCCTTGGACTCCACAAAAGCAGGTTGATGTTCTTCATCTTGGACTTTGAAAAGGCCTTTGACACCGTGCCTCATGAACTGCTAAAAACCAAACTGTTTAGCCTTGTGTTTCCAAACAGGTTCTTCGGTGGGTCGACGACTTTCTCTCTGATCGTAAGCAAGCTGTTGTAGTTAATGGTACTCGGTCCCCTTTTGATGATGTTGTCTCTGGTGTTCCTCAAGGATCTGTCCTAGGACCCATTCTTTTCCTTGTTCATATTAATGACATTGTAAATGCTGCCTCCTCTAATATTAGACTTTTTGCTGATGACTGTGTCTGTTATCGGGTCATAGAGAATGCTAATGATTGTTGTTTGCTCCAGAAAGACATACATAATCTAGGTCTTTGGGCCAAGACTTGGGGCATGAGATTCCAGCCCTCTAAGTGCAACATCATTACTTTCGCTAGAAAAAAAAATCCGGTCAACTTCGATTATGTCTTGAACGATGTGAAGTTAGTTAAGGTTGACTCGATAAAGTACCTAGGTGTCACGATTTCTAACGACTTAAACTGGGATAAGCACATTCAATCTATCTGTAATAAGGGTAATAAGATTTTGGGCATACTTTATAGAAATTTATCATTTTGCTCTCGCGATGTGAAGTTAGCTGCCTACAAGGGTCTCCTTCGGCCTGTTTTGGAGTATGCTTGTTGCGTATGGGACCCACATCAGTCTTATTTACAAGATAAGCTAGAGAGCATCCAGAGGAGATCGGCTCGTTTTGTAAGCTCCGAATTTTCTCGCGAGCCAGGGTCGATGACATCTATTTTGTCGGACCTTGATCTCCCCACGCTAGCAGATCGTCGCAAGCAAAACAGACTTATTCTCTTCTCGAAAGGTTTTTTTGGTAAGGCTAATATTCCCCTGGACAAACTCAGTCATCCAACTCGGAAAACTCGTGGGATGCACAACCTCCATTTTTGTCAACTCTACTCTCGGTCTAATTGTTATAAATTTAGTTTTCTTCCTAGTACTCTGAAAGATTGGAATAACCTTCCTGCTGCTTTGATTGATGGTTTAGATAGTCATAGAGATCCTGTTCATTATATTACCAATTTTATTAGGGCAAATTAGGGCACCCCTGACGCATGTGCGGTGTAGTAATGTCCTTTGGATGTGTCACCGTGATCCGAAAGAAGAAGAAGAAGAAGACATGCCGAAGCCTTAACTTTACACCACACCAACAGTACTGTCAAATTTGACAAATAAGATCGTTGAATTTTGTAAATACCTGCATGAATTACAGCAAAAACTCATCCTCTATGCATTACTGACAGTAATATTCAGTTTGCGGTGGCTGTTAACATTTTATGCTTCCCAGGCTACGGTTGAGGGTTCTTGACCATTTAGGCCTAGCCAAGGTATTTAGCATCCTTGAATTTGGACTAGGCCTACCTGTTTGTTGAAGTGAGGCACGTCAACAGTACAGATTTTTCATGCTGGGGACGAGTTGGCTTTGAGCCGAGTTGTCTTTAGGTAAAAATTGCTTGGGGCCAAGTTGCCTTTAGGCCTAGGCTAGGCCGATTTGGCCTGCTCCCGCGTACACAGCCTAGGCACAGGCTAGTTCATATAGGCCTAGGCCTATAGGCTAGCTATACTGTAGGCCTAGCCTAGCTATATAGGCTACTTTACTAACAACGTAGCCTAGGCAAACAAATTCTACAGTAGTACAGATTTTCCATGCTGGGGCCGAGTTGGTTTGTTGCCGATTTGTCTGGAGAACGAGCTGGCGTGGGGCCGAGTTGTCTTTAGGCTGATTTGGTTCGCAGCCGACTTGGTCTGCTCCCGCATGCATAATTATTATAGGCCTGGCCTATATACTGTACTAACAGTAACAACGAAGGCAAACACGAAACTTGGCCTACACAGTTCTCTCACGCAGACTGCAAGCCTTTGTAACTCTCACTCTTAGCCACATTATGCTACCTGTTAGAGCAGTGCATCCAACATCTCTTCTGCCACATCGTGGAAAATAAGACCACTAGGCCTGAACTAAAATCCCAAACAAGGCATTTGTAAGTCATCCTTCTCAGACAGAATGATTACAGACTGATGCCAGTCACCTGTGCAGCTAGCTTTCCATTCAGTTTGCATGCTGATATATATTATTTATCAAGCTAAATATGACATCACAACAAATGCCTTGTAGAAGGTAAACAACGTATAGAGTCAGAGTCACCCTGACGCAGAGAAACTTGTTTACAAATTGCCTGTCTACCTACCTATTGACAGGTATGAGAAAAGACCTAATACCGACGGTTATCTAGGCAAAGTAACCCTGACTATACTCAGTCTTTCAGAATACAAAGCTCAATGGCGATACTGTACTGGCAGCAAAGGAACGCGAACAGTAATGCAGGCCTTGGGCATAGGTGTACAGATATGTACGTGCACAGTATATCGCAGACAACCATGCGTGCTGCTCCAACACAAGTTCATACCAAGACCAATTGCACGCAAGGGATCATGGGAAATGAGACAATAAACACGTTTTTACTGGTATTTGCCCACTAAATCAGCCAAAACATCCCAACAAAATCAACATGTTCACATCCTAAACACCACATTTGTTTCCCCTATATCGACAGTAATTGCTATTGATATAGGATTATAAAATGCCACAAAATGACAATGTTTTAGGCAATTTCAGCTACAGTTACTGACCAGCTAGTGTGACAATATCTCAATACATGTTATGTATTGAGATAAAAAAACTGTACATCCAACATCTTCAATTAATTCAAAATAATGTTCCTCCCAAGAACATAGGACCCATTTGATTCCACCTTTATTGGTTGCCTGATGAGTGCCATCACATCGTGTTCATTTCAAGGTTTTTGTTGTTTTTCAATTGTCTAAAAGACACTACCATTAATTTTTTGAAAAGTTGACTGAATGACCAAAAAGTTTGTTTGAAAACCATTGGTACATGAAAGATATAACTCCTCTTTAAAAATTTCACTGAACACTTTCCTTTGTTCTTTTAAATGAGACTTGAACTGACTTTTTCAGACAAATCTACTTTCATTTGATGTTTTACTTTACTTTGATAGTTTTTACTTTCATCCTTTTGTTCATCTTGCTCATACATTATTCTTTTAATCATCTTTTTCAAAAGGGGCTATTTTTATTGTTGTTGGCAGTCATTTAGAAGGAAACAACGGAGATGATATTCATAACATTTGGTACTGCTTTGCCCTCCTAAACGTCTTTATGGGTGTAGTTGCTAGAGCAAATCACCCTTTACATGTAGCTCTACAAATGTACTAATAAAAGGGTAATCACATTTTGGGACAAGCCATAGCACTGACTTTAGGAGACACAAACAAAAGCAAAATGACAATCATATGTATAATTAAACAAGAGTTAACATCAAATCTACCATTTAAAATTCAGTGAATAACATGTAATAATTTTATCTCAGCACAGTAATGTCCTGCATGATGGGTGTCAAATCAGTGAAAATTTTAAATCTGCAGCATATGTTTGTAAGTTTACAATTTAGTATCCTGTCAAATTCAGAACATATGTCCAGCCCTTTAATTCATAGGCATATGAAGTGGGGGGGGGGAGGTGGAAGAATGTTTCCATCCCCCTCAATTCAAGGATGAAAACCCCTTATTTGTTCCCTCTGAAAAAAACCCGTTCAAAGTTTGCAGTAATTTTCCTTAAAATTTGCCCAATGTGTTGCACTTAATTGCATAAGGACTCTAAAATATTCAAAAATTTTCCAAAGGGGAGAGAGCACCTCTCCCCTTAAACTCCTCCCCAGAAGAGCAGTCTGAAACAATATTTAGCCCCCAGTCCACAACAGCTTCCTACATCTATGCTTTGATTTTTCTTTGTACTTACTGTCTCAAATCCACGGTGAGGATGGTCTGGAAACCCCGCTGGTTTGGCAACTCTGAATTCATCCAGCAAAAGGAATGGATCAAGCTTTGGTAGCTGTGAAGGACAGAATGACATTCAGATGGTAAAACCATTATCATTTCTGTCTCATGTAGACTAAGATGGAAGCTAAGATACTTAAATTGTTCTCTACTTTTTCGAAACAGGCTACATCTACATTTGGGGAACAAGCGAGGCACAGAAATGTGAGCACAAAATATACCTGGTGAGCATGCTTAATGTGCATACACTGCACATGGATCATACAAAATACGATTACAAGAAGCTCTCCATATGTGCCCCCAACTTGGCCGCATCACAAAATTATGACATCACATGAAATGGAGCTACATTACTCAATAATCAAAACTGTGGTATCAAATGTTTCAACTAACACAAAAAAAAAATGAACTCCAAGCCCACAAGTGCTTTGCATTCCTCCACTGAAAAGTGATGTTCCTCTCCCGCACGCCTGCAAAAAGCTGGATACAAAGACACACTGCGTCCGCGAAAATCATGCTGCAGCTAGAAATTTTCATCTTAGTCCCAAATTAAGTAGACCAGGTGAGCTAGAAATTTTGGTTTTCAAAGTATGTGCGCCCGCAACGTTTTGCAAGTTTTGCAGCCATGCTCTCCCGTACAACTTTCAATGGTGTAGAGAGACTAGTGTCCTTGAATACATGTACTACCTGGTAAATGAATCTAAGTCTATGACAAGGAAGTGTGATGACAGCAGTGGCATTGCCAACGGGGGCTGGGGGAGGGGTGGCATGTGCTCCCAAAAGTTTGCCACAAACACATCCTTTGTCACATCCTTTGTCACATCCTTTGTACATCAGTTTGGAAATGAGGACCCACTGTCACTTCATCAGTCAATTAGGGGCTAAAATTGCACACAATTTTCTCATAAATACATTTTGCTGTGTGCTTTGGGTCATCTATTTTTGCGAACTTTGTGAAGCACTGCCCTAGGGGAAGTATATTCCAGAGTCATCATATCAACATCTTTTTGCAACAGCTGCTGGACCACTGCAGCTGTAAGTCTTCTCCATTCAATACAATTACCATATCCATTTATCTTTTTATCCAATTGTTTGTTCAAAAACTGTTAAGACTGTGATTTTTGTTACCTTTTTTAATGCACATCCAATAACATCAAAGGATAATTATATAGCTTCATCTCATAGGCCAATGTCCAATTATTTTAAGTACCAGTGATTTAAAATTTGCAAGGGGAACTTTGTTCTCCTGAATCCTCACAAAGGAGTCAAGCACCAGGAGTATGAGTACTTTTATGAAAGCGTTATGCCTGCACCAGGGGTGGTGTCAGCAGGCACTAGCTTATCATTTCCCATTTATTGCTGAAGAAAATGCAGGAAATATGATTGTCACAATAATAATTTTAAGGTTCCCATAACCCAATAAATCACATACAAGAGCTCCTTTTTTCCAAATTTTCCTGGCGAAGCCCCAAATCTACCACTGAAGATGCACCTTCCCATCTTCAGTGCTGTAATTTGAGGGCTTCCCCTCAGTGGCATAACTGGAGATATTTAAATGCTTTATTCCAATGGTCATATTTGGTTAACACTCCAGATCCTCCTGGAGCCTTGCCCCCCTGGACCTCCAACAGGGTGCTGTCCCTGGAACCCATAAGGGGCCCTACAGTAGGCCCTGACCCCAACACATACAGGGGAGTGCTAACATCACCATGACACCTCCACGACTGCTCAGTCCATGTCAGCGTTGCCCCTCCGGCAGAATGTTGTGCCCTCCCCCAGTGTCCCTTTGCTTGGAAAAGTCATGGATGACAGAACGCCCTGACATCAATTGAACTTAAAAGCTACCACTATTCTTAAATGTATTTCACCGTCATGACCTGAAGTATTCTAGGATTGGTAAGACTTGACTGGAATGACTTTCTGTCCATAGATACAAAAACCAAATAATCATCGGTAAATCATGAATTACTGTACTGACAAAATAGATGCAAACCAATAATTACCTGTGCCCTGCCCACACTCCTTCGAACTCTTGCCCCCACACCCTCAGCTTGTTCAACACTCAACACAGATTTTGTGACTCGCCTTCCAACTAAAGCCATTGTTGAATTTCCAGCTGTAAATTTGAAATCTAGAGTTGGTGGATCAAATTCAGTTGCATTTGCAGACTTCAATACCAAAAATAGTGTAAAAATATATCCAAACCTGTAAAAAGGAAAGAACGAATTATATACACAATCAACATTAAACAATTGTTAAAAAGAAGCATACAGTATCTTCAACATGATCACATAATTATAAAATTGACCAGAATCAGACCTTTAGCCACTTAGCCCTACTGTATAGTCCAATGGTACTACAGCAAAGTGATAGCACAGCCTATGGGATACTTAAGCTCATTGGTCTTAAAGCAAGAGATGGAAAAAGCTGGGAGGCTCATTACTAGGAAATTTGAGTATTTGAAGGAAATTTTGGCAATTGGTAAGAAATTTACCTTTTTTGAACATAAAAATATGTACTGTTTATGAAAACTTTGACTTCCTTTCGGGAAAATAAACACTTTATCCAGCCCTGCTTATACAGTAGCTCAGTGGGCTGTAGGACCAATGGATGGTAATTTTCAATGTGTTTGGCCCAATAAGCTGTAGACTTATACAAATCCCCCAGCATTCCAAATAAGCCACTATTAGTAACTCAGTGCGTAAATTCTTTTCTAAAGACCTATTAATAAAAATTATGAAAATAAGTCATATTGTAATTTCTTCACTTCTTTCCTTACCCACATGTAGTGCATTATTCAGCTTTACAAAAAACCAATAGCATTTAAGGCCATCCAAACTGACCTTAGTCACACATCCAGGTGTCCTCTCTTTTTCTGTACTAATAGACATAAGAAGTGCTCAGATTTAAAAGCAATAAACTTTGAGAGACTTCTAGATATGGATATGGAGTGTCAAATCTTCATGCAATTTCAGGCAAGGTCATTTTTACTCAAAATAAAAGTACTGCTTAAACTTTTTCCAGAATTTTCACCACAACTAACAGAACTTCAAGTTTGATACCATTCACACAGAATTCTCCCAATTGACTTTTGATCAAGTATCATTGCCAACTATTGAAACTGAGTGCCCAAACTTTGCAGAGTCCAAGGATTTCTCCACAAATATTAGTCTGCTGCTTAAATAGTAGTCTGCTTCTACAATGACCATTTACAACCTAGGTTCTCAAGTAAGTGGCCCATGGGCCATTAGCTGCCCATGAGGTACACAAAAGAGGCCCATGGAATACAATTTGAGGAGCCCAAAAATTTTACTGAGAAATGAAGCTGCTGTATGATGTCCTGGCTACTACAACTGATATGAAGCAAAAGCTGTTATAAAGTAACAGTAGCCAGCAGCACGGAACATCTGAGAACCTGATTTACAATATACACTAGCCATGTCTTCTGCAATTACAGACGATTTATGCAAAGTTTCAGGTGGCAAATTTCGAAACACTGTGCTGTTTTATTAAACTTTAATAGATTTATCTGAGTTCCCATTCTTTATCTAGGTGTGCCCAAAAATGGCACTCCTAACAGAGATTCAAGGTGAGTGGTGGTGTGCGATTGCGCTCGCATGCCTCAAAATTTAAGGCCTGCAGCAAGCATGCTACAGTTACCTATGACTGCTAATGAGCTTTGGATCCATACTGTTCTTACGACTAACATTACTTTGTTTAGCTGACAATAATGAACTTCACTTGAACAATATGAACCTGCACAACAATGCTCATCCGGAACAGATCTATAAATACTTAAATCTACACTTGCATCAGATTTGATACATCAAAAGAGACCTTGGAAATTCTTGGGAAGCTTTGCCTTTTGTCCTCTGGTGACCTCAGATGACCTTTGACCTCTAACAAAACCAACAGATTTTTCTACTAGATTTCATGCATAACCGTGTGAAGTACAAAAGTATCTATTTTTCGTAACTTGAGATATTGTATTTACAAGGTTTTCAGATTTTGACTGTCTGTGACCCCAGATGAACCTTGATCTCCCCTAAAAATAATTAGGTTCTTTCACTCAACATGGGCATCCACATGTATATCAAATATGAAATGCATACATGCATGTACATGCTTCTTACCTTGAGATAACGTTTTTCAGGGTATGATCCCTGGTGACCCCAGATGACCTTTGATCTCCACCAAAACAATAAGGTTCTTTCTCTAAACATGGGGCATCCACATACTACTATGAAATCTATCCAAGCTTCCTACCTTGAGATATTGTGTTAACAAGGTTTTCAGAGTTTAACCTCCAGAGACCCCAGATGATCTTTGACCTCTGCCAAAAACAATAGACTTCTTCCTCTCACCATGGGTAACCACATACTAAGTAAAAATCTATCCAAGCTTTGCACCCTCAGATATGGTTATCAACAATTTTTCAGAGTTGTTTGACCCTTGGTGAGCTAAGATGACCTTTGACCTGCACAAACGCAATAGGGTGCTTTCTCCTACCAAAGGCCATCCACATACCAAGTATGAAAATCTATCCAAGCTTACAATAGGATTTCTTTCTCTCACCATGGGGCATTCACACACAATGTATGAAATCTAAGCACCCTACCTTGAGATGTCATGCTAATAAGGTTTTCAGAGTTTGACCTCTGGTGACCTCGAATGACCTTGGACCTCCACCAAAAAGGATAGGTTTCTTCCTCGCACCATGGGGCAGCTACATACCAAGTATGCAATCTACCTAGGCCTTCCTACCTTGAGATACTGTGCTAACAATTTAGGGTTGGATTGGAGGGTTGCCGAGTTCCCGCAAGGGAGGATCAGTAAAACAAACAAAACAAGGTTTTAAAGTTTGACTGCCACTGACCCCATATGACTGTTGACCTCCACCAGAAATGACAGGGTTCTTCCTCTGAAATGGGGCATCCACTTCCAAGTATAAAATGTATACATACCTCCTACCTTGAGATATAGTATTAACAGGGTTTTCAGAGTTTGACCTAAGGATACCTCACATGACCTTTGACCTCCACCAAAAATGATAGGGTACTTCCTTTCAAAATGGGGCATCTATGTACCCAGAACACACACCATCATGAATGCATAGGTTTCTCTTATCATTGAAACCAAAATATCAGGTATTAAATTTAAAATGTGGTTTAAAAAGGTACCAGATAGTTTCCCCTAGCTGAGCTTTCAAATCAGTACTCATAAAATGGAGACCAAATGAAGTCAACAAGCAGAGTAACATTCCCTCCTTGGAATCACTACAACATAAATGTATTGGAGGCCTATCTTAATCATCAGATGCCAGGAAATGGCTTGTAACAGTAGGCCTATTTAGTTTCAAACTTTTCATGGGGACCTACAAAGGCTGGCATTCGAGATTGTTTGGTCAGTGGCAGTGGAAGGAGGGATAGGTTCAAGACTAACAATTGCTCTGCCACTGTTACCTCGAACAAAGTTTTGTCATTGCTAATCATAGACAACACATGCTGACAAAAGTGACAACTGGAGATAACTGTAGCATATAGATAACTTGGCCATGCAGAATGAAGGACAACATTATTGAAATGTTTTCACACATGTTATTTTTCAGGGGCAAAAATTTTGGCTATCTCATTATTACTGCCTGCAGGGGTATAAGTCTTCCAAAGCCCCATGCAAACTCTACCATCTTCCTTCCACTCATCCACAAGACAAGCCCCTGCCAAGCATCAAAGGGACTGGTGGCTATTGACTATTGTAATACAAAATGTTAATGTGGTAATTGAGGCAATCTGTTAATAGTGCATATTCAAGGCTATTAGATAACAGAAGATGGTAAAATGCCTCATTCTTGTGCCAACAATTTCGTAATTGTGCCAGAGCTTCTAGGGCATTCACCCCCATGGGTCACATTCCAGAGGAGCCCTCCCACATCTGCCCCATTTCCAAAAATGTTTCACTGCCCCTGACCCAGATCAAGGCTCTTTGCCTTTGTTAATGACAGGCTTAGGAAGATGAGATGAAAAAGGTTGGGAACTACTGCCCTAAAGCATGATGGAAGTTTACTTTCATAACTTTCCTCATTACACAATGCTCAGAAAGACTGTATTATTAACAGAGACAGAGATTACTGTATTTATTCAACAGGGTCAAATAAGCCAAGTGGGACAAAAAGTGGTTGTTTAATGAACCATGATAATGATTATTATACCCATAGGCATACTGATTGTATTTGCAGAAAAACATGCTGAACTTTTTCAATGAGGAGTAACAGTGACCAGTTAAGAATGACTAGAGAGATAGGGTGTGTAATGTGTGTTGTTAATAAGTGACAATTACAGTACATGTTAAAAATAGGTATTTTGCAATTTGTTTTACCAAAGTTTCAGCTGAAAATTGTGAAATATGAAGATGCTCAAGCATTTTCTAAAAGTTGATGACATCTGCCTCATTCTAAGAGACCAAGAGAATGAAAGTCATAGATGTGTCTGGGAAATATTGAAAACAAATGCAGGTATCTTTCATTATTCATTACTTTTCGTAGGTCATTTTTACAAGTTTATATAGGGCATACATAACATGATGATGGTGCACTATGATAATATACATAAAATATGGATGGAAGTTCATTTTAAAACATAATTTGGAAATGATTTGTTTGATGAATATGCATTTTTGGACAAATAATGAATTTTTACAAGAACTAATGACAATTTTTTGAAGTGGCTTTCAGAGCATGCAAGTGGTGGAAGCAATCGAATCTATGACTTTCATTCCCTTGGCGTTGGCCTTTCATGAGCCCTAACAATATGGGCTTGGTTGAGTTGAGGGGTCATAACAGAACTTAACATTAGCTCCAAGATGTACATTCCTGCACAAAAAGTCACAAAAACATGCAGCCACATACGATCTGATTAGTCAAACTGCACCAAATACAGATTAGCCCTTGAACACTGTGCTGCTGTGTGTTAACTGTACTTTGCACTCCTCCATACAAATGAAACCAAACAGCACTGCTCAAGAGATAAGTACAGACAGGCCTAGGCTTGCATTACATAGTGGCCTGATGGACCATGTGATGATGTGAAAACCCGTATTTTGGGAACAAGCAGATGACACACTTTGCATTTAACCTAAATGCAATAACAACAACTCCAACATGAATTCCAGTTCCTGAAACTGCCATCTGAGCTCAACTAACTAGGGCTGTCACCGTGTAGCGATTAATCGCTAAACAATCCCATGTGGAATAAACGGTTAGTACAAAGCTACTAGCGATTGATCGCAAACCTCATTTTACGTCCATTTTTATCCATATGAATACTCGTTTTGAAAAAATTACAAATGGTACGCATAGCACTGTAAGACATCAAAGTAAAGCAAAGGAAAGTAGTTACAGAAACCGTGCTTCACGGATATTACTTCCCCCGGCATCACCAATTCATTTTGAATACTTACTGTGTAAATCAGGACACATTGAACCTTTTTTGTTGTAATAAGGTAATTGCGATTAATCGCTAAACGATCGCAAATTTTTGCGATTAATCTTTTAATTATTTTGCTACACGTTCACAGCCCTACAACTAACTTTGGCCAAATTGATGAAAACTGCATAACGTTAGCCCGAACTTAGACTAACACTTCTTCAATCATTCATAGGGCAAGGAAACCTACCTGTGGCCAGATCCAATCAGAGAAAGAAAATGTAAAGGCCAGAAACAGTGGGAGGGAATGGAAAATTCATCTCACAGTTGTGTAAGCCTATCATGATGGCATTACCCTCAAACATATACTTTACAATGTAAAGAGAAGAACCTTTACCTGTTCTTAAGAAACCTACCTTACAAAGTCATATTGGACTTAAACGTCAGTGTTGTAATAACTCGAGTCACTGACTCAACTCAAGTCAGACTTGAGTCACGATTTTTGATGACTCCACGCCCCCCCCCCCCCCCACCCCCCCCCCCCCCCACCCCCCCCCCCCCCCCCCCCCCCCCCCCCCCCCCCCCCCACCACCACCCCCCCCCCCCCCCACCCCCCCCCCCACACACCCCCCACCCCACCCACCCCCCCCCCCCCACACCCCCCCCCCCCCCCACCCCCCCCCCCCCCCACCCACCCCAACCCCACCCCCCCCACACCCCCCCCCCCCCAAACCCCCCCCCCCCCCCACCCCCCCCCCCCCCCACCCCCCCCCCCCCCCCCCCCCCCCCCCCCCCACCCCCCCCCCCCCCCCCCCCCCCCCCCCCGCCCCCCCCCCCCCCCACCCCCCCCCCCCCCCACCCCCCCCACCCCCCACCCCCCCCCCCGCCCCCCCCCCCCCCCCCCCCACCCCCCCCCACGCCCCCCACCCCCCCCCCCCCTACCCCCCCCCCCCGCCCCCCCACGCCGCCCACCCCCACCCCCACCCCCCCCCACCCCCCCCCCCCCCCACCCCACAAAAAAAAATTATTTTTTTCTCAAAAGGGTTTTTTTTTGGAAGGCAAATTTTCCCCTGACAAACTCGTCACCCAACTCGGAAAACTCGTATGCAAAACCCTCCTTTTTGTCAACTTACTTGGGTCTAATTTTTTAAAAAATTTAGTTTTCTTCCTGGGATCTGAAAGATTGGAATAACCTTTCCCTGTGCTTTGATTGAGTTTAGTACATAGAGATCCGTTCTTTATTTTCCCAAATTTTATTGGGGCAAATTGGGGCACCCCTGACGAGTGCGGTGTAGTAATGCCCTTTGGATGTGCCCCGTACCCGAAAAAAGAAGAAGAGAAGACATCCGAAGCCTTAACTTTACACCCACACCAAAAGTACTGTAAATTTGACAAATAAATGTTAAATTTTTAAATACCTGCATGAATTACAGCAAAAACTCACCTCTAGCTTTACTGACAGAAATATTAGTTTGCGGTGGCTGTTAACTTTTGTTCCAGGCTCGGTTAGGGTTCTTGACCTTTTTGGGCCCTACCAAAGGTATTTAGGCTCTTAAATTTGGACTAGGCCTCCCTGTTTGTTGAAGTGAGGACGTCAACAGACAGATTTTTCTGCTGGAGATGAGTTGGCTTTGACCCGGTTTGTCTTTAGGAAAAAATTTGCTTGGGGGCCAATTTTCCCTTTTTGCTAGGCTGGCCCATTGGCCGCTCCCGGTACACACCCTAGGCACAGGTATTTCATATACCCTGGGCCCTATGGCTAGCTATACGAGGCCTACCCTAGCTTATAGGACTTTTAAAAACTAGCCTAGGAAAAACAAATTCTACAGTAGTAAGATTTCCATGCGGGGGCCGTTTTGGTTTGTTGCCGTTTTGTCGGAGAACGACGGCGGGGCCGGTTTCTTTAGGCTGTTTTGGTCGCGCCGATTTGGGGTCTGCTCCCGCATGCATAATTTTATGGGCCCGGGCCTTAAAACGTACTAACAGTAACAACGAAGGCAAACACGAAATTTGGGCCCCTACCATCTCTCACGCAGACTGCAAGCCTTTGTAACTCTCATTTACCCCCCACATTATGCTCCTGTTAGGCAGTGCACCAAATTCTCTCCCACATCGGGGAAAAAATAAGACCACTACCCTGAACTAAAACCCCAAAACAAAGGCATTTGAAAGTCTCCTTCTCAACAGAATGTTTAAGACTGAGCCACACCGTGCGTAGCTTTTCCCTTCAGTTTTCATGCTATATTATTATTTACAAGAAACATGACATCACAACAAATGCCTTGTAGAAGGGGAAAAAACGTATAAGCCCGAGCACCCTGACGCAGAGAAATTTTTACAAATTGCCTGTTACCTACCTATTGAAGGGATGAGAAAAAAACCTAATACCGACGGTTATCTAGCAAAGTAACCCCGACTATACTGTCTTTCGAATACAAAGTCAAAGGCGATATTACTGGCAGCAAAGGGCGTGAAAAGTAAAAGGGGCCCTTTGGGGATAGGTGTACAGATATGTCGGCACAGATACGCAGACAAAACCCTGGCGTGCGCTCCAACACAATTCTACCAAGACCCCTTGCCGCAAGGGTTGGGAAAAAGAGCAATAAACCGTTTTTACTGGGATTTTCCCCTAAATCAGCCAAAACATCCCCAAAAAATCAACATTTCACACCAACACCACATTTTTTTCCCCCAATCGACAGTATGCTTGATATAGGATAAAATGCCCAAAAAGACAATTTTTTGGGAATTTCAGCTACTTACTACCAGTAGTGTGACAATATCTCAATCATGTTTTTTATTGAATAAAAAAACTGTACATCCAACATCTTCAATTAATTCAAAATAATGTTCCTCCCAAGAACATAGGACCCATTTGATTCCACCTTTATTGGTTGCCTGATGAGTGCCATCACATCGTGTTCATTTCAAGGTTTTTGTTGTTTTTCAATTGTCTAAAAGACACTACTTTTAATTTTTTGAAAAGTTAACTGAATGACCAAAAAGTTTCTTTGAAAACCATTGGTACATGAAAGATATAACTCCTCTTTAAAAATTTCACTGAACACTTTCCTTTGTTCTTTTAAATGAGACTTGAACTGACTTTTTCAGACAAATCTACTTTCATTTGATGTTTTACTTTACTTTGATAGTTTTTACTTTCATCCCTTTGTTCATCTTGCTCATACATTATTCTTTTAATCATCTTTTTCAAAAGGGGCTATTTTTATTGTTGTTGGTAGTCATTTAGAAGGAAACAATGGAGATGATATATATTCATAACATTTGGTATTGCTTTGCCCTCCTAAATGTCTTTATGGGTTTAGTTGCTAGAGCAAATCACCCTTTACATGCAGCTCTATACATGTACTAATAAAACAGTAATCACATTTTGGGACAAGCTGTAGCACTGACTTCAGGAGACACAAACAAAAGCAAAATGACTATCATACATATAATTAAACAAGAGTTAACATCAACTCTACCATTTAAAGTTCAGTGAATAACATGTAACAATTTTATCTCAGCACAGTAATGTCCTGCATGATGGGTGTCAAATCAGTGAAAATTTTAAATGTGCAGCATATGTTTGTAAGTTTACAATTTGGTATCCTGTCAAATTCAGAACATATGTCCAGTCCTTTAATTCATAGGCATATGAAGTGGGGGGGGGGGGGGTGGAAGAACGTTTCCATCCCCCTCAGTTCAAGGATGAAAACCTCTTATTTGTTCCCTCTGAAAAAAACTGTCCAAAGTTTGCAGTAATTTTCCTTAAAATTTGCCCAATTGTTGCACTTAATTGCATCTTAGGACTCTAAAGTATTCAAAAATTTTCCAAAGGGGAGAGAGCACCTCTCCCCTTAAACTCCTCTCCAGAAGAGCAGTCTGAAACAATATTTAGCCCCCAGTCCACAACAGCTTCCTACATCTACGCTTTGATTTGTCTTTGTACTTACTGTCTCAAATCCGCGGTGAGGATGGTCTGGAAACCCCGCTGGTTTGGCAACTCTGAACTCATCCAGCAAAAGGAATGGATCAAGCTTTGGTAGCTGGGAAGGAGAGAATGACATTCAGACAGTAAAACCATTATCATTTCTGTCTCATGTAGACTAAGATGAAAACTAAGATATTGAGATTTTTCTATGCTTTTTTAAAGCAGGCTACATCTACATTAGGGAAACAAATGAAGCACAGAAATGTGACCCTTCACTGAAGTTAAGCAGTGGTGCCACTAGGGAGCACAAAACATACCTGGTACACATAAATGTGCATACACTGTACACGGATCATGCAAAATACTATTAAAAGAAGCTCTCCATATGTGCTTCAAGCTTGGCCGCATCACAAAATTATGACATCACATGAAATGGGGCTACATTACTCAATAATCGAAACTGTGGTATCAAATGTTTCAACAACAAAAAAAGAAAAAAAAAGAGCTCCAAGCCCACAAGTGCTTTGCATTCCTCCATTGAAAAGTGATGTTCCTCTCCCATACAACTTTCAATGGTGTAGAGAGACTAGTGTCCTTGACTACATGTACTATCTGGTAAATGAATCTAAGTCTATGACAAGGAAGTGTGATGACAGCAGTGGCATTGCCAACGGGGGCTGGGGGAGGGGTGGCATGTGCTCCCAAAAGTTTGCCACAAACACATCCTTTGTCACATCCTTTGTACACAGTTTGGAAATGAGGACCCACTGTCACTTTATCAGTCAATCAGGGGCTAAAATTGCACACGATTTTCTCATAACTACATTTTGCTGCGTGCTTTGGGTCATCTATTTTTGCGAACTTTGAGAAGCACTGCCCTACTGGGAAGTATATTCCAGAGTCATCATATCAATATCTTTTTTCAACAGCTACTGGACCACTGCAGCTGTAAGTCTTCTCCATTCAATACAATTACCATATCCATTATCTTTTTTATCCAATTGTTTGCTCAAAAACTGTTAAGATTGTGATTTTTGTTGCCTTTTTTCAATGCACATCCAATAACATCAAAGGATAATTATATAGCTTCATCTCATAGGCCAATGTCCAATTATTTTAAGTACCAGTGATTAAAAATTTGCAAGGGGAACTTTGTTCTCCTGAATCCTCACAAAGAAGGAGTCAAGCACCAGGAGTATGAGTACTTTTATGAAAGCGTTATGCCTGCACCAGGGGTGGTGTCAGCTGGCACTAGCTTATCTTTTCCCATTTATTGCTGAAGAAAATGCAGGAAATATAATTGTCATAATTATAATTTTAAGGTACCCATAACCCAATAAATCACATACAAGAGCTCCTTTTTTCCAAATTTTCCTGGCAAAGCCCCAAATCTACCACTGAAGATACACCTTCGTATCTTCAATGCTGTAATTTGAGGGCTTCCCCTCAGTGACATAAATGGAGATATTTAAATGCTTTATTCCAATGGTCATAATTGGTGAACACCCCAGATTCTCCTGGAGCCTTGCTCCCTGGACCTCCAACAGGGTGCTGTCCCTGGACTTCATAAGGGGCCCTAAAGTGGGCCCTGACCCAACACATACAGAGGAGTGCTAACATCACCATGAAACCTCCATGACTGCTCAGTCCATGTCAGTGTGCCCCTCCAGCAGAATGTTGTGCCCTCCCCCAGTGTCCCTTCGCTTGGAAAAGTCATGGATGGCAGAAGGCCCTGACATCAATTGAACTTAAAAGCTACCACTATTCTTAGATGTATTTCACATTCATGACCTGAAGTATTCTAGGATTGGTAAGACTTGACTGGAATGATTTTCAGTCCATAGATACAAAACCAAATAATCATCTGTAAATCATGAAAGATGAAAAGTAGAAATCACCTGTGCCCTGCCTACACTCCTTCGAACTCTTGCCCCCACACCCTCAGCTTGTTCAACACTCAACACAGATTTTGTGACTCGCCTTCCAACTAAAGCCATTGTTGAATTTCCAGCTGTAAACTTGAAATCTAGAGTTGGTGGACCAAATTCAGTTGCATTTGCAGACTTCAATACCAAAAATAGTGTAAAAATATATCCAAACCTGTAAAAGAGGAAAGACAATCAACATTAAACAATTGTTAAAAAAAAGCATACAGTATCTTCAACATGATCACATAATTATAAAATTGACCAGAATCAGACCTTTAGCCACTTAGCCCTACTGTATATAGTCCAATAGTACTACAGCAAAGTGAGCACAGCCTATGGGATACTTAAGCTCATTGGTCTTAAAGCAAGAGATGGAAAAAGCTGGGAGGCTCATTACTAGGAAATTTGGGTATTTGAAGGAAATTTTGGCAACTGGTGAGAAATTTACCTTTTTTGAACATGAAAATATGTACTGTTTGTGAAAACTTTGACTTCCTTTCAGGAAAATAAACACTTTTTCCAGCCCTGCTTATAGCTCAGTAGGCTGTTGGACCAATGGATGGTAATTTTCAATGTGTTTGGCCCAATAAGCTGTAGACTTATACAAATCCCCCAGCATTCCAAATAATCCACTATTAGTAACTCAGTGCGTAAATTCTTTTCTAAAGACCTATTAATAAAAATTATGAAAATAAGTCATATTGTAATTTCTTCACTTCTTTCCTTCTTTCCTTACCCACATGTAGTGCATTATTCAGTTTACAAACCAGAAAGCCAAAAGGCTTAGTGATTCCTTGCCGAAAGGGGTGCTTTGTTACACTGAGGTTCATCCATCAAATTTATACTTCTCTTCTACATCATTTTTTATGATGTGGTCACAATTTGACCCCTGCTCACATCAGCACATGTCACATGACCTTTAAACCGAAACTTGAATAACCACAAAAAAAATGAAAAAAGAAAAATAAATAAATAAAACGTATGAGAAGGGATTTATCTGTGCTTCCTCCCTTGTAATGACATGTTTACAAAGTTTCAGTTTTTGACCTCTGGTGACCTCAAATGGCTTGTGACCTCCACAAAAAAACAATAGGGTTTTTCCTCGCACCATAACACATCCACATACTTAGTATGAAATCTATCCAAGCTTCCTACCTTGAGATACTGTGTAAACAAGGTTTTCAGACTTTGACCCCTGGTGACCCCAAATGACCTTTGACCTCCACCAAAAACTATACGCTTCTTCCTCGCACCACAACGCATCCACATACTTAATATGAAATCAATCCAAGCTTCCTACCTTGCGATATGGTATAAAAAAGGTTTTCAGAGTTTCACCCCTGGTGATCCCAGACGACCTTTGACCTCCACCAAAAATGATAGGGTTCTTCCTCTCACCACAACGCATCTACATACCAAGCATATAATCTATCCAAGCTTTCTAACTTGAGATATTGTGTAAACAAGGTTTTCAGATTTTGACCCCCAGTGCCCCCAGACGACCTTTGACCTCCACCAAAAACAATAGAGTTCTTCCTCTCACCACAACCAATCTACATACCAAGCATGAAATCTATCCAAGCTTTCTAACTTGAGATATTGTGTAAACAAGGTTTTCAGATTTTGACCCCCGGTAACCCCAGATGACCTTTGACCTGCACCAAAAATGATAGGGTTCTTCCTCTCACCACAACGCATCTACATACCACGCATGAAATCTATCCAAAATTTCTAACTTGAGATATTGTGTAAACAAGGTTTTCAGACTTTGACCCCCGGTGACCCCAGATGACCTTTGACCTCCACCAAAAATGATAGGGTTCTTCCTCTCATCACAACGCATCTACATACCAAGCATGAAATCTATCCAAGCTTTCTAACTTGAGATATCGTGTAAACAAGGTTTTCAGATTTTGACCCCCGGTAACCCCAGATGACCTTTGACCTCCACCAAAAATGATAGGGTTCTTCCTCTTACCACAACGCATCTACATACCAAGCATGAAATCTATCCAAGCTTTGTAACTTGAGATATTGTGTAAACAAGGTTTTCAGATTTTGACCCCCAGTGACCCCAGATGACCTTTGACCTCCACCAAAAACAATAGGATTGTTCCTCTCACCACAACGCATCTACATACCAAGCATGAAATCTATCCAAGCTTTCTAACTTGAGATATTGTGTAAACAAGGTTTTCAGATTTTGACCCCCGGTAACCCCAGATGACCTTTCACCTCCACCAAAAATGATAGGGTTCTTCCTCTCACCACAACGCATCTACATACCAAGCATGAAATCTATCCAAGCTTTCTAACTTGAGATATTGTGTAAACAAGGTTTTCAGACTTTGACCCCCGGTGACCCCAGATGACCTTTGACCTCCACCAAAAATGATAGGGTTCTTCCTCTCATCACAACGCATCTACATACCAAGCATGAAATCTATCCAAGCTTTCTAACTTCAGATATCGTGTAAACAAGGTTTTCAGATTTTGACCCCCGGCAACCCCAGATGACCTTTGACCTCCACCAAAAATGATAGGGTTCTTCCTCTTACCACAACGCATCTACATACCAAGCATGAAATCTATCCAAAATTTCTAACTTGAGATATTGTGTAAACAAGGTTTTCAGATTTTGACCCCCAGTGACCCCAGACGACCTTTGACCTCCACCAAAAACAATAGAGTTCTTCCTCTCACCACAACAAATCTACATACCAAGCATGAAATCTATCCAAGCTTTCTAACTTGAGATATTGTGTAAACAAGGTTTTCAGATTTTGACCCCCCGGTAACCCCAGATGACCTTTGACCTCCACCAAAAATGATAGGGTTCTTCCTCTCACCACAACGCATCTACATACCAAGCATGAAATCTATCCAAGCTTTCTAACTTGAGATATTGTGTAAACAAGGTTTTCAGACTTTGTCCCCCGGTGACCCCAGATGACCTTTGACCTCCACCAAAAATGATAGGGTTCTTCCTCTCATCACAACGTATCTACATACCAAGCATGAAATCTATCCAAGCTTTCTAACTTGAGATATCGTGTAAACAAGGTTTTCAGATTTTGACCCCCGGTAACCCCAGATGACCTTTGACCTCCACCAAAAATGATAGGGTTCTTCCTCCTACCACAACGCATCTACATACCAAGCATGAAATCTATCCAAGCTTTCTAACTTGAGATATTGTGTAAACAAGGTTTTCAGACTTTGACCCCCAGTGACCCCAGATGACCTTTGACCTCCACCAAAAACAATAGGGTTCTTCCTCTCACCACAACGCATCTACATACCAAGCATGAAATCTATCCAAGCTTTCTAACTTGAGATATCGTGTAAACAAGGTTTTCAGATTTTGACCCCCGGTAACCCCAGATGACCTTTGACCTCCACCAAAAATGACAGGGTTCTTCCTCCTACCACAACGCATCTACATACCAAGCATGAAATCTATCCAAGCTTTCTAACTTGAGATATTGTGTAAACAAGGTTTTCAGATTTTGACCCCCAGTGACCCCAGATGACCTTTGACCTCCACCAAAAACAATAGGGTTCTTCCTCTCACCACAACGCATCTACATACCAAGCATGAAATCTATCCAAGCTTTCTAACTTGAGATATTGTGTAAACAAGGTTTTCAGATTTTGACCCCTGGTAACCCCAGATGACCTTTGACCTCCACCAAAAATGATAGGGTTCTTCCTCTCATCACAACGCATCTACATACCAAGCATGAAATCTATCCAAGCTTTCTAACTTGAGATATCGTGTAAACAAGGTTTTCAGATTTTGACCCCCGGTAACCCCAGATGACCTTTGACCTCCACCAAAAATGATAGGGTTCTTCCTCTTACCACAACGCATCTACATACCAAGCATGAAATCTATCCAAGCTTTCTAACTTGAGATATTGTGTAAACAAGGTTTTCAGATTTTGACCCCCGGTAACCCCAGATGACCTTTGACCTCCACCAAAAATGATAGGGTTCTTCCTCTCACCACAACGCATCTACATACCAAGCATGAAATCTATCCAAGCTTTCTAACTTGAGATATTGTGTAAACAAGGTTTTCAGATTTTGACCCCCAGTTCCCCCAGATGACCTTTGACCTCCACCAAAAATGATAGGGTTCTTCCTCTCACCACAACGCATCTACATACCAAGCATGAAATCTATCCAAGCTTTCTAACTTGAGATATTGTGTAAACAAGGTTTTCAGATTTTGACCCCCGGTAACCCCAGATGACCTTTGACCTCCACCAAAAATGATAGGGTTCTTCCTCTCACCACAACGCATCTACATACCAAGCATGAAATCTATCCAAGCTTTGTAACTTGAGATATCGTGTAAACAAGGTTTTCAGATTTTGACCCCCGGTAACCCCAGATGACCTTTGACCTCCACCAAAAATGATAGGGTTCTTCCTCTCACCACAACGCATCTACATACCAAGCATGAAATCTATCCAAGCTTTCTAACTTGAGATATCGTGTAAACAAGGTTTTCAGACTTTGACCCCCGGTGACCCCAGATGACCTTTGACCTCCACCAAAAATGATAGGGTTCTTCCTCTCATCACAACGCATTTACATACCAAGCATGAAATCTATCCAAGCTTTCTAACTTGAGATATCGTGTAAACAAGGTTTTCAGATTTTGACCCCCGGTGACCCCAGATGACCTTTGACCTCCACCAAAAATGATAGGGTTCTTCCTCTCACCACAACGCATCTACATACCAAGCATGAAATCTATCCAAGCTTTCTAACTTGAGATATTGTGTAAACAAGGTTTTCAGATTTTGACCCCCGGTGACCCCAGATGACCTTTGACCTCCACCAAAAATGATAGGATTCTTCCTCTCATCACAACGCATCCACATACCAAGCATGAAATCTATCCAAGCTTTCTAACTTGAGATATTGTGTAAACAAGGTTTTCAGATTTTGACCCCCGGTGACCCCAGATGACCTTTGACCTCCACCAAAAATGATAGGGTTCTTCCTCTCATCACAATGCATCCACATACCAAGCATGAAATCTATCCAAGCTTTCTAACTTGAGATATTGTGTAAACAAGGTTTTCAGATTTTGACCCCCGGTAACCCCAGATGACCTTTGACCTGCACCAAAAATGATAGGGTTCTTCCTCTCACCACAACGCATCTACATACCACGCATGAAATCTATCCAAGCTTTCTAACTTGAGATATTGTGTAAACAAGGTTTTCAGATTTTGACCCCCAGTGACCCCAGATGACCTTTGACCTCCACCAAAAACAATAGGGTTCTTCCTCTCAATATGGGCCATCTATGTCTCAAGTTTGAGAACTGTCCAACTTTCCCTTCTTGAGATATCATGTAAACAAGCTAAGCCGTCACATACGCACACACACACACACGACATCACCATCGCATAGATTCCTTGCCTGCCTTCGGCAAGGAATCAAAAACCAATAGCATTTAAGGCCATCCAAACTGACCTTAGTCACACATCCAGGTGTCCTCTCTTTTTCTGTACTAATAGACATAAGAAGTGCTCACAGATTTAAAAGCAATAAACTTTGAGAGACTTCTAGATATGGATATGGAGTGTCAAATCTTCATGCAATTTCAGGCAAGGTCATTTTTACTCAAAATAAAAGTACTGCTTAAACTTTTTCCAGAATTTTCACCACAACTAACAGAACTTCAAGTTTGATACCATTCACACAGAATTCTCCCAATTGACTTTTGATCAAGTATCATTGCCAACTATTGAAACTGAGTGCCCAAACTTTGCAGAGTCCAAGGATTTCTCCACAAATATTAGTCTGCTGCTTAAATAGTAGTCTGCTTCTACAATGACCATTTACAACCTAGGTTCTCAAGTAAGTGGCCCATGGGCCATTAGCTGCCCATGAGGTACACAAAAGAGGCCCATGGAATACAATTAGAGGAGCCCAAAAATTTTACTGAGAAATGAAGCTGCTGTATGATGTCCTGGCTACTACAACTGATATGAAGCAAAAGCTGTTATCAAGTAACAGTAGCCAGCAGCACGGAACATCTGAGAACCTGATTTACAATATACACTAGCCATGTCTTCTGCAACTAGAGACTATTTATGCAAAGTTTCAGATGGCAAATTTCGAAACACTGTGCTGTTTTATTAAACTTTAATAGATTTGAGTTCCCATTCTTTATCTAGGTGTGCCCAAAAATGGCACTCCTAACAGAGATTCAAGGTGAGTGGTGGTGTGCAATTGCGCTCGCATGCCTCAAAATTTAAGGCCTGCAGCAAGCATGCTACAGTTACCTATGACTGCTAATGAGCTTTGGATCCATACTGTTCTTACGACTAACATTACTTTGTTTAGCTGACAATAATGAACTTCACTTGAACAATATGAACCTGCACAACAATGCTCATCCGGAACAGATCTATAAATACTTAAATCTACACTTGCATCAGATTTGATACATCAAAAGAGACCTTGGAAATTCTTGGGAAGCTTTGCCTTTTGTCCTCTGGTGACCTCAGATGACCTTTGACCTCTAACAAAACCAACAGATTTTTCTACTAGATTTCATGCATAACCGTGTGAAGTACGAAAGTATCTATTTTTCGTAACTTGAGATATTGTATTTACAAGGTTTTCAGATTTTGACCGTCTGTGACCCCAGATGAACCTTGATCTCCCCTAAAAATAATTAGGTTCTTTCACTCAACATGGGCATCCACATGTATATCAAATATGAAATGCATACATGCATGTACATGCTTCTTACCTTGAGATAACATTTTTCAGGGTATGATCCCTGGTGACCCCAGATGACCTTTGATCTCCACCAAAACAATAAGGTTCTTTCTCTAAACATGGGGCATCCACATACTACTATGAAATCTATCCAAGCTTCCTACCTTGAGATATTGTGTTAACAAGGTTTTCAGAGTTTAACCTCCAGAGACCCCAGATGATCTTTGACCTCTGCCAAAAACAATAGACTTCTTCCTCTCACCATGGGTAACCACATACTAAGTAAAATCTATCCAAGCTTTGCACCCTCAGATATGGTATCAACAATTTTTCAGAGTTTTGACCCTTGGTGAGCTAAGATGACCTTTGACCTGCACAAACGCAATAGGGTGCTTTCTCCTACCAAAGGCCATCCACATACCAAGTATGAAATCTATCCAAGCTTACAATAGGATTTCTTTCTCTCACCATGGGGCATTCACACACAATGTATGAAATCTAAGCACCCTACCTTGAGATGTCATGCTAATAAGGTTTTCAGAGTTTGACCTCTGGTGACCTCGAATGACCTTGGACCTCCACCAAAAAGGATAGGTTTCTTCCTCGCACCATGGGGCATCTACATACCATGTATGCAATCTACCTAGGCTTCCTACCTTGAGATACTGTGCTAACAATTTAGGGTTGGATTGGAGGGTTGCCGAGTTCCCGCAAGGGAGGATCAGTAAAACAAACAAACAAGGTTTTTAAAGTTTGACTGCCACTGACCCCATATGACTGTTGACCTCCACCAGAAATGACAGGGTTCTTCCTCTGAAATGGGGCATCCACTTCCAAGTATAAAATGTATACATACCTCCTACCTTGAGATATAGTATTAACAGGGTTTTCAGAGTTTGACCTAAGGATACCTCACATGACCTTTGACCTCCACCAAAAATGATAGGGTACTTCCTTTCAAAATGGGGCATCTATGTACCCAGAACACACACCATCATGAATGCATAGGTTTCTCTTATCATTGAAACCAAAATATCAGGTATTAAATTTAAAATGTGGTTTAAAAAGGTACCAGATAGTTTCCCCTAGCTGAGCTTTCAAATCAGTACTCATAAAATGGAGACCAAATGAAGTCAACAAGCAGAGTAACATTCCCTCCTTGGAATCACTACAACATAAATGTATTGGAGGCCTATCTTAATCATCAGATGCCAGGAAATGGCTTGTAACAGTAGGCCTATTTAGTTTCAAACTTTTCATGGGGACCTACAAAGGCTGGCATTCGAGATTGTTTGGTCAGTGGCAGTGGAAGGAGGGATAGGTTCAAGACTAACAATTGCTCTGCCACTGTTACCTCGAACAAAGTTTTGTCATTGCTAATCATAGACAACACATGCTGACAAAAGTGACAACTGGAGATAACTGTAGCATATAGATAACTTTGGCCATGCAGAATGAAGGACAACATTATTGAAATGTTTTCACACATGTTATTTTTCAGGGGCAAAAATTTTGGCTATCTCGTTATTACTGCCTGCAGGGGTATAAGTCTTCCAAAGCCCCATGCAAACTCTACCATCTTCCTTCCACTCACCCACAAGACAAGCCCCCTGCAGCATCAAAGGGACTGGTGGCTATTGACTATTGTAATACAAAATGTTCATGTGGTAATTGAGGCAATCTGTTAATAGTGCATATTCAAGGCTATTAGATAACAGAAGATGGTAAAATGCCTCATTCTTGTGCCAACAATTTCGTAATTGTGCCAGAGCTTCTAGGGCATTCACCCCCATGGGTCACATTCCAGAGGAGCCCTCCCACATCTGCCCCATTTCCAAAAATGTTTCACTGCCCCTGACCCAGATCAAGGCTCTTTGCCTTTGTTAATGACAGGCTTAGGAAGATGAGATGAAAAAGGTTGGGAACTACTGCCCTAAAGCATGATGGAAATTTACTTTCATAACTTTCCTCATTACACAATGCTCAGAAAGACTGTATTATTAACAGAGACAGAGATTACTGTATTTATTCAACAGGGTCAAATAAGCCAAGTGGGACAAAAAGTGGTTATTTAATGAACCATGATAATGATTATTATACCCATAGGCATACTGATTGTATTTGCAGAAAAACATGCTGAACTTTTTCAATGAGGAGTAACAGTGACCAGTTAAGAATGACTAGAGAGGAAGGTTGTGTAATGTGTGTTGTTAATAAGTGACAATTACAGTACATGTTAAAAATAGGTATTTTGCAATTTGTTTTACCAAAGTTTCAGCTGAAAATTGTGAAATATGAAGATGCTCAAGCATTTTCTAAAAGTTGATGACATCTGCCTCATTCTAAGAGACCAAGAGAATGAAAGTCATAGATGTGTCTGGGAAATATTGAAAACAAATGCAGGTATCTTTCATTATTCATTACTTTTCGTAGGTCATTTTTACAAGTTTATATAGGGCATACATAACATGATGATGGTGCACTATGATAATATACATAAGATATGGATGGAAGTTCATTTTAAAACATAATTTGGAAATGATTTGTTTGATGAATATGCATTTTTGGACAAATAATGAGTTTTTACAAGAACTAATGACAATTTTTTGAAGTGGCTTTCAGAGCATGCAAGTGGTGGAAGCAATCGAATCTATGACTTTCATTCCCTTGGCGTTGGCCTTTCATGAGCCCTAACAATATGGGCTTGGTTGAGTTGAGGGGTCATAACAGAACTTAACATTAGCTCCAAGATGTACATTCCTGCACAAAAAGTCACAAAAACATGCAGCCACATACGATCTGATTAGTCAAACTGCACCAAATACAGATTAGCCCTTGAACACTGTGCTGCTGTGTGTTAACTGTACTTTGCATTCCTCCATACAAATGAAACCAAACAGCACTGCTCAAGAGATAAGTACAGACAGGCCTAGGCTTGCATTACAAAGTGGCCTGATGGACCATGTGATGATGTGAAAACCCGTATTTTGGGAACAAGCAGATGACACACTTTGCATTTAACCTAAATGCAATAACAACAACTCCAACATGAATTCCAGTTCCTGAAACTGCCATCTGAGCTCAACTAACTAGGGCTGTGACCGTGTAGCGATTAATCGCTAAACGATCCCATGTGGAATAAACGTTTAGTACAAAGCTACTAGCGATTGATCGCAAACCTCATTTTACGTCCATTTTTATCCATATGAATACTCGTTTTGAAAAAATTACAAATGGTACGCATAGCACTGTAAGACATCAAAGTAAAGCAAAGGAAAGTCGTTACAGAAACCGTGCTTCACGGATATTACTTCCCCCGGCATCACCAATTCATTTTGAATACTTACTGCGTAAATCAGGACACACTGAACCTTTTTTGTTGTAATAAGGTAATTGCGATTAATCGCTAAACGATCGCAAATTTTTGCGATTAATCTTTTAATTATTTTGCTACACGTTCACAGCCCTACAACTAACTTTGGCCAAATTGATGAAAACTGCATAACGTTAGCCCGAACTTAGACTAACACTTCTTCAATCATTCACAGGGCAAGGAAACCTACCTGTGGCCAGATCCAATCAGAGAAAGAAAATGTAAAGGCCAGAAACAGTGGGAGGGAATGGAAAATTCATCTCACAGTTGTGTAAGCCTATCATCATGGCATTACCCTCAAACATATACTTTACAATGTAAAGAGAAGAACCTTTACCTGTTCTTAAGAAACCTACCTTACAAAGTCATATTGGACTTAAACGTCAGTGTTGTAATAACTCGAGTCACTGACTCAACTCAAGTCAGACTTGAGTCACGATTTTTGATGACTCCACGCAACTCGAGTCAGTGGGGTCAAAAGACTCGACTCGGCTCGAGTCAGAAGTTTGAGGAAGTGCAAAGTACTCGACTCGAGTCAGTATGTGGAAGAGACTCGACTCGAGTCACTATGTTGGATGACTCAACTCGACTTGACTCGAGTCTTTTTTCACAATGACTTGAGGCAAACATACTGGCAGCCAAAAATTAAAAATATCCGACTTTCGCACGAGCCAACTAGATATAAAAGTGTACATTTGGTGGATAGTTCAGCTTTATAATGTTCTCCGTTCCCTAAAATGTACATATAGAAGCTTTGGTTAGGGTAAGGTCAGGGTTAGGGTTAGAAACCAGAAAGCCCAAAGGCTTTATAGTGATTCCTTGCCAAATGGGGATGATTTGTTGCACTGAGCCTTATCCCTCAAATTTATCTTTCTTGACTACATCATTTTATGATGTTTTAACAGTTTGACCTCTGCTGACCTCACAAGACCTCTGAACACCACCAAATATAACAAAAAAGGAAAAAGGAAGGAAGTGTCTTGAAAGGGATTCAACTCCAATGGATCTTGGATCTTGTAAATTCTTGGCAAATTTTGCTTTTTGACCCCTGGTTACCCCAGATGACGATCTTGGGAATACTTGGGAAATTTTGCTTTTTTTTGACCTCTGGTAACCCCAGATTACCTTTGACCTCCACCAAAAACAATAGGGTTCTTCCTTACATCATGAAAAATCTATACACTAAATATCAAAAGTGTCCTTCATTCCTATCTTGAGATATTGTTATTACACGCTTCTCAGTTTTTTTAGCTCCTGTGACCCCAAATGACCTTTAACCTTCACCAACAACAATAGGGTTCTTTCTCTCAACATGGCAAATCTATATACCAAATATGAAAAGTGTCTGTCATTGCTATATTGAGATAGTGATTACAAGCCATTTACATTATTTTCGCAGTTTAACCTCTGGTGACCTCAGATGACCTTCGACCTCTACCAAAAACAATAGCATTCTTCCTCTCAACATGACAAATCCATATCAGCCATTCCTACCTTGACATATCGCGATTTCAAGGTTTTCGGTCTTTGACCTCTGGTGACCTCAAATGACCTTTGACCTCCACCAAAAACAATAGGGTACTTTCTCTCAACATGACAAATCCATATACCAAATATGAAAAGTGCCGGTCATTCCTATCTTGAGATATCGTGTTTACAAGCTGTTTAGGAGGTTTTCGCAGTTTAACCTCCAGTGACCTCGGATGACCTTTGACCTCTATCAAAAACAATAGGGTTCTTCCTCTCAACATGAAGAGTCTATATACCAAACATGAAAAGTGTCAGTCATTGCTATCTTGAGATATCGTGTTTACAAGCTGTTTAGGAGGATTTCGCAGTTTTACCTCCAGTGACCTCGGATAACCTTTGACCTCTACCAAAAACACAAGGGTTCTTCCCCTTGACATGACAAATCTACATACCAAATATGAAGTGTCGGTCTTTGCTAACTTGAGATATCATGTTTACAAAGTTTTTGGTTTTTGACCTCTGGTGACCTCAAATGACCTTTGACCTCCACCAAAAACAATACGGTTCTTCCTCTCAACATGACGAATCTATATACCAAATATGAAAAGTGTTGGTCATTGCTATCTTGAGATATTGTGTTTACAAGCTAGGCGTCACATACACACACATACACATACACATACACACACACACAACATCACCATCGCATAGATTCCTTGCCTGCCTTCGGCAAGGAATCAAAAATCATTGAATTTGTAAAAATTTAGTGTGTAAGTCAATGTAACTGTCGACCTAAGGTGAATGTAGTCATTTTTGGGTGTAGAATGCAGGTCGTTTATTGTCAGTATGATTCATTTGGTTATATTCCCACCCTTGAATTTTAATAACTAGATGCTGAGTCCAGTCTATCCAGTGAACAAGGGTACATTTTGAGTAGTGATTTATGGAGGACCTCCTTTTTGTGAGTAGTTTTGTGCACTGATTAAGGGTACAAACACAACTGGAAAAATATGAGGGGGTATTTTATGTGCTTGATAGTTGTCTTGAATCTTGAGTAAGATAAATAGATATAAACAGATCACCTGAAGTGGAACATAAGTTTTTCATTTATTGTAATATTTTCTAATTGAAGAAAGTGTTTGCTTTATGAATACTTTTATTGAAATCTGGTGGTGTGGCATCAACATGAGCTTCTGATAGATTCCTGGGTGCAAAAATAGAAACGACCTGTGATCCTTAAAAAAGGAAAGCAAAAACTTGATGAGACTAATTTAAGTGAATTGAAGAGTGAAAGGAAGCTGTACAAAGTAAAAGAGTAAACAAATCTGTAATGGTAGAATTCATCATAACTTGACACTCATTGATATATAGATGAAAGGAGGAGGCACAATTCCCCCCCCCCCCCCCTTCCACAAAGGTTTCAGGATCCGGAGTGACCAAGACAGCATGTTTAGCAATTGTGTAAAAAACTTGTATGTCTGATCTTGTACTGTAGGTCAATTGTAGGTCAATATGCTCAACTGACTCAAGATGACTCGAGCAGACAGAGTGACTCGACTCGAGTGTGGTTGGGGACTCGACTCCACTCGACTCGAGTTCAGTCGATGACTCAACTTGACTCGACTCGATATGGTAAGTGAAAGACTCTGGCTCAACTCTGACTCAACTTGTGGAAGACTCGACTCGACTCGAGACTTGAACTTCAGTGACTCGATTACACTGTTAAACGCACTGGCATAGGAAGCGGGGGGCTGGGGGCTTTAGCCCCCCAGTCAAACATGTGGGAGGCTGAAGTATGCTTCCACCCCCCCCCAAGATCCAAGGCCAAAAACCCCTTGTCTCTTCTGTAAGAAACATCAAAAATTTGCAGTAATTTTCCTTAAAATTTGTCCAAAATGTTGCACCAAATTGCATCTGAGGACCCTAAAATACCCAAAAATTTTCCAAAGGGGAGGGGGACACCCCCTCCCCTAGACCCCTCTCCCAGGCCAGCGATTCGAAATAAGGTTCAGCCCCCCCAGTCTAGAAAAGCTTCCTATGCCTATGGTTAAATGTCTCAAATGGGTTTACCACCCTGAAGTTTAGAAGGACAGGGGCAGGGTTTCCGTCAAGGGGGGGACAGGGGGGATTTGTCCCCCCCTTCCCAGAAGAAGGTGGGTAAAATCCCCCCTAAATTTCCATATAAATATAAAAAAATTGTCAATATTTTGGTTTCTTACTTAAGAAAAAGACACTTTTGCAACAATGTTTGAACTAACATAAATAAATTGCCTTTAAAACCCTTTAAATTGCACCAAATAGGGGCCTTGAAGCAAGCTTTTCTCCCCCTGAACCCACTTGTAACTTTGGCCTAGGTCATTATCAAGTTGGACTCAGGGTTTAGCCGTAATAAATCCCCCCCTTTTTTGAGTTTCTGGCGGAATCCCTGAGGGGGTATACCCAGGTTTACCATGACAAATTTCTCTCTGATAGAAATCCTTTGTTATCTTGTATGTAGCTTCTTCAAGGCTCTATAAGTACCTCTTGGGTTTGAGGCGATTGCAAGAAGCCTGTGATGTGTTTTGCGAGGCTTGACAGCTCCTCTCATAGAGTTGTCAACGGAGGAATAGTCTGCCTAAGTGGGCTGTTAGTTCCACTTCAGGGCTCTGCTTTCAGAGTCACCGTGAAGGAAGTATATACGGCTAAAACTTAGAAGGAGGTCTCGAAGGGGTTGCAGGAGGATAAGTCTGGGAACGAGAAGTCCGGGTGACTTTCTAAACATCCTCGGGAGGCAGCACTTAATAAGTGTGTTAAATTTACGTGAGGCTGTGGTGAGCCACCGTTCTTTTTAAAGAACTTCCACGAGTTGCCGACTAGAGAGGGACGGGCGTGTCTGGGCCCACGAGTTACGTATGACTACGGAGCGAGTCACCTCATATTCTGCCAAAACGTAAGTTATTTATTGTAAAGAAGTTACTGTGAGAAAGGTATGGTGTAATGTAGTGTAATATAAGGGCATAATTTTTTGTACCGTATATATATATGCAAGTTATCGTTAAAAATTAGTATGGCCCACAGGGGCAGGGCGAGTCTTTGTGTTAGCGGTACTCCTTCAGAATTTCCTAAATGGAATGTAAATATATTAGAGCCAAAAGCCATATTAGAGCCAAAAGCGAGGTCAATATATTCTTGTAATGTAACGTCATGTACTGAAACGGATGTTAAGACGAGACACAATGTTATCGTTAAAGATAGTTAAATGTCTTATGGCAAGTCTTTGAAAATTGCACGCAGCATGTATTGTATAATGTAGAGGGCGTGTATGATTTTAATGCTTTGAAAGCTTGAGAAGAAAAATGCTATTACTTAAACTGTTAAATGATTCTTGAAGAGAAATTGAGCAATGAAACTGCATAGACTTTGAAAAGGAAAGTCAACTTTCAAGTGACTCTAATTGAATGGAAAGGAGGAAAAAAGGAAAATGCATCGACAAGTTTAAATGAGTGAAATAATTCCAGTTTACTAGACTTGGTTTGGTTTACTTTTTACTCCACAGTGAGCCATTCAGGGCCAGGGTGCATTCCATGTAAGGCCTACGCCGAAGGTACGCCGAGGTTTTTGTGATCGTACACCGGGCTGATATACGCCGGGATTTCCTGTACTGTGCATATACAATGTATGTACATAGCAATCCGTAGGCGTGCGTACGTATGTACAGTATACATGTACGTGATGCATACACAGTCACCATACATTGGCAATGCACTTACAGGTATGTAGTACACACACGTTAGAACTAGTCAGTAGCAATCCTTAAGCGATTGTACGTACGTATGTATACATGTACGTAATGCATCGGCAATACATATATAGCACAGTACTGTACGTGATCATACAGCGGGAGTTGACCGATTTGGTACCGTTTGCCCGCCGCTACGCCGAGAAGGAGTCGGTGCTCATGCCGAAGATCTTCGTATTGTAGTGCATGGAATGCAGACTGGATTCAGGGTGGAGCCATCAGGGCGTAGCCAATCAGGGCGTAGTTATTCAGGACGTAGACCAGACTGGTCAGAGCACACTGGAACGGAGGGAGAATGATCGAGTGCTGGTACTCCTGGAATTAAACACTCATACACTTTGAATTAATGATGAACTGAAAGAATTTATGAAAAAAGGGGGAGCATACGCTTGCCATAAGTCTGAGGAGAGGAGAAAGGATTTTATTGTTGGATGTGACCTATAAAGGGGGAATTTCAAAGGAAACATTGGTTTGTATAGGTATCGAGAGGTCAGAAGAATTGCTTGGTAAAGTAACGTAGGTCAGAGATAGAAGGGCAGATTAAGAAATCATTTTCATTCATTTGTATCCGCTGGCACAAGAAAGTAATTATATTATTACATGTATTTTTTTTTGTTTTCACCTGTAAATAGTAGAAAAAGAAAAGAGGAAAGAAGAGAGAGAGAGCTACAGAAAGTGGGAAAAATAGTATTAAGTTCAAATATTAAAAAGTTTTTTTTGTTTGATTTTTTTTTTTGCATGTGTAATTCTACAGAAAAGTTCTGAAAAGATCCTGATGGGTTCCTCACCCGAGTATCCCACATGACACAAGTTAACTTTCATAGCCTAGCTAACAGGAAATTGCCTCAGAATATTGACTAGGTATCCCCATAGCCTCTTGAAAACATATCCCAGTGAGTTGACTTTTTACTGCATATTCCTTTGGCTTCTCAAAAAAACAAATTGACTAGGCCCAGTGTTCTCCACTGGCTGTTCTGTAGTGTTGTAACAAGTCATGATTCGAGTCGCTAATTTTCAGAAGGGAAATGACTCGAGCAATTGTATCATAATTTTCCTCGTAGAAATACTACAGTGACTCGAGTCACTGACTCGACTCCAGTCACATTGAAAGTAGTAAATGACTTGACTCGACTGCAGAATTGAGTGACTTGTTACAACACTGCTGTTTTGTTAGGGTGATGCACCGGCCCGGACAAAATCTGCAGAAGGTGCTCACCACCCGGACAAAAAAAGTACCACCCGGACATAAAGTTGAGCCACCTGGACAGAAATTATCAATTCAAAACCTTAAAATTGATGAAACAGCAATAATTTCTGTGAAAACATTGAGTAATACTAATTCAATTCAATTCAATTTATTTATTCCAGCAATGAACAGATAATAACATGAATATTTGAAAAGTATAAAGCAGTAGATCAACATCATTGCATGGAAAAGGAGAAACAAAGGAAGTATAAATACTTATACTTAATTTTCGCCCTTAACTTAAAAAAGATAATACATACAAACAGTCAATTACAACACACAATACAACTCACAGATTAGAACACAATAGAAACACAGTGACAAGGAAATGGTTGGGAACAATTCATGAGTTACACTAGAGAAAGTGAACCTTTTATCTGCATTGTGAATAGGATGTTAACAGTTGTTCTTTAAGCATCTTTTTAAATTTCTTCATAGTTTTGCAGCCTGTTAGGTGTTGAGAAAAGGAATTCCAAAGCTTTACCCCTGTAACCGACATACAAAATTGCTTTTTCTTAGTTCTGGCAAATCTTTGATGAAAATAATTTTTGTGTCTGGTATTAATACAATGTGAGGCGGTAAAATAATGATAATGGCCATCAAAGAAGGCCATAATTAAATTTATATCTATATTAGCAAACATTTTTCAAAGAGAGCACGTACCCCCTCTCTTTATAGACAGCGACCAATATTAACCTTTAATCTTCGGAACACCCAGACAAAAATTAAATCAGTGGAGAACACTGTAGCCTAGGCCTACTGACTGCATATCCTCGTAGTCACGCTTTAATGGTAACTTTGCAAGATGCCTCAATCATACTCATAGCAAAGGAAAAGTGGTGCAATAATCATAGGTGAGTTGTTCTCAAATTACATTTGTGTCCTAGACTCAGTAGCCTTATGGAGTAATGTTTTCCCAAACAGTGCTCGCATGTGCTGGGTATTCTGCAATTACTCCAACATTGGCAAGTTCTTCCATGAATGTGGCAAATGTAATTGGGTGTTTATTTTAATTAGGGTACCAGACTGTGACATGACATTTATAGCCCTAATTTCATGTATCATAATTTTTGATGTGAAACCATGGGTGGAATTGTTATATTTACTTGTTCATTGTAGGCTTAGGCCTAAATGATGTTGTACAAGTTGTTTTATGAATGTTCAGATGAGGTTTGACCTCAAAATAGCCCCATTGCACAGAAATTATAGGTTTCACAGTGTAACATGAACACCAAAAATATGTTTGTCCCACTAAGACTACTTATTGAGTTATTTTATATCATTTATGGGTTTTCTATAGTTAATCTGAGCAGTCTGAAGCTAAAACCTCTTGTGATTACTTAGTCAAGGGTTTCATCTCAATTCTGTGGTACAAACAATACGTTCCACGTGTAACCTAGATTGGGAGAACACCAAAGTAATATTGTATGATATTTCAAATCATAAACAAGGTGGCACAGTTTTACTACCTGTAAGTTAAAAGCTATGTTAAATACTATAGTTCAGCTAAAAATGACAACATATCAAGTTTAGGAAGTAGTAGTATTTTAACTGCAAAGGTTCACTATGTAACATATTTCCGTGACACCAAAGTGGCCTGTCAAAATGCAAAATGGCTATGTTTTCCTTTTCTGTACAATTGCTTTTGTCCAAACCTATATATGCATTAAACAATTGCACAGGCTTCAATCAACCACTAAAACAAGAAAGATTTAGTGTTTACTGTAGGTAATTTTTGGAAAATAAGATACTGAAATTTCACACTGTAACGGTAACACCAAATGTTACACGTGGAACCTCTCTTTCGTCGAATCCCAGGAAAGAGAAAAATGTCAGTTTCTCATAAAATATGAGTTTCAAGGGTACAATTGATACCTCATCAACCATTGAAGTTAAAATAACTGAGCAAGATAAGTGTAAAAATAAGGGAAAATCTAATTTCTGCTATGGTAGTTTAAATGTCACACTTTTTGCCCCCAAAATTGCTTAATTTTAGCCAATTTTTTCATCAAAATTGGGAGGATTCACTACAATGATACTTATTTTTTGGAAGATATGCACTTACATAAATAGTGAGGACAAAATGAAAGCATAGCAAAGACCATGTGGATTAAAATAGCAAGACAGTTGCCTTTAAAAGCATATTTTACCATTGGTACCCTAATTTAAATAATCACCCAATTGCACTGCGCTTGCTTGTTGCTGGTCTGGTAGTTTATTTGCTGATGGGTTGGACTGCGCCAGGGCAACTTTAGGGGCAATTGCCCTCCTTTGCCCTTTATTTGTTAAGTGTAATTGGATCAATGGAGTCTTAGAACGACACAGAAAGTAGGTCCACGAAACTAACACTTGCCTAGGGCGGCGAGTACTCACACACAGTACAGGCAGCATGCAAAGCCTAAGCTAAAACAGTCGCAGGCAGTAGCTATCAAGTGCTGTGCTTAGCTCACTGTGTCAGCTATAAACTTCTTAATCTCTTATGATACTTACAGAACGAAGTTGCTAGCTTGGCTTTGCCCCCGAAGTAGGAACGCCTTTTGATTTACATCTTCAAACCCGTTCATTTATATTTATACAGAGTCAGAGAGATCTAACTTCTGTTTACATCTGTAAACTGTTATTGCATTGTGCGAAGTCATCGAGACAGCAGACAACTTTTCGCTGAATCAATCCCTGCTTGCAGCGCGTTTTGTAACCAACCATAGAGCACTGTACGTACTGTCCACGGACTTCCCATATAAGAAGTCCGTGGTACTATGCCTCACGAAACTTCTGAAATGTGTCGCGGGGCGGACAGTTACCGTGACGTTGGCACATTTTGGAGAATTTGTAGATAATGTCAATGAGATAAGGATGAAAAGTTCACTGTCATGTTCCGTCCTACATTTTGTGTTCTGGAAAAGTCGATAAATTTCTGTTTTTCCTGAGGAAAATTAAACATTTATTTCTGCTAGTCAAGGCAATGTGGTACGTCGTCAGGCACTCTTATCGAATGGCGGGTCCGCGCGGGGGAAAGGTGTGGGGCCCGTGAGGAGGGGGAGGCTAGAGGGATATTGGATTAACACACGCCTACGGGACTTATGTATACTGGAAGCTACAGAGCTTTTGCCCGAAAAATGAGTGCATACATATTTGGCCACATGCTTTGCCCCAAAGTATCAAATTTCCTGCTCGCGAAAGGGAGGGGGCTGCATCCCCAACCCGCCTAGTAGGCCAATTAAGCCTGTAGTCTAAGGTGACCAGACGTCCCCGATTTTCGGGGACAGTCCCCGAATTCCAGTGTTCCGTCCCCGATGAACAAGTGTCCCCGAAAATATGTCCCTGATTCGAGTGAACAAATCATGTCCTTGAAATTTGAAATTTCTCAAGATATTAATTGTAATGTTGTAAAAACTAATATTTTGTTGATTGTTTAGCCTACTGTACGTGTAGGCCTACCCATCGGACGGGAGCTGAACGGCCGGCTAGCTAGTATTATGCAGGACGGCCTATACAGTGAACATTGTTGAGATAGGAGCGCCCAGCAAGTACAACAACGCAGTAGGCTAACAAATACAGATATCGAATGTCAAGAGCATCACTGGTTTTCTATTACTGCTGTGATTAACCACATTTACTGTAGTCGATTTCAAACTGATGATGTATATTTTCCTTACACGGTGCCTTATCTAGTAGCGTCCCTGATTTGACCCCCCCCCCCCTAAATTTGGTCACCATACTGTGGACAGTAGCCGGCGTTCGCCAGCGATTTTAAATGAAGGGCCGGGGTTAATATAGTCTGCGACCCTTTCCTGGGGAACAGTTAAATTCCCCTTTTGTCATCTATTCCAAATTGTTTTAGTTGCATGTAACCAGTGGCGTCGTCAAGGGGAACGGAACAGTACATGGGACGTCCCCCAAATTGGTTGATGTTCTCCCCTCCCAAATGATATTTAAGGCGTTGTAACAATAATGCATAAACATCATTTACAAATAAATTTGGATACAAGGATATACTGACTGCCGCTCAGCCTGTCGGGTAAAATTGCACAAAATGCTACAAGCTTGATGTACCCGTTTGGGGCACGCTCGTAGATAGTATGATACAGCTGGGACATTTTATGTGCATACCTGCCAACTCTCACGGTTTGGGGCATCATCTCACGGCCAAATTTTCAAAGCTCACGGTGAAATAACATTATTTAAACAGAGGTAAGCAGTAAACTACACAGCAAATAACAGCTCCAACTCGGGAAAAACGGGTTGGTTCCCATCGTTGCGAAAAAATCGCGAACTTTTTGGCAGAAAAATATTCCATCGGAAAATAATGAAATGCATGGCTAGCCTAGTCAAGCTATTGTTTCACATATAGTTAATTCAATTTTGCCTTGCACTCTAATCAGATCTGGCAACCCTTACGAAATTCGAGACCATTCGTAAGCCAAACACGTAGGGCAATAGGCCAGGCTCTACATACATGTTGCCTGGCATACCTAACCTGGCCTGCCCATGCAACTCCTGATTGTTTTCTTATCTATAAAAAACATGAGGTGCCAGGCGCGGATCCAGAAATTTCGAAAAGGGGGGGGGGGCTAAAAGCCCCTTGAATATTCTCCTAGATTAACATTATGCTAATTTTCGCGTATTTGTTATTGTTGATGTGGCGAAAAAGGGGGGGGGGGCTGAGCCCGGGAAAGCCCCCACCTTGGATCCGCGCCTGGGTGCGTGATCACCGCTCAACGCATGGTACATCGTCGCCGTCCCAATGGACAGATGGAAAGCCGTATAAACTACAGTAAAAAACATCAACCCGACGACTTCCTTAACCGAACTGCATGGGCGTTTGAGACGGAAAGCTGCAGCCCCCTAAAAATATAATTGTGAAAATTTGGGTAATATGAAGAGAATTTTTGTTCAGACATCACTCATAGAATTAAAAACTGGCAACAAAGTTTCGTTTCGTAAAATCAGTAATTTAGACTAACATTCCAAGGTTTTCCGCCTCCTGCCGGAAAAAAAAACTTTTGGATAATGTAGTACAGTTTTGTAACTGTGCTCTGGCCATGTATATCTTTCATCTGCCCCTTGGACGTGTCCGTCTTCCATTATTTACGTTGGTACAATAGAGCCCAATTTTTGCAACTTTTGTCATGGAAATAAATAATTTTTCGGCACGCCCTGTCTCGTTTTCGTCACTTTTCGCACGTATGTCTTATAACTATTATATAGAAGGGAAATAAAATAACATGGGAGTTCCAAACGACTCCCCTGGTCCAAGATACCTTTCCGTATATCAAAGATACATCTTGGCCATTCTCTGTCTGCAGGGGTTACGCAATGAGGTATAGTTTGAGCGAATAATGGATGTATTTTAATCTTTTTCGATCAATTTTTTCCCCAAATCGCCAAAAGGTCCGTGCGCCTCCTGCACTTCAATCTTCAGTGCTACTGCATCGTTCTTTGATATCGGGGACTGGGTGCCCGTGTCCCCTTATATTTCCACAAAGGCATTTAAGCTATTCCCCTGTAGAGTTTGCGAGATGTGTTTTGACCGAGTCATGGTAACTATTTCGCGCGCTTTGCGTGCTTCAGACTTAAATGTTTTCCTTCAATTACATCAATACTTTCTGATAACAGCTCCAGGTAGGTAGGTAGGTAGGTAGGTATAGGTAGATGACGTTTAACGACACATCGACACATGCGTGTTATACAGTGTCTTTCAAGTTGTAGAATTTATTATTCAAGTCCTACCCATTAGTCACCTTTTACGACAGGCGGGGAACACCGTGGGCATATTCAACAACCCCCAGCCCACAGGGGATACAGGAGGGGCTTTTTCGGTTTTTTTTGGGGGGGGGGGGCGCCAGCCAACCCGCCAGTCGTAGGGTGAGTAGAGCTGGACGTTGACATGTGTGCATTTTATAGGCGATAGTTGGGGACAAACTAATCACCACACACCACCTACTCCCCCCACCTGGATGCTGTTTAATGTCATACCCAGGACCGGATAACCGCTCCAGGAGAAGCGTACTAGCAGAAGTTGAAAGTTTATATAACCTAATATGATACACACCAGGGGTGGATCTAGGATTTTTCATCAGGGAGGCGCGCTGACGGTCGATCATCTGCCCGAACGAATATCTAAGCGGAGCGCCACCATCAGTTGGCGCGGAGCGTACAGAAAATTTTGAAAAATCGCGACCCCTCAGATAGCCGGAAATAGCATTTCCCAGGCTTGTAAGTAGAACCTAAGCAGTAGTTACTTTGAGCTTTTGTTTGCCAAAAAAAATGTTCCCTTCAATTAAAAGTGAGAAAATTGCAAAAACTTGCTTCATGAACTAAACCAAAATTTACTTGATCTTGATTTAAGCTAAGATCACTCTTTAAACACTTTTTATGAAATATCTTTCCAAAAATATGTCGTAATGTTATAGGTCCTGAAAAAGTGGTCTAAAGATAAGGGGGATCTTCACACAAGGTACAGAGAGGAGAATCTTTCCTTTTTAATTTTGAATAAAAATTCGTTACAACCTATAATTCTATGAACGTAAAAAGAAAACTGAAAGAATTGAATTTTGGGGTCTCCAACAGCTTCAAAGACGATGGTGAAAATATCTGACCAAGAATACGATGCACTGCTGTAAGATTCATATTTGAGATCGCAGTAGCTTTTAAAGTCTTTTGCTTGATAAAATATACCACTTTATTGCCATGTGCATGAGAGATAAACATTGTTAAACGCTTTGCGTTATCATTGATTTCATTAGTGGCATGTAGATTCAGTCTCCACTCCCTCGGGATAGCAGAATTTTTCCATAATACAATGTAAAAGGAAAAATACTAGTAAAATTACATTTATGGCAGAAATCATTCTAATTAAGCACTCAGTCGACTCTCTCATTAAAAAACTACTTTGTAAGTTTTAGTGACCATGAGAGCTCTGGCATAGATAAGTTTATTGTCAATTTTAATAAGAATTATTCAAAATCTATTGATTAGCATACACATCCGGAGGGCGTAAAATAAGATCAAGTGCAGCAGACATCATAAATACTTGTTTTCAATGATAACATATTCATTAGAAAGGTTACATTAAAACACATATATTCCGCCATATTTCTTGAGCTTACTATCAAACAAAACTTTCCAAAAAGCAAAGCCATCCTGAAAATAATTTTTCCCTCATTTACACTTTAAGCTATAAGCAAAAGAGCATAATTCGACCATTCCTAAACCACCTTCACATTTTGCACATATTAGAACAGAACGTTTCCCTTAATTTTCTGGTTTGTGTGACCAAATAAATTTATATAAAATACTCTCTAGTTCATGAAAAACTCCACATCTGATGAACCCAAATAGCAGATGGATTGTAAGAAAAAGTTTAGTGTTCTACATAAAGCGTAGTCCGAAATAGGGTTGAGACCTTCGATATCACTCTATTGACATTTTATCGGAAAACTTGAAACTGTGTGCTCTAAGTTGCTATTAGTTTGTAACAATTATAATTACATAGTTTGAAAATTATAAGATAATACAACATTATGTAGAAACAAGTAGGCTAAATGATCTTTTTAGTGAAAGTAAAAAATAAGCTTTGGAAAATTTTAGGGGGGGGGGCGCGCCGGGTGCGCCCCCGCCTAAATCCGCCACTGCACAATGGTCCTTTAGAAAACTTTCCTCGCGAAGCACGCGAAAAGTTTTTGATAACGCTTCTCACGTTTCTGTACCCCGCCCCCAATCAAATAAGGCTTCTACGCCGACGGCTTAGCTATGCTTGAACTTGTCATGGTACAGTGCATGACAAATTTCAAATCTCCAGGTCTGAGGTACCAATCTCCAGGTTTTTTCATGAAAATCTCAAGGTTTGCTTTTTTGGAGGTTGGCAGGTCTGTATGTGGCTATTGTTTTAACATCTATTTGTAAAGGATCTGGAACACTGCTGCTACCCAAGTCCGTGAAGGGGGCAGGGGCGAACCTCTAGAAAAATCCCCCGGGGTTAAAAAATATTCAAGACCATTCAAAAAAAGTTGAATGGTCCTGAATGGTTTCATTCGCATTTTGAATGTGATTTGGACACTTTTCCATTCAAAGTAGGATAAAACTATTAAGCACCATTCAACTTGTCAACAATGACAATTTAAAATCATTTCCAATCGGCCTAAACTTTAAACAAGTTGGAACCATTCAAAACCAGTCACGGTCAACTCCATTCGTTCTGGACAAAAGTTGAATGTAATTTAATCCTTGTTATGCCTAGAAATCTCAAGTTACCATTGCCGAAATGCATTTGTATACACATCTAGCCCCCCCCCCCGGTGAAAAAGAGTTCACACCGGAAGCTATCTCGCCCCTTAAATACCTTGACTGACCACCGGCCTGCTGCGGCCATGGAGTCCTTCTCCATTCATACTTCCCAGAGTTCCCAGATTGATTATGTGTTAGTCTAATTCTGTGTTCAATTCTTTTTAAGACTGTGATTTTTGTTGCCTTTACTAAATCGCATGAGATGGCATATAAGGGCACATAATGTAATGTATATTATTGATGGTAAATACCTTAAAATATAAGCTTTCACGACCTATGAAACATGGGGGGAAAAGGAGCACATTACTTTGAGCAGACATTTAGCGAATGCGAAGCCCTAAGTCAGGGGTGGGGAACCTCCTGCCCGCGAGACCATTTTATCCGGCCCGCGAGGCAATTCATAAATGTGAATTCAGAATCACCTGGAAGGTAATTTATAATAATCTTTTAGCCCAAGGTGCCAATCTTTTTCCTGCTCATACCACTTTCTCATATTTCAAGTAAAACTCCAGGACCCCTGGGGGCTGCGGCCCACCACTGCCTGTTTAGGCGCTTGGCCTGCTTTCCATTGGAAAAACTTGTAGCGCCCCCTATTCTGCGGCCCGCGAGCGAATTATGACTACTAAAACGGCCTCCTAGAGGAAAAAGGTTCCCCACCCCTTCCTTAAGTGCATGGGGACTCGAAGGAATTTTGGATGGTCAGGAGCTAGCTAGATGCTCTTCGGTGTGGGGGGCGGGGACTTTAACCAGCAGTCAAAAGTGTGGTCGGGCGGAACTATGCTTCCTTGTCCCCTCACTCTAAGGACGAAAACCCTTATTTATTTTTTCTGTAAGAAATGTCAAAAATTTACAGTAATAAGTTTAGTGTCCAATATTTTGCATCAAATTACATGTAAGGACCCTCAAATATTCAGGTACATATTCCCCTAAGATCATTCCCCGGGGACGGCGATCCGAAACAACGTTCATCCCCCGGACTCGAACAGCTTTCTAGGCCTGTGTTTAACTTCCCTTCGTAGTAGGCCTACGCACTTATGGCAATGGTTCAATAGCCTCCAATTTCAGATTTTTGAGAATACAAATGGCTGTTTCAGAATTTTCGAGTTTGATTTCATTGGATCAGCCGTTGCTAAAGCTAAAGAACTGAACATATGCTTACTGTGTTTTGTAAGGGTTCTAGAAAAAGGGGGAGGGGTCGACAAACGATATCTAGAGTCTCCCACTCTTTGACTGGAAGTGGGAGATATTCCTCCTGTCCTACCTGTTCACGCCCATGACCTTGAAGTATGCAAAGTGAGCTTGCTCTCCTTTGTCCTCAGCAGGGCGTGGCGAAGTACCACATCGGGGACTCTAAAGTGGCGGGTGTTACCCATCCTAAAAAGAGAAGTATGCATTAGTGCTGTAGAGACAGGTCGATGACTCGAGACGGGTCTCGATTCACGAATTTAAGGACTCGGACTCATGACTCGGACTCGAAAGGAATGACTCGGACTCGGTCTCGTACTGGGCTCTGAATTTCCCGAGACCGGTAGAATTTGGAAATCACTTTTATGCCATTACATTGATTCTCAAACTCAGCCCTCAGTTCGGGACTGTTGTGACTTCATCCGTTTCAGAGTGCAGTTTTCGTCGGCAACTTACTTAGTTTGGCTGTTTGGAATGCCAGGTGTTTCTCCCATACCTCAAACCGACGCATTGAAAGTGACCATACGGGTGACTCACGCAAGCTAGACGCAAAACTGTAGACGGGTGGCGCCAGGTGGGGGAGGTGCAAGGAACATGACTCCCATTGTCGGGGAAACTCCATTTTCGCCGGGGAGCCTTAATGGGTACGATAAAGTATGTAATCCCCCGACGACGACCAGCTGAAGCAACAAATTTCTTGATTTTGCCCTGAGTAGGGCATATTACCCAATAAAAGCCACTAATTGTCACATTTTCTTCAATAGTAATCCCCAAATTTTCGGCGCTCTTCGCGCACCAAAATTTCGCGTTTTGTCACCCTTTCGGCAACCCGGCCCCTCCGTCGGGGAGATTGGCAGCTACTTGGTGCCACCCCTAATTGAAGAGGGAAACTTGTGGTGAAGAGTGCGATTTCCTGCAATCTAGAGCGCATGAAAAAAAAAATGTTCTGACCTCAGCCCCAACCATGGTGGGACTGAGGTCGGGTTGATCCTGTTGGACGATGCAAAAGTGCAGATTGCCATCTTAAGGAACCTCTTTCTATGAAAACTTTGTATCTCTGCCTCTGTTTACCGTAGACACAGCTTTGAGACTTCTTAAGTATGGATTTCGCTGTTTCCAGTTATTGTTTTCTCTCTCTATGCCTGAGATTCTCCTCTGCGGCCCTCGACCTCTTCCCAGTGTCACCATTTGGCCCTCACCCTCAAAAAGTTTGAGAACCACTGTTAAAGACTATGTGATCTTAAAAAGTCAATTAAATGCTTCATAGGATAGTTTTTACATGGACATGACCAAGGGCATCGGCAATTAAAGTGTCAGGGAAGTAATTTTCACTGGAGGTTCATCTTGGGAAGTTGTGGCCGGCGAAGCCTTTAACCGCGAAGGCCCGAAGCCGGATGCTGGAAACTGAAGTTCCTCCTCAATTTTCTTTTTAAATTCAATGACTTTTTGTGGCCATTTTGGACCATATCTTGCGAAACTCCTGCTGCCTCAGGTGTAATTTGAAATGCTAATAAAGTAGTTTTCTTTTTTTTTTTTGCGAGAATGGCGATTCCCTATTCAGTATATAGTATATGGGTATAAGGTTTGGGACTTTGTTTGCAAGGACCATGATGCATTTAATGTCTTACATTTGTACTTTCAGTGACCCTAATTTCAGAGCTTCAAGTCACAATAGTGTGGCGCGTAGGGAGAAAAGAAATTTTACGGTGCTAGGCAAAATTTTATTAGTCAGCTTTCTCTAAGGGTGCGCGCGAAGGGCTCCGAGAAAAATCTTCCCAGCATTTTTATGGTTTTGGATATATCTATGTTTTCCTTTATTTAACATTCAAGAATGAAATCAAGATAGGCTATTGAAAATTCTATAATAATTTCTCTGGTCTCGCTTCTTTTCGCTCATTTTTTTTAATTATTTTTATTTTTTAAGCTCTGGGAAAAAGTGGGGGCACTTGCCCTCCTTACCCCCGTAAACTCGCCATACAGAGGTGTAGGACGACGTCTTTCACAAGTGAGCGGAAGAACTGGCTATAATAATGCCCCTCAGTCAGTTCCGCAAGCGCAATTGAACTTGAATGGAGTGTTCTGCAAATGCAAGTGCTAAGGTGTAATATTTTTTTTGTTTTGCTTCAGATTCTTTGCTACCAGATTACTCCTTATTTTCTCCCAAACTGGAAATTTTCCTAGCTGCAAGGGTGGCGCCAACGGGGGTCCAGGGGAAATTTTCTAATTTCGTAGGAAGCCTTAATCCGTACCATAAAATATGTAATCCCAATGACCTTCAGTCGCCCCGACGATCTGCTTGATTTTGCTCATAGGAAGGGCATATTCTTCAGTAAAGAGTGACTGGTAAAGACCCCAAATTTTCCAATTTTTCGTAGGGAAAAACCAAATTTCTCAAAATTTCTTCCACAAAAGTCCAACTTTTTTCAAAATTTCTTTAATTAAACTCCCAAATTTTCGTAAAAAAGCCAAATATTTATCGGCTCACTTCGCGGGCCGAAATTTTGTGTTGCTCACCCTTTTGTCAACTCATGGCCTTTGTCGTGGCTTTGGGTCAGTGGCGTAGCTAGGGTTTGTGGCGCCCGGGGCAAGAAACGAAATTGGCGCCCCTACCCCCATCTTCCGGGGGGGAGGGTAATCTTATGAATACTTACACAAGTCAAGATCTTAAATAGAACAAATGTCCATGGGAGTCCGCAGAAAAAAAATTCAAGGGGTAAAATTTTTTAGGGGGCCAAACTTTTTTCATGGAAAATATTTTACTCCCAGAAAAGATTTTAGATGCTACTTTCAAACAGTGTTGACAAAGGCGTAGCCAGGAATTTGTCAAGGGGGGCGAAGCCCATAGACAGACTCTGAGCGCTTCGCGCCACCATAGGTTGGCGCGGAGCGCAAGAAAATTTTGGCCCAAAATGCTTCCCACATCGCTGGAAATGGCACTTCCAAGGCCTCTTTACCGAATATAAAAAGGGGAAACACTAGCAATATCGCAAATATTATTTTATTAAAAGATGAAATTGCTATATCAATGTCATGCTCATGGCAAATAGTAGTTCCAACATTTTTTAAAGTGATCTCGATTTGGCGCCCTTAGAGGTGGCGCCCGCGGCAACTTGCCCCTCTGCCCTCCCCTAGCTACGCTACTGCTTTGGGTTGCTACCCCCGCCGTCGGGGAGCTTTACCCCCTGTCGGGAAATCCTGGTGCCACCCCTGCCTAGCTATTTGGATAGCGACTCTCATAAAACACACGGTGTAAGCAAAGAGCACGGCAAGGCGTTATCAAAAAAGATAGAAAACTAGTTGTACATATGTAAGTCTTTTACTGTGGGTTTGTAGGTTCAATGACTTAACAAAATCATCAATATGTATTTTTCATTGTTCTGTTTGAGTTCTATAAAAACACGACTCGTAGTCAGGGCCGAATGATTCTAGAAGTGCAATTGCACTCCGCGGATACACATTTTGTGGAAATTACAGCATCATGTAGGAAGGTCGCAGAAACTCCGAAACCGGCTCTAAACGGTAGAATGGGACCTGCTGAAGACGCCTATGGCATTTTTGAGACCAAATTCGTAGACCTTCGTATCGGCGCAAAACGATCATTTAAATGATTCTAGAAGTGCAATTGCACTCCGCGGATACACATTTTGTGGAAATTACAGCATCATGTAGGAAGGTCGCAGAAACTCCGAAACCGGCTCTAAACGGTAGAATGGGACCTGCTGAAGACGCCGATGGCATTTTTGAGACCAAATTCGTAGACCTTCGTATCGGCGCAAAACGATCATTTAAATGATTCTAGAAGTGCAATTGCACTCCGCGGATACACATTTTGTGGAAATTACAGCATCATGTAGGAAGGTCGCAGAAACTCCGAAACCGGCTCTAAACGGTAGAATGGGACCTGCTGAAGACGCCTATGGCATTTTTGAGACCAAATTCGTAGACCTTCGTATCGGCGCAAAACGATCATTTAAATGATTCTAGAAGTGCAATTGCACTCCGCGGATACACATTTTGTGGAAATTACAGCATCATGTAGGAAGGTCGCAGAAACTCCGAAACCGGCTCTAAACGGTAGAATGGGACCTGCTAAAGACGCCTATGGCATTTTTGAGACCAAATTCGTAGACCTTTGTATCGGCGCAAAACGATCATTTAAATGATTCTAGAAGTGCAATTGCACTCCGCGGATACACATTTTGTGGAAATTACAGCATCATGTAGGAAGGTCGCAGAAACTCCGAAACCGGCTCTAAACGGTAGAATGGGACCTGCTAAAGACGCCTATGGCATTTTCAAGACCAAATTCGTAGACCTTCGTATCGGCGCAAAACGATCATTTAAATGATTCTAGAAGTGCAATTGCACTCCGCGGATACACATTTTGTGGAAATTACAGCATCATGTAGGAAGGTCGCAGAAACTCCGAAACCGGCTCTAAACGGTAGAATGGGACCTGCTGAAGACGCCGATGGCATTTTTGAGACCAAATTCGTAGACCTTCGTATCGGCGCAAAACGATCATTTAAATGATTCTAGAAGTGCAATTGCACTCCGCGGATACACATTTTGTGGAAATTACAGCATCATGTAGGAAGGTCGCAGAAACTCCGAAACCGGCTCTAAACGGTAGAATGGGACCTGCTGAAGACGCCGATGGCATTTTTGAGACCAAATTCGTAGACCTTCGTATCGGCGCAAAACGATCATTTAAATGATTCTAGAAGTGCAATTGCACTCCGCGGATACACATTTTGTGGAAATTACAGCATCATGTAGGAAGGTCGCAGAAACTCCGAAACCGGCTCTAAACGGTAGAATGGGACCTGCTGAAGACGCCGATGGCATTTTCAAGACCAAATTCGTAGATCTTCGTATCGGCGCAAAACGATCATTTAAATGATTCTAGAAGTGCAATTGCACTCCGCGGATACACATTTTGTGGAAATTACAGCATCATGTAGGAAGGTCGCAGAAACTCCGAAACCGGCTCTAAACGGTAGAATGGGACCTGCTGAAGACGCCTATGGCATTTTTGAGACCAAATTCGTAGACCTTCGTATCGGCGCAAAACGATCATTTAAATGATTCTAGAAGTGCAATTGCACTCCGCGGATACACATTTTGTGGAAATTACAGCATCATGTAGGAAGGTCTAATACATGGGAGACCTTTCGTGTACAAACAACTCGCCTATATTTTTAAGTTATATGAATCTCACATCCCCCACCCCCACGTGCTGCACGAGCATGCCTAAAATTTGGAATCCAAAACGCTCTCTGTTCGCATTCAGAGTAAAATTTATCGGCTGTCAGGGTGACTGTACAAAACGATGATAAGCTTTTATCGAGAACCTTCCTACCTGATGATAGTCAAACCCGACGTTGCAGCTTACCACACTGTGCGAACAACTACGCGGTCGGTGATTAAATTCCCGTTCTTTACAGAAAACTGTAAACTATCTATAATTTACTTCGTGGAAGGGGTTCTGCACTGCTTATCCAAATAGAAGGGAACTATTAAATAAATGGAATAAGGAAAGCGATTCCCAAAGCTCGCCAAAAATATTTAGGGTTTTATAAAAGAATCGGCCCTCCTTGAGAGCAAGGTAAACCGTCTGTCGGATATAACATGTATATTGTGACATTCTACCTTACGGGGATTTGATATAACCTTGTCCAGTGGCGACGCCAGGATTTAATGATTGGAGGGCATAAGGGAAGGGAATGGTTTCTAAGTGGAGGGGTTGAAACTCCTCCCCTTGAGAAATTTCCCTTTAAGTGAGGTGGCTTAGTTGTAAAATGGTGCTATCTTTGTCAAAGCTTTGAACTGGTTTCATGTTCATTTTAGGAAATTGTCACTACTTAGTAGTGGCATTTTGGCTGTGGCATGACACACCTCCAGTGGTACCATCCGAATGACACAGGACCTTCTGAAAGCTCTGAGGTAATTACAAAATATGGACGTTAGTATGATGCTTTTAACAAACATCCAAATGAAACTTTAAGGGGTACACATGAAAAAAGTAGTTTCACTTCGTATTGAACGAGAATCCAAACATACAGCTTCCAATGGAGAATGACCGAGAGGGAAGTTAAAGTATAAAAAGTGGTATAGAAGATTACTAATGTTTCACAGTGCTTAATCTCCGAAAATGCCCTTAAATACCTTTGGATAAGCTTTTACTTCATACACTTAATATGTTTCAAATCATGAACATGATCAAACTACGGATGTTGCCAGTAATACAAGATTACCACAAAACCGTGTCTTGGTACTAGTCTGAGTTTGGTCCAAAAGTTTTCGGATGGTAGTTCTCCCCAGAATTATTCCTTGCATTATTGTCCTAATAATGGTCATCAGGCATGGAGTGTAAACTGTGACAATTGCACGGGAAGCATGCCATAATTTTGCATAGGAATCGTTATAAAACCAATAAATGTGCCCTTGAACAAATACGTTTGGAATGGTATTTTTAAAAATAGAAATTGAAGGTGAGAGCTGGCGTAGAGTTTAAAATTTTGATAGTTTTGGAAGGATGCGTGATAGAAAATGATTAAAGCAGATCCATCACTCAGTCGAAAACACACCTTATCCTATCCCCCGACAGAAATGTATAGCTTAAACCCCTTTGGGTTCATAAAAAAATTCGAATGTTTTCGAAAATTGCTCGGGCCATGCGACCCCATCATCCGCTCCAACGTTACTCCCCCTGTCCCCCACATGGCTTCATCTCTAATCCCATAATTGTGCATTCCATAAAATTAAACTCTAAAACACAAATTTGTCACTGCAATGCAGATTTCCAGGCGCCGGTATGACACAAAAGGTTGAATAAAGTCCTCCTCAAACCATGCTCGGCTGCCACCCTGTTCGTTTCCCCTTCCTTGTTTTCTGCTTTTCCTCCCTCCTCCCCTTATCTTTCCTTCATTTTGCCAACGGATGTAAAATTTTGTCGTCTCACCGTGACACGATTTCACACTGCCATGAACAACTTTTGGATGTCTGAGAAGTTTGTAAGTTGCAGTGCAGTTCCACCGAACGAATATGTTTACGTTGCATGTATTTTTGGTGTCACACCCCCATTCCCCCGGGAGACAGCCTCCGGGCTTACATGCAGGGATTACGTAACCTAAGGTATGAGGGGGACCATCCAGTGTCAGTTATGGTGACATTATTTACTGGGGCGACAGGACCGTTTCCTGCGGGGGGGGGGGGGCAGTTGCCGTAAATAAAAGTTGTCTTACTTGAGAAAACACAAGTACCCAATTGTGAAAATTTCCTTTTCATAACTATAATTTTAAGACCCTAAGAACCTCGTAAATCGCTCATAAAGGTTCTTTGTTTACAGATTTTCCCCTTCAACGTCCCTGGAGCCCCGCCGTTGACGAGTTCTTATGTTGGCTGCTCTTCATGAAAAATGAATCCTCTTTATTCTACACACTAGTTGAACACACCTGCATATACCTACAGTATACGCAGGCTTAGATAGGGTTTTGCGTCTCAATTTATAACCTCTTGGTTAAATCTAGCGGCGTCCACGGCCTTCTTTCCAGTTGTGGGGCACTGGATTGTTTTTGCAAGCTTAAGACCTTGAATACTTTTTCTCATACCGTGCCACAGCATGCTTTTACCAGTTTACAAAATAGCATAACATTATTTTTAATTATATGCTTAACTTGATGAGCTTTTAAAGTAACTTTTAATACTAATCTAACCTACCCTAAATGTAAATTTGTTACCAAAGCATTAAATCGAAAAGTACAGATCGTTTAGATACAACTTATAAGGTCTAATATGTGCCATTTACGTACCTCCTTCTGGAAGGGATTTCAACCAAACATTTCCTTACAAGGCCTACTTTCGACAACGCGTTAATTAATGGTGGCTCCCTTAGTGGGGCACTAAGAAGGGGAATTCCGCACAAGCCTCATGGGTTAGTTAGTTAGTTAGTTAGTTAGTTAGTTAGTTAGTTAGTTAGTTAGTTAGTTAGTTAGTTAGTTAGTTAGTTAGTTAGTTAGTTAGTTAGTTAGTTAGAAGTCTTTTCCATAACGGGGGTGCCTGAGGTACTCCCGTCGAGGAATAATTTTTAAAAAATCATAACTTTGTCATGCAACATCCACCAGCCTTCATGTAACCACCAAAATGAAGCCAACAAATAGATCTATTGAATGCCAACATTTTTTTGGGGGGGGGGGGTTGTAGTAGGAATTTTTTCACAAAACATCGATAAATAGTTGTTTACATTCAAAAATTCTCCAAAAAAATTCAAAAAATGCTAAAAACTGAGCAAAATTTTCAAAGAATCATTTCAGGTACTTAGGAAAAGGTCACACTACTCAGTATACTTTTTTGAATTCCCTAGATCCTAAAGAAACACCATGAGAGGTGATTAGATGCCAGGTATAGGGATTTTAGAGATATTTCAAGTATTATTTTCAAAAATGCGTCATTTTTGGTCAAAAATTGGTCATTTCTACCCCCAAAACCCACAACTCGCCGAAATTCATAACTCAACAACGGAAAGTCCAATCTTTTTCATTCAAACACCAAAATGTTCGTTACAAGATTCCTTACATAAAAATACCAACATATATGCATAAGGGTGATTCCGTAAACAGGGGGGGTCAACTTGTGACATTTGGGTAAAATTTCCAATTCCATAATTAAAAATCTAACTAGAAATTTTTTCTTTTCATATTATGTTTGGGAACAGGAAAAGTGCAAATCGTGAAAAGTTTGAAAAGAGTTCTTCATAACAATAATTACTGCTCAAAATATGCTCCTTTTTCCCAGTGCAAATGGGACACCAAACACAGAATTTCTATATAATACTACAAACATAACTTTAGTCCTCTAAAAAAAGGTGTGCAACCTTTTAGATGGTGTGTTTTATGATCTTCTATGAAATGGAAATGCATAAAATGGGTATTTTGGGTTGAGCGTGTGTAAAATATACTCCTTAAAAGCTGAACACCATTTGGTGTCCCGCGGTGTCCCAATTTACTAAGTGAAACTTTCTTCTCAAAACTTAACTATACACATCTGTGTGAATGGAGCAAACTTGGCATTTTTTTACTAACTTTACAAAGTACTTGGAAATACATCAGGATACTTTAAATAATTTCAAGTAAAATTGTAGTAAAATGACAAATTAAAAATTTGCAGTGGGACACCAAAATTTTACACTGGTTTTACACTGGGAATTTGTACTCTATTCACAGTGTTATTCCATCTTGCACATACAGAATTAGTAGAGATGTATATATTCCAAAGTACTACACAGTTGCTTCCTAAAAATTCATCATTGAACTTACTTAAGATTTTGGGGTTTTATGCAGATCATTATATTAACAGAAAATGCTTCACTAAATTTGTAAATGTCACGCTCTTGGTGTTCCATTTACATTGGGGATAAAATCAGTTTTTGGCAAATAATATCATCACCAGTCATTGATATGTTTAGTTCTTTGTAGGATATATGAGGCACCACTAAAGCTTGTGACTGAGACTGTCTCCCTCTACTTCAATGCTTTAATGCACTGCCAATTTGAACTATATTACTTAGTAAAGTGGGACACCAAATCTACTGACTCCCTTATTTATGGAATCACCCATAAATGACAAGGGTAGGGTGAGTTAGAGAGGTTCAAAGGCCCAAACATATTCAGTTTTCAAAAATGCGTAAAATTTGACCCAAAACATGCATTTCTGACCCAAAAATCCCCTCCCAATATCAAAATTTATAACCCACAACACACCTTCGACTTTTCTACTCACTAAAATGTCCATTTAGAGCTACCTTACAAAGCTCACGCAGATCTGTTTAGATCCAAGGTTGTTTACATTCCACTGTGCACTGAGCCATAGCGTTCTGTGTAGAGGTCACATAAGGTCAGTGTGTGTTAGTTCAGTGTGGGCTGTATGGCAAGAGAAAAATGGGCATATCTTCCTCATTTTTGGTCCAATTTCCTCAAATTTGGTATCAAATGAAAGAGAAAAGGCAGCTAAATAATCTCCTGCACCATAATTTACAAAATAATAGTGATATGTATGGGTTTTCTATGAAAAACCGTATGACGTCATCTAATTTGCATATTTGCATACATAATGAGATTAGTTTACAAAAATAAAATATGCATTCAAATCCCCCATCTTTGCTCTTTCCAATGATATATAGGTTCTCACAGAGAATATTCTTCTAAGTTCACCAAAAAAATCCTGAAATATATTCGTTTACCTTATGGAAAAGAGCTTTAGTTAGTTAGTTAGTCAGTCAGTCAGTCAGTCAGTCAGTCAGTTAGTTAGTTAGTTAGTTAGTTAGTTAGTTAGTTAGTTAGTTAGTTAGTTAGTTAGTTAGATAGATAGATAGATAGATAGATGAGGTTTAACGTCCCAGTTTCCAACCAATTGGTTCAAGTCGAGACGACCACGGCCTTTTTTCCAGTTGTGGCTCCGACCTTCCGGCTGCAAGTCGGATGCTCTAACCACGGCGGCGATACCAGGGGGCAGGGACACATGTCCCTCTCAGTATTTGAGAGATCGCCTATTGATTTTGACTTTTTACAAAGTAAATTATTTGAAAATGAGGCCATGCCCCCCCTCCCAATATTGAGAACAAATCGCCGCCCTTGGAGTGTCTTGCCACAACCGCAAAGTGCACTTCCTCAAAAGAATTCCTAAACATATAAGCAGTTCAAAGCTCTACAAAAAGTAGCACGATCTAGGAAAACTTAGAACAAGTTTTTCTCTTCAAAGAGTAGGGGTGCAACCTTCAGGGGTGTTCCCTTAACCACCACATCCTCTTCATCTATACCCTACGAAACATAGAAACCATCACTTAATAATGAGGATTTCTGAACATATGGTCACTTCAAAGCAACACCAAGCTTAAGTAAAGATAGGGCCTGACACCATTTGGATCTATGTAAGCCACCTCAGATATATACAAAAAAATTCAAAAAGCAGGGGTGCCGTACCCTCCTCTTAGACAGCACCTCTTGTCTTACGCCCAGCCCAAAACAGGATAACAAGGCTACATACAGACAATTTCTAAACAAGAAACCAGTTCAATCCTTTGCCAAAGATAGAATCCCTTTACACTCAGCAGAAATTTGCTGAAATGAAGGGACGTGATACGTTGTCTTTTCCATCATTTTTTCAGAAAATTAATGTTTTGCCGACTTTGAAATATTTTCGTAAATTAACATTTTGCACAAATCTGTTGAATTACTCATTTCAAAATATGTGAAGAAGTTAACATGTCGCAGGAAATTGTTGAATTACTCACTTTGAAAGGTGAGAATAAGTGGACATTTTCCATAAAATTGCTGGGCTGCTAACTTCAAAAGATATGAGAACTTAAGATTTTGCCAAATATTGTTTCATTGATCACTTATGAAAATGTGAATTAGTTATCATTTTGCATGATTAATTGGGCAGTTAGCAGAAATAATCACTCCTACATTTGGCAGAAAAATATGAAAACGTTAAAGTAAGAGAAATGCTAGATTTCTCACTTAGAAAGTAGTCAGCAGTTATACATTTCGCAGAAAATTGTTGATATCACGATATTTGATAAGTTGTTATTAATCATTTTGCAGAATATTGATTACTTGTTCAGTCAGAAGAAAGTTAGCAATGAAATATTTTGCAAAAAGTTGAAATCACGAGATCGTGGAAACTATTAAACCATCATTTTGAAGAAAATTGTTGAAATCATATATCTTTCGAGGTAGGCAATTTATCATTTTTCTGGTTTTTTTTTTTTTTTTTTTTTTTTTTTTTTTTTTTTTTTTTTTTTTGTGAAGATATTATCTTGTGATCTGAACATTTTTCTGAAAAATTTCACCTTGTATGGGAAAAGTTCTTGTGATCTCCATGGCACTTTTAAGCTTCCGTACTTGTCAGTTCACAATTCAGTTCATAGTTACCGTACTTTTACTCTGAACGAAATTCTGCATGAACAGCTAGCAACAGGATGAAATGTATAATCATCATGGGAGGGAAAGTTCTTTTTGTTTTAAATTAATTTGTGGTTCTAGTAAATTCATACCATGAAGTCATAACTAGTATGTTACGAATGTTGTTCAAAGTATTAGATTGCTATATGAAAACCCATTGATGCTTTGGATGTACATCTAGTTTGTGCTAGAAATTTCACTGAAACTTTTGTGGCAATAATGTTCATAAGTGATGCAATGTGTACTGCCAGGATTGCGGGCGAAGCGCGCCGAAATTTTGAGACATACTTCATTGCCCAAAATAAGAACCTGCATGCAGGCTCAGCCAGGGGTGGTGTTAGAATTTACAGACAGGAGGGCCAAGGGCCCTGACTGGGGGCCAGCTACTCTAAGACTCGACGGATGCAATGGGTTGCCAAAAAGACGCCAAAATCGAAATTTAAGCTGGTGCGCCGAAAAATTTAGGGTTATATTGAAAAAAAAAATTGTTTTCATTAAGGAAAGTTGAAAAAGTTCGGGCTTTTATTGAAGAATCCCCCTACATAAGAGCAAAACCAAGATATTTGTTCTTTATCTTACCCATTAAGGCTCCCCGACGAAACTGAAAGATCTTTTTTTTAACAAAATAGGTTTGCTACGATGGCAAACCTTAAGAAATGAACCTCAAATAGATAGGAAAATGAGGATACAACTTCGCATCGATGCATTTTCCAGTTTCTCTAGAATCACGCCTACACAAAAGAAACAATATTTGTGGAACCTTTAACGTTGAGTAAATCCAATATGTTTGAAACGACGGACGTTACCGCTAGATAGAACTGTAAATGAATTGTTACCATCTGCGTCAATCCTGGGGGGGGGGTTACGGGGGACAAGTCCCCCACATTTCGATGGGTGGGGGACACAATATCAAATGTCCCCACCCCCCCCCACCCCCACATTTGCGTAAAAGAGTAGTGTCGTGGCTCTATTTGACTGGCTTTTTGAGTGGCATGTAGGTTTGTTGGGCAATTGTTAAGTGTCTCGATGCAGATTCTGAATGCAGATTTAGTCAGGGAAATCTTATTTAATGACAAAATTTCGGCGCACTTCGCGTGCATGCGTCACGGTTTGCACTCCTTCTCATAATCATTGAAAAGGTAATTATACATGGAACTATTCTGATCACAACACTCTCCGAAAACAGACATACATCTCCAAACATCTGAAGGGGCCTCGCATCAATATGGGATCATTCAATCAGTGGCGTACGCAGAGGGGAGAGCCATTCGGCCATGCCCCCTCACTTATTCCGATTGTTTTAAGTTAGGCTAAAAATACGTAAATTTTTTAATACAAATTTACTTCAAAAGGTAGCATATTTGGCAGCAGATTGCATGTAAGGACACCAAATTGTTCAAAATTTTTCAAAGGGGAGGGGGACACCCCATTGGGCCATGCCCCCCCTAACTGATGCCTATTTTTTTTAGTTCCTAAAAATACTCTCACGCCTAAAAATACTTACACGCCTCCACTCGGAAAAACATCCAGCCAGTCGGAATTTGGGACCTTCACACCCCCAAACATATCACCCTAGCAACGGGTCTGGTCGGGTCCATGATCTCCGACAATGATCCACGCTGCATTTTGGGACATGGTGAAAATAACATCTTGAAGTAATTCCTTGGACTCCGTGTATTTCACCTGGCAGATCATCTGTGATGGTCATGTTAACTTTGAAATGATAATTCGTATTAGAATAGGGCGTCAGTCATCATAAGGGGGGAGGAGGAAAGGGCCTATAGGAAGACACCCCCTCTCCAAAACCAATGGATTGATTTGTGCTAATTCATGTATGTCCCCCGTTCCCCCCCCCCCCACACATTTGAATACGGATTGACGCCCCTGCTTATAACAGTATAATCTGTTTCATGATACCTTAGATACTATAGAACAGTGATTCTCAAAAGAGGCCCTTTGTCGGTGCGGGCCCCGGGTTGATTTAACGGTTTGAGAAAATCATCTTCGACAAGAAGAAAAGTAGCAAAGCTGGAAAAGGGACAAATAAATAATCCAAGCAGACATTGATTTTTTAACCACTTCTTGACTTTTTCTAATTTTGCTCTCCTGGAATGGTGCTAGGTTGTATACAATAGCATTCTTTACGACATTCTTCAGTATCTAGCCAGAGACATGAATTTTGTTTTGTGCACTTTGAAAGTGATGCTTCGTAAACTGGCATTTGTTTGGTGCATTGAGAAGAGCGTGTATTTATAGTGACAACGCTTGCAGAACAGCTATATCTGTATATCTCGAAAATGGAACTTCTTCGTGGGGTGTGATTATACAATTCAAAAACTCATCTTCTTGAACGTACGTCGATAGATTACTGAAATTGAAACCTCCGCAATTCATTTTCAATACTTGTAGAAACAAAATCAAATGCTGGGGCTCAGCTAACAATACGTTTGCAAATGTTTTACTCAGGCGCTCGCCCGCTGGCACAGCTCTGTTAAATGTAATCTGGAAATAGAGTCAGTCAATCTACTTAAAAGTTTTTTCGTATTTTGGCATGCTGCCCTCGACCGGAGCCTCTTCTCTGTCTGACCTCGTTTGAGAATAACTGATCGAGTTTCTTCACATAATGGCTGCTAAAACAGAGTAAGTGTATAACCGTTCGTTTTAGAACGCTCTTTTCTGTAACCTAAGTTTGGGATGCCCGATGTTTTCCTTCACGGCAGAAACTACGCATGATGATAAGCATCGAAATGATCGTACTGGCGACTCACGCAAGCTAGTCGCAGAACTGTAAACACGCCGACGCCAGGTGGGGGTATGGGCCATAGCCACCGTCTGAAAAAGTTTCCATTTTTGTCAAAGAGCCTTAATGGGTGCAATTAAGTATGGAATCCCCGATGACGAGCAGCAACCCTGACGAATTTCCTGGTTTTGCTCTTAAAGAGGGCAGATTAAAAAAATAAAAAAAGAAAAAATCTAAATCTTCTTTCCCGAAAATTTAACGTCCCCAAGCATCCTTTGGGCAACCCGTTGCTTTTGTCTGGGCTTCCTGTTGCCCCTCCGTGGAGCTTGGTCCCTCAGGCTCCTGTACGGAAAATCCTGCGCCAGGTGCGTAGCCAAGGGGGCGAAGGAGGTAGCCGCCCTCCCCTTGGGCATATTTTTTGTATTTTTGAATGATTTTTTTTACCATACCCTCAATAAATCCTCCATTGACTTCCACACTAATTTGAAAAAGTAAAGTGGCCCCTTAAACCTTGCAGAAGTTTTCGCCAGGTACAAGCTACAAGGAAGCTGCCAAGTTGGCCATTCATGGCGATTTCAATTTAACATACCATGGTAGTGAAGATTTTTTGCTAGCAGGGCTCAAAGCTGCCGTACCTTTACCCAAAGCCTTTTGACTCAGTCAAAGCCTAATATACGACCGCCAGCTTCTAAGCCCATAATTTCCCCAAAATTGCTTTGATTGACCCCATTTTGACACCAGCAGCCAATTTTCATAGCATGTACAGTAAATACTATACATGGTGGAATACCGTTTCCAGTTTTAAACTGTGCCATGTTATAATTTTGTAACACGAGGAACGTTCAAATATCACCAATTTTCCCCTAACCCTAACACTAAGAATAACCCTAACCCTCAAAAAAATAAGAGTAAATTTTGTCAATTTTAAGAGAGGAATCGAACCCAGAACCCTGAAAATCATGGTATCATGCCTTCTTCTTGACCACTGTACCATGCGGAGAACTCAACAGCCGTTCTCCTAAATTAATTACTTATCTGTGAATCACTCAACCGTATCGTACCATTAACAGTTCTCGTAACACGTGTTACAGTTTCTGTAACACAGACCAGTTTAAACTGGACATGCCATGTGTATTGGGTGCGCACTAATATAACTATGTAATTGGGCGTGCTACCTGAGATACTCTATTGCGGCCCTCGACCTCTGTGCAGGCCAGTACTTCAAGGCTAATAAACTGGTTACATTTTGTGGGGAGGGGCGTTAAAACAAGATAGCCTGCTAAATATTTAATTTGATGATTTGAAAATATTTTTAATGCAATGTTTTGCTGACAAACTAATGTACCCCTACGAATATTTGGCACAAAATTTTCAACTCTGGTTTACGGGATGGAGAAATAAAGTGTATTGACACTGCTTCTACGGCAGTACGTACACTCAACTTTCATTAACTGGTTACATTTTGTGTGGGCGCTTTAGATAAGTTTTCCTGGTTAATAATTTGTGTAATCAATACATTATTTAGATTCATACCTACCTTGTGATGCCAGAGAATATTTGGCATATAATTTCATGATAGTTTAAGGACATGGAGAATGTAACATGTCTTGAAACTGTCCGTATGGTCTTTTCCTTATCATTTCTTGTGTTTTATCGGTAACCTCTTGTAAGGACGGTTACTAAAATCTGCCTGCTGAATATTTAATTTGATGATTTGGAGAAATTTTTAAATTCAATAAGTTATTTAGATTCATATCTAAATCGTTATACCAAAGAATATTTGACACAAAACTTTTCCAATGGCTTATGGGATGGAGAGAATAAGGTGTATTCAAACTGCCCTTAACGGCAGTACGTACCCTCAACACTTATAAACTGGTTACCGTACTTTTTGTAGAGGGGCTTTAGAAAAGTTTGCCGTCTAAATTGTTAAGTTGATGATGTGACAAAATTTTTAAAATCAATGTTATATTTAGATTTATATCTACCTCCTGACACCTGTGAATATTTTGCAAATTTTACCAAAGATTTACAGGATGCCGGATGGAGAATGCAACGTGTCTTGAAATTACTCCTACAGTCGTTTCCGTGTCATTTCTTGTGTTTTATAGGTAACTTCTTGTAAGGGCGCTTACTAAAAATTTGCCTGCTGAATATTTCATTTGATGAAGTCGGAAAAATTTTGAAATCAATGTCTTATGTAAATTCATATCTACTTTCTGATACATGTGAATATTTGACACAATTTTTTTTCCGACGGTTTACGCTATGGATAATGTAACGTGTCTTGAAATTACTCCAACGGACCATTCCCTGTCATTTCTTATCTTTTATGGGTAACTTTTGTAAGGGCGCTTACTAAAAAGTTGCCTGCTGAATATTTAATTTTGATGATTTAGAGAATTTTGAATGACATGTTTTGCTGACATTTATTCTACCTTGTGATACATATAACTATATCTAGCACAAAATTTCTCCGAGTGTTTAACTGCATGGAGAAAATAAGATGTAAAGCTGTCCCTACGGCAGTGCATACGCTCAACACTAATTAACTAGTTTTTATTTGTAGGGGGCCTTTGAAAAGTTTGCCTTCTAAATATTTAATTTGATGATTTGGGGCAAAGTTTTGAAATTGCTGTCTCATTTAGATTCATTCCTTCTTCGTTATATCAGTGAATATTTGGCATAAAAATTATTTCCGACGGTTTACGGGACAGAAAATGTAGCGTGTCCTGAACAGCTCCTTCAGCGGTTTCCGTGTCATTTCTAATGTTTTATCGGTAACTTCCTGTAAGGGCGCTTGCTTAAACCCTGCCTGCTGAATATTTTATTTGATGATTTGGAAACATTTTGTATACAATGTGTTGCTGACATTCTAGTCTATCTGGTGATACTTAGGAATGTTTGGCACAAAACCTATTCCGATGGTTATTGGGATGAAGAGTTAGGCCTACCTTCTACTCTGTTTACTTTCGTCTTTAAATTTGACCTTATCATGATTGAATGAATTCGGTTATTAGAACTTTCTACAAGTCAAATTTTATTCAATTTGTTTGATATTTACTTCGAATCAAGTAAACCATTTGGTTAGAAACTGAGCAGTAAAACCTCATCTAACTCTTTACACGAATCAAATTAGAGATTGCTACCGATATTTCTAAAACGCCCACACAACAACACCATTCAAGAATATTCATTATAATCAGGAATCATTGGCCTATTCGTTTGTAGGACCTACGTCCACAACTCTGTCCAGTATATTAATATTTGCATTGCAACGCTCTGTTTTGCCCAGCGTTGATACCGTGACCCGTAGTGAAATTTCACTACATGAAGTGAAATTCGGACTTTCGTACTGATGTAGTAAAGGAATATGAAATTGTCGAAATGTAGTGAAATTCCACCAAATTAAGGTCGAAAAGTATTCTCCTTGGTCTTTCATGTCAAACGTGGGTGTGAAGCCTAGCCTGATCTGTTTTTTTTCAGAGAGTTCACACTGACAGTGCTCTATTAGCTGTTTGTAGAGTAATGTGTGTGATTATTGGCCAAATTTGGCCGTGAAACCAAATTACGACCTGACAACCCGGACAACAGAACTGTCAACTTCATACGAAAAAAAAACTGGGTGGGAAGCTATTTACCCGACAGTCGGGAAAATTAGAAGACATGCTTCTTTATTTTCCCGACCGAGACCGAAAGTGATGACGCCATTCTAAATTTGCAGCCTCTAAAAATATTGGAATTGTATGCTTTGGCTTAAAGCAGTTAACCCGACAGTCGGGAAAATTATAGACATGCTTATTTTTTTTTCCGACTGTGGCCATAATTGATGGCTCTATTCTAAATTTGTAGCCTCCAAAAATATTGGAATTGTATGTCGGGAAAATAAGGTTAGCTTTTGCCTAAAGCTATTTACCCGACAGTCGGGAAAATTATAGGACATGCTTCCTTATTTTCCCGACTATGGTGTATCATGCGTTCATAACACAATTTCAAAATGCCGAGAGCAACATAATAATTACTCGCTCGACACAGCTAAAACTGAGCTTTGCCTTTTTACAACAGAAAGTTATAAGACCTTTCGTTCACGACGCTTCCAACCCATCTGAACACTAGTCGTACTAAGCGTTTGTAACACAATTTCATTTCAAGTGTCAGAACATTTCCATTCAGTTACATCTTTGCTTCTTTCACCGCAAATTTTATCCTCTGAAAAACCATTAGTAGATGCAGTCTTGTACTTCGTACGTATGTATCCTCTCACCTGCGATATTTCTAACCGTAACTGGCACAAACTTGACATACAATGTACCCTAAAAGAAGCATTGAATCGTAGCACTTTTAACAGTGGCGGATCCAGGCGGGGGCGCAGCAGGCGCGGGTCTCCCCTATTGGCCGTCATGCGTGCAAAAAGTTGAGGCAAAAAAAGAAAATGCTTCAAAATATGTCAAATATAGCACCATTTTGCATCTCAGCCCCCTTCCAAAAGCAAAAATTGTCCAAAGGAGAGGGTTACACCCCTCCCCTTATCCCCTACCCTAAGACAGCGATCAATCAAACCTTGAGCCCCCTCTATTGAAAATTCCTGAATACACCCCTGCTTTTAAATCATTCCATTTGAAGTACTGCTTTAGGGAATGGGTCTTGTGGTTATCATATAACCGATTTGTTTACCTCTGTTGCTAGCTATGCACCAGCTTATCGAAAAATACCAGCATACAAATTTCGCAATTGATTCACCAAATTTACGTGACAACTCCAGCCCTGCCAAGTCAACCGCATTGGGAGGGTGTCACCCGCGTTTTCGGGTGGTCTCCCGCTCACCCGCTTACCTGTCCGAATCTCCCGCATCTTGAAAATCTCCTGCATTGTAAATAGTTTTCTCTGATAAAAATTGATTCTTGCTTTTTAGCGTCAAATTCATTTCATTGGACCAAAATGCGAAAAAAATCATTTCAAAACCGCCAAGATGGGAAATTTCTAGGCCTACACGCTAAATATGCCCGGCTAAAAGCAACGTTATCTATGCAATCTGTGAAAATGCAGTTCCGACACATGTGAACACTTTAATCATTGATTCAATGCCACTGAAGTATGCATCTGCATGTAAACAGGCCAGGCCAGGCCGGGGCGAGGAGGGGCCGTGCCCCCCCCCCCCGTGCGGATCACTGTGCCCCCATATCGAAAATCGACCGAAAATAAAATTTAAGTACATGTAAACTTTGGCTCTGATATGACACCAGGAGGTTTTTGACCAGAAATGATCCCAGCAGGAGTTTAATAATGACCGTATTTTGTTTTCTGTAACATTTTGTTTTAAAATTACAAAAATTTTCGCACGCTACGCGCGCTTTCATCCTCAGTTACATATAGCTTAAAACCCGTTTCAGATATGTTGGCTCAGTATAAAGGTAAAGATTCCACAATTAGGCTATTATTCTTTCGTGCAGGCGTGATTCACGGAAAATCACAAAACTGAATCCTTGAAAAGTTCTATTCTCTTTCTCTTACGATATGGAAGATTCTTAATTCAGACTCATCATCATGATAAACATATTTTGTAAGTAACGTAAAATGTCTCAATGTCCAGGTGGTGGAAGGGCATCCCCTCCGACCAGTCGCCCGGCGTCTTGGTTTTGCTCTTGAAGACAGACACTCATCACCCCAAATACATTTTGGTTGGGGAAAGTGCTCAATTGGTCACTGGTGACTGCTCTTTGATTGACATCAAAGTCAAAAGATGCAGAGTAGCTCACATTACACAGCATGCGCAGAGAATGTTCTGATTACATATTATAGCCCAGTGGCGCCGGCACGGGGGGCATGGGGGGCGCGTGATTTCAGATTTTTTTTAAAAATTTAAAATGATCTAAAAAGGCGTTTAAGCTATAGATTTCTGTAGGGGGTAGGGTGAGGTGTGTTTTCGAGCAGATGATAGATCTATTGTAATCATTTTCTATCACAAATGAAAAATACCAGAATTTTCGCAAATCCTTCGCAAACTATCAAAATTTTCGCGCACTTCGACCGCTTCAAACCTTACCTCAATATTGTTCTTATTATCAATATCTTCCGATAGAAACTCCCTGAGAAGCACAGTAACAAAAGCTGAAAGCTGTTAACGAATTCTTAAGTAAAAGACTGAGTGGCTTTGTAATTGGCATATAGGTTTGTTGGGTAATTGAAAGTGTCTCGATGCGGAGCGTGAATGCAGGTTTTGTCATGGAAATCTTATGTAATGAAAATTTCTCACGGTTTGGACTCCATCTCATGACCATTTTTAAGGTAATAATACATGCAGCTATTCTGATTGTCATGTGGGATGCTCGGGTGAGGACCCCACCGGGATCTTTTCAGAACTTTTCTGTAGAATTACACGTGCAAAAAAAAAATCAAACAAAAAAAAATTTTTTTATTTGAACTTAATACTATTTTTCCCACTTTCTGTAGCTCTCTCTCTCTCTTCTTTCCTCTTTTCTTTTTCTACTATTTACAGGTGAAAAAAAAAATACATGTAATAATATAATTACTTTCTTGCGCCAGCGGATACAAATGAATGAAAATGATTTCTTAGTCTGCCCTTCTATCTCTGACCTACATTACTTTACCAAGCAATTCTTCTGACCTACATTACTTTACCAAGCAATTCTTCTGACCTCTCGATACCTATATAAAACAATGTTTCCTTTGAAATTCCCCCTTAATAGGTCACATCCAACAATAAAATCCTTTCTCCTCTTCTCAGACTTATGGCAAGCCTATACTCCCCCTTCTTTCATAAGTTCTTTCAGTTCATCATTAATTCAAAGTGTATGAGTGTTAAATTCCAGGAGTACTGGTACTCGATCATTCTCCCTCCGTTCCAGTGTGCTCTGACCAGTCTGGTCTACGTCCTGAATAACTACGCCCTGATTGGCTACGCCCTGATTGGCTCCACCCTGAATGGCTCGCTGTGGAGTAAACGGTAAACCAAACCAAGTCTAGTAAACTGGAATTATTTCACTCATTTAAACTTGTCGATGCATTTTCCTTTTTTCCTCCTTTCCATTCAATTAGAGTCACTTGAAAGTTGACTTTCCTTTTCAAAGTCTATGCAGTTTCATTGCTCAATTTCTCTTCAAGAATCATTTAACAGTTTAAGTAATAGCATTTTTCTTCTCAAGCTTTCAAAGCATTAAAATCATACACGCCCTCTACATGATAGAATACACTACATGCTGCGCGCAATTTTCAAAGACTTGCCATAAGACATTTAACCAGGGAGTTGTCATTTAACTCCCTGATTTAACTACATTGTGTCTCGTCTTAACATCCGTTTCAGTACATGACGTTACATTACAAGTATATACTGACCTCGCTTTTGGTTCTAATATATTTACATTCCATTTAGGAAATTCTGAAGGAGTACCGCTAACACAAAGACTCGCCCTGCCCCTGTGGGCCATACTAATTTTTAACGATAACTTGCATATATACGGTACAAAAAATTATGCCCTTATATTACACTACATTACACCATACCTTTCTCACAGTAACTTCTTTACAATAAATAACTTACGTTTTGGCAGAATATGAGGTGACTCGCTCCGCAGTCATATGTAACTCGTGGGCCCAGACACGCCCGTCTCTCTCTAGTCGGCAACTCGTGGAAGTTCTTTAAAAAGAACGGTGGCTCACCACAGCCTCACGTAAATTTAAGACACTTATTAAGTGCTGCCTCCCGAGGATATTTAGAAAGTCACCCGGACTTTTCGTCCCCAGACTTATCCTCCCGCAACAACTTTATAATTTCGAGACCTCCTTCTAAGTTTTAGCCGTATATACTTCCTTCACGGTGACTCGGAGCAGGGAGTTGTCCAAATAACAACTCCCTGGTTTCATAGTCAAAGTAGTTGTGTAATATGGCACGCCGGAATGCAAAACCACCTGTGACACTGATCACAACACTTTTCTGAAAAAAAAAAAAAACAGACAGAAGCACATCTCCAACCTCTAAAGGGGCCTCGTATCGATATGGGATCTTTCAATATAATTTGCAGGATGATGTGCAAGGTTGAAAGTACGTATTTGCCGTTAGACATTTTTCAAAATTTTTTACCGTGCGTTTCGCGCTCAGCCGATATCGGTGTCATGGTGATTATTAACCCACTTACGACGACGAAAAAGTATTCTGAAAAGTGCTTGTTTGTTTTTCACACCTTTTGCCTATAAGGGAGGTCTAATATCACCTCCCTGCACCTATACCCTCCCTCTCATTCCCCGTTGCTGGAAGCTGTTCGTCTGGATTTTAGTAAAAGTACTATAGTTGTAAGTGCTCGGCATCATACTCTATAGCAGCGGTCGGCAAACTGGGGGTCGCGACCCTTTTGAGGGTCGCAAAAATATTTCAGAGGGTCGCAAAAACATTCAAGAGAGAAAAAAATATTGCCAAATTTCTCATTAAAAAAAAGCAATGGGAATGATTCTAATCTAAGAGCCGAATAACCGGTTAGTTGTTCCGTTCTCCAGCAACCGCGTGTGCCATCACAGTAGACTTAATTTGAGGCGTTCCTTGAAAACAATATTTATATTTTGTGAGCATACTTTGCCAGAATTCTAGTCGGCTATCAAGAGCGAATATTCATTTGTTGCATTTTTGTAGCCGTTTTGAACTACCTGGATGTGTGAGAGCGGTTTCGGCGTTGTAGCAAAAACCACCGTACGCTTTTAACTAAAGCAGAATCTTGAGTCTATTCTGAGAGTCGCAATTTCTCCACTCCAACCAAGAATCGAGAACAGTGTAAGAGAAAAGCAAGCTCACATAGGCAGTGTAAGAGAAAAAGCGAGCTCACACAGGCGGCAGAAGGGGGACGGGGGACATCTCCCCGATAAATTTTTCGGTGGGGGGATATCCTCAATAAGAAAATAGTCCTCCGTAGCAATCAAATATTGCCCGTTGACGAATGGACTGCAACATTTTAGCTTTTCGGCCTTCCTCATACACCTTAACGTCAGCAGAATCTGAACAGCGAGACTTTTACCGGCGAAATTTGTGTACATTTTTGTTACAACAAATCGCATTTGATGGGATTCAGTTATGAAAAAAATTTCCAAAGGGGAGGGGATGGCCCCCTCCCCATATCACGGTGAAACCAGTTTAGCCAATCTCAAACAAAGACCCTTCATCCACCGGTGCACTTAATATGCCACTCCCTTACACCCCCAAGGATGGCGACCATAATTTCCACAAGTATTTAACCAAATTTTGGCCCTCTCGTCCCCCTAAATATTATTGCTTCCGCCGCCGCTGTAAGCTCGTTCATCCCACTGAAAAATATGTTATTAGTGTGGAAGCATGGACATTTATTTATTCTCACTGACTCCAGAATGTTTTTTGGGGGATGGCCATTGTTATATCTGAAAGATATGTAAGGGAAGGTACAGGGAAAATTTCCAAAAAATGATGAAGAGTGTGCAGTATATTGCGTTTCCCATTTGTGACGTCATGTCTTCAAGTATTTAACTTTTGTGAATAGTCACACTTGTGTGAAAAACTAAGAGAGTTTAATGTTTCTAAAAGAAGTGGATTAAAAATGAAATGAAAAAAATTCAGTGAAAACAGTATTTGTTTCATTTAAACGAAAATAATCTTACATTTGAATAGTTACGCACTTTGAGTTGATCCTTCTTTCACAATTTATCCTTTTTCATATAGCTTTAGTTGCAGTGCTTCAATATGAAGGGCGTAAGTCGAAATGAAAGGTGTTGCTGTATTAATTTTACGGATTCATGACGGTCAAATCAAACTGCTCTTCAGGCGCGTAGCCGCGGGGGGGGGGGGGGCAGCCGCCCTTGCTTGAACATATTTTTGGGTACTTTTTTACTTTTTTTTCTTTTTTACGATATTGTTAGTATTTCCCCTATTTATATGCAGTGAATAGGCCCGGTGAGTACGATCTGGAAGGCATTTTCCACCAAAATTTTCTGTACGCTTCGCGCTAATATGGTGGCCACGCTACGCTTAGTCTATTCACAGGTTTCGCTCCCTCTTTGACAAATTTCTGGCTACGCGCCAACTGCTCTCACCGACCCATCAAGGGGGGCCACCAAGATTCCGGAGTAGAAAATTGGGACCACCAAGCCAAGAAGTTTGCCGACCACTGTCCTAGACAACATATTCTCCTCTTTCACCCGACCAAAAATTAAAATTCTCTAAATTATGGACATTTTCCAGCCATGTATGATTAGTTCCAAAAATGTCCCAAAGATAGCACCATTTTGCATCTAAGCAAGCTTAAATTAACAAGAATTTCTCAAAGGGGAGAGGGGACACCCACTCTCCTTAGACCCCCAGGACGACACCTTTTTGTATGACAAAGGAAGGATCACATACTCCTGTAAACAATCGCAGGGGCGCATAAAAAAGTACAATTTACCATGTCATCTGTGGTGCCCCCCCCCCTCCCAGTCAACAAATCCTGCCGGGGCCACTGTTATGGCCTTGTATGCCCACCAGTATATGACATTAAGCAATAAACTAGGTTTGTGTATGCACAAGGGTGTGGGCACAAGGAGGCTCAAGAGAGTTTTGGGAGGAGTAACATAGTCGGGTGAATTGGAACTGTCTAGGACACGGAGGGACAGATTTCTTCCATAGAAACCCAAATTTTCTAACTTTCCTTAATAAGAACCAAATATTTTCAATTTTTCTTCAACAGAACCCCAAATTTTTGCACCGCGCCCAAAATTTCGCGTTGGGCAATCTTTCTGTAACCCATTACAGGCTGGTGGGACTTTGGATTGCTGGACCCCTTAGGGGATCTTGGCCCCTTCGTCGGGCTTAACTTTTCACCACCCCTTGCTGAGTCTGTTTGCAGTTTTTTACCGTGGTAAATAGTTTTCCTACAAAATTTAGGTGCGCTTTGCGCTTCGCAATTTTCACTAGCGAAGTTATATCCCCTATGAACATTATTAGCACAAAATTCCATTGAACTATTCTAGCCAAAGCTAGGTGAAGGCTCAAAGTTAGATATCGGACATCAAAGGATTTTCAGGTAGTAATCAAGTATCTTGAGTAACATTCGTAACGCGATGACTATATGGTTTGAAGCTAAATTTACTCGTACCACAAACTTATTCAAAAATTTACTTTTTTTGTTCATGCAAAATTTCGTTCAAAGACAAATACGATAATGACGATCTGAATCGTGAACTGTGAAGAGATTGATATGCTTCAACTGTCATGCAAAGTCCTGCTCAAAGCTTCATCATAGTGTTTCCGTTTTGTTAATTCCTCAGAAATTTGGGGAATTTCCCTCTAGATCCTACCAATCATACCAAACCTGCCTAATGACGGCCCCTGGTCCCCTCGCCGTTCGCAAAGTACTCAGCTCTTCATCTGCGCTCGCGGAGGGGAAAAAGAATCATCGTGATCAAAGGTTTATTCCATTAACTTGCTGAGACTTTCTTCGTCTTTGTATTGCAAAAGGTGGGGAAATTTTCAACAGTAGAGTGAAATTTTCGCGCGCTTCGCGCGTATGCGCACACGTAAAATCGATACCATTAAGCTATCTGTGGTAAGCTTGAGATATCATCCTCTGTAGTTCCCGCAAACTGTAATCATATGGAGGGACTACTGACTAGAAACATAATCATCTACTATGCCCCCATGCGGTGCCGGTGCCCCCTATATCAGAATTCCTGGCTACGGGCCTGAAACAGGCGGATGGTGATCATGCCATATTCAGCTCCACTGTCTGACTATATTTGATCCAATGTGTGAGTATCATTTTGTTTAACTGAAGAGCCTAGATCATCAGTAGGAACCTTTTGGTTCATGGTTCAGAATTCTTTTTTGTGAGTTAAAATATCATTGTTCAAAAGATGAGCACCCTGTAGCCTAACCATCGAAGTTTTCTAACTGGCTAACTTTGACGAAGCGAACACCAGGTTTAGCATGGTGAGAACACAGACCTGTGGAAGTCATTATTTCATTAAGGTCAAATGTCATCCGAGGTCAACAGCGTTGAAACTGACTAAAATCAACAAGCTCTTAATCTAAAGGCAAGTAACCACACAGATTAAAGTTCCTAATTCAGATCAGGGAGTTGCTATTTGACACTTCCTGCTCAAATAATAGAAAAGTATGCTGAGTAGCAGTGAACCTCTAAAAGTCCAAGGAGTTTGTATATTCTAGAACCTGCTGGGTCGGCTCAACGAAATTCAGCACACTAACTGCTTGACATTCAGATTTATAACCCCCCGGTTTTACTCTTAACCACGAGCTCTATCCAAACTACCAGGTGGATCATAGGGACGGACAGATCACAGGGGGAAATATTTCAGTGCAAGCAGATTGGAGGACGAACATTTCCAGGGCAAGCAGATGAGGGGGAATTTTCAGGGCAACAGAGAGTGAAAGCAGGGCTGCCAAGTTTGAGTGGTGGCACGTGGAGTGAGATTTATCCTCGTATCGTACCAGAAAATTTTGGTGAATCGAACCACTCAGATCTCTGGAAGTAGCCCTTTCCAGCCACTAAAACGACATTAATGCTTTGTACATTTTGGTGTCTAATTGTCTGAAAATTGATTCATCATCTTATTATCACAAAACAAACACAAGCAATTCAACTATTTTCATTACATATAGACCTAGGCAAAATGAACTGAATGCCAATCCAGCCAGCTTCGTTAGGTTATGGTGTTCTTCTGGTAGCAATTGGATATGCTGAGAGAGGAGGTTGTTCTAGTATAATATTATGGTACCTGCTATAAAAGGATGCCGAGAGAGTAGATACATTCAAACAGTAGTCCCTTGCTTAATGGGATAAGTTACTGGCAAGTGGGATAGTGGTATGCAGGACCAGTAGGCTCAATTTTTCAACTTATACACAGAAGCGCATGTTACAACACCCAGTAAAAATAGTAAACCTGGCAGCTGGCTGCACAATAAAAATCCACACGTTCACCCCATGTTGTGAAGTATAAACCCCTTAAAGATGAAACGAAGTCCGTTTCTAATGTGCTCTCGGTCAAGTAGCATCCGGATAAAAACATCTAACTTGGACAAAGGAGGGCCACATATCAACAGCCATCTGGGTGATCTGTGTGGAAGCCATCGAGATCAAGAGCATGCAAGAAGGGATTACATTCCAGGCAGAAAGAGGAAAGCTCACACTAAAGTGCAGTGTTCGTTTAACATGAAGATAACATACCCTTTGTTGCAGTATTAGGTATTCAATCCCTTAGTTCACTGAAATAAATTTCGTTGTGCGATTTGAAATCCTGACGAGATGGGTTCAAAGAACGGATACTACAGGGGCGTAGCGAAGGTGTTATCTTTGGGGGGTGTAGAGATTATGTTTTACCGACAGATCTAATAATGCGTAGCGCGAAAACCGTGACGAGCTGTAGGGGGTGGGGTCCAGGGGCAAAGTCCCGCTGGGAGTCCCGGGGAGGAGCCCCCGGAAGCTCTGAGGTTTAAGCATATCCCTGGGTGAAAAATTAAGTCTCAGGACGGATATATTTTTGTTCATAATGCATAATGAAATGCATGTATTATAGCCTATTCCTCTCGTCAGCCCGCTAAAGTTTTAAACGTTAGGGATCCAGAACTCCGCCAGTGTTATAGCTAGGAAATTTTCTCAATGCGACATTTACTGATCAGTGGCCTGGGGGAGGGGTCTAAGAGGAGGGTTCCCCCTCCCCTTTGGAAATTTTTGGAATTTGACAGGTGCCTAGTTCACAAATGGTGCAATATTTGAGTGGATTTCTGCCGTAATGAGGAACCTCAAAATGTACACCCGGGTAGAATTTACTTGTCAGATTTTTTGTGCGGCATTTGTCACCGTTTATACCACATTGTCTCACAAATAGGGGCTGGCTAAAACACTGGGCTCGCCGTAGGGCCCCTGGTGGTGGTCCAGGGGGCTTCGCCCCCGGAGGCTCTGAGGTTTTAGCTTAATCTCTGGGTAAAAAATTAAATCTCATGAAGAATAGGTATATTTTGATTATCCAGTGCAAAGAATCCGGATAATTTTAATGTGTTTAGACTATTCCTCCTGCCACTATAATACTTCAGGAGCTGAACCTGTCGTTCAGAACTGGAACACTATGCGTTCAGCATTTGAACACTAGACAGGTCAGGCGTTTAAATACGGTAAGTGTTAAAATAGGCGTCCGGCGTTCAGTAAGAGAGAAAAAGTGTTCAGAACCTTAACGCATCCGTTCAAAATATGCTTTGAACGACAGGATGGGTTCTGTATCTGTTTCATTTTGGTGTTCAAAAGTTAAAAGCCTGAGATTGTGAAGGGAAGACACGCGCGGGTAAACCGGATCCTCAGGAGTTTGCAAAATGTGTTTGAAGTCAAGGTTAGGGTTTAGAAAACGGGCTAAGGATACCCTCTCCATGGGTAATCGGGTGCTGCTCCCCATGGTGATGATTTAAATGAGGAATAATGTGCAGAAAGTGGCTTTTCAAGAATGTCATATGACCCGAAATAGTGCGTCTGTACGGAAGCCTTTAATTTCTTTTCTTTCCCCGAGTTGCCGACGGACTCAGACACTCGTCCAATTACACTGACGGCAGTTGATACGGCCGTATACGGCGTCACATGTATAATCAATTTGCCGAGGGGCCTTCAAATTGAATGGGCCAATTAGATGAAGAGCCGAAAATCGAAATAGCCGATAACAGACTGGCCATGCGCTTCCATTCTCTCTTTCTCTTTTTTTTCTTTTCATTCTCAGTCGTCTTCCCTTTTACTCCCTTCCTTTCCCTTTCCTTTCCCTTCTTCTCTCTTCTTTTCCTCCTCTCCTCTTTTCCTCCTCTTTTCCTTTCCCTCTCCCCTTTTTGCCGACAGTCTGAAAATTTGCCGACGGCGACCAAATATAGGGGGTGTGTGACCACAACCCCACACAACCCCCGCTTGCTACGGCCCTGGCTACATATGGTTATGTACACTGAGGAATTATACGGTAACACGCAGTTGCCTGATAACCTGTGCGGGTCACAAGACCGACGTACAGGTGGGGGACAGGTGCAGGAATAGACTGATTGAACTGTCATCGTTTGTATTTTCAATAGACTGATCACGCTTTTGCGTAAGCGTGAGAAATCCAAATGCTGGCGTGAGCACGTGAGATTGACCTCTAATGCGTGAGTCTCACGCCCTGGTGTAGGCCGAAAAGCTGATATAGTAGTCTACATTAAAGGCCCACATCACTCGCCTCAAAATATCTGTACTTGGTTACAGTAATTTTTTATTGGTCCATTTGAGCTAACTGTACAATAACAAGAGGTGGGAGAATTAGTATGGATCAACTCTATTTCAAGGGGAGAAAAGAGGGCTTTGGGCCTACAACTGGCCGCAAAGTCGTAGCAAGGACAGACTAACGTAACTGATATCCCAGTCAACTGAATTATGCCAGAGTCACAATTTGTCAGATCACCTTGTCCTGTTAGTACAAATTGTATTCTTCTCTACACCATTTTAAAAGCTAAACCGAGATTGCAAAAAGTACATATCCTAAACACTTGATATCTTGAAATTGGGAATGTTCGGATGCACCTTATAGGGGTTGGGAAGTGTCATTTCCGGGGTTCTGAGGGGTACAGTTTGTCAAAAAATTCTGGTATGCTTCGCGCCAATTATGGTGGCGCTAAGCTTAGATAGCAAACAGGCCGTTTCAAAAAATTTTCACCCTCTAAAAAATCATCCGTTTTTGGCATCTCTGCAACTCGTTGGCAAACTACCGCCGACTTTACCCAACCGCTACTGATGAGATCTGGTACTTATCTTCCACGGTCGAAACGTGTCTAGCAATAGCATACCAGCTATGGCTTACTACCAAGTAAGGTCACTGTACCACTTAAACCAGACCCATCCCTGGACTCCTGATTCCCTTTCTTATTTACCGATTTCCTATTTTATTTACCATAACATGGTAATTTGACGCTTCTAAGATACAGTACGTTATCTCGTATATCCAGATATATCATCACTTCAGTCACATCACTGTGTTCTGGAGAGTCGACCACTTTAAGTTTCTTCTAAAACGTTTCTTCTAATAAGTTTTTAATATACTCCGATAAATCATCGAAGCTATCGAACTCTGTCGTGTACTGACTAGATCTATAGAGGGATTTCGTGTGACGTCACGCGAGTCGGATTCCCAGGCACTAAAGGGCAAAACACACACGCAGTAAGCGTATAGACCTTACAGAGAAATCCTAAGCTTTAGCTTAGGATTTAGCTAAAGCTTAGGATTTCTCTGACACCTTGTGCATTGACATCACACTGACGTCATTTTGGGTGAAAACAATGCAGCACACGCGCATGAACGGCGTGGATTTCTCCGCACGTGTAGCAGACTTACGTGCGTATACGATTGGTTGATTTATCAGCTATCTGCATTTATTGGTGTAACTTGCAATGATGCGCCCTTTCCCTCCATTTTCCTCAGTCCAAACGAGGGAGCACTTTCTCCTTTGAGACATCATATGCCTAAGCCGGTCTTTTTACAGCACAAGCGCAGAGCATAACCATAGATACTGCTGTGACACAATGGACGTGTGCCCTTCAAAGCCAAAGAGACGGGCTATCTTGCCCTTCAAAACCAAAGAGACGAGCAATCACGTGACGCCAGTGAAATCAGTCTACAGATCTTATCAGAGAAATCCTAAGCTTAGGATTTCTCTGGTCCTTATACGCGCGTAAGTCTACTATAGACCTTATGCATATGATGTTACAAAGGAGATAGTGCGCCCTTCTTTGGAGGAAGATGACGGAAAAGCGACTATTATTGCATGTTACACCAATAAATGCAGACAGCTGATTTGTCAACCAATTGTATAAGCGCGTAAGTCTACTACACGTGTGGCGAAATCTCCGCCGTGAGTGCACGTGTGCTTCATTGTTTTCACCCAAAATGACGTCAGTGTGATGTCAATGCGTAAGGTCTATAGAGGTTCTTCACGTGACGTCAGCTCGTTTCATTTTAGCATAATGGCCGTCACTACTCATGCGCAAAAGGTGTGTTATCGTTACACGCGCACGACAAGACCTTAGTTACAATTGTTGTACAATGGACGCCCAGCTGAAAATTCCAGTTGGGTCCAGTTGAACTGGACTGAACTACAAATTGGGCATGTCCAGTTGAAAAGTCCAGTTCAACTGGACCCAACTGGACCAGCTCAACTGGACCATTTCAACTGGACCATTTCAACTGGACCATTTTGACTGGACATTTCAAGTGGACTATTCTGGAAATTGGGCATGTCCAGTTGGAAAATCATTTGGTATATCAAAGTAAGTCTCCGGCATTGATGAACACGCTTAACAACTTAAACCACACAAGTGTGGCCCATGGGAGGGTATTTCAGATGTAATGGTACACTTCCAAATGCATTTGAAGCAAGCCCAAAACATCCATCATACTATATGGCATGTAATGTATGGCTAATGTTGTATGGGTCAAAACTTATGTATTTACTCATGTAGAGATTTAAATATAAATTACAAAGTAAATATGATTAAAACAATTCAATGAAGGGCTAATACTGTTTAAGTATGTAAATTGCACATTTTGGAAATAAATTTGAAAAAAGAAACCGAGATAAAACATTCTACAAAAGGTCTGACATAGGCGCAGGAAGCGGGGGGCTTGGGGGCCAAAAATGTAGGGCTGAAGTATGCTCCCCCCAGATCCAAGGGCAAAAAAACCCTTATTTGTCTTTTCTGTAAGAAATGTCAAAAAAATTGCAGTAATTTTCCTGAAAGTTTGTCCAAAATGTTGCACCAAATTACATCTGACGACCCTCAAATACCCAAAAACTTTCCAAAGGGGAGGGTGACACCCCCTCCCATTAGACCCCTCCCCTAGGACAGCGATCCGAAACAAACAAGGTTCAGCCCCGCCCCGTCTCGAAAAGCTTCCCACGCCTATGAGGTCTGATCTAATTAAATGCATTTAGCTCGATTATGCACATTAGGTTTAACCAATTGAATTCAACTGGTCTTTTCTGGATGGGTTCTACTGGACTAAACGGGTCCAGTTCCACTGGACTTTACTGGACCAGTTCAAGTGGACATCCTGAACCAGATCAATTGGACTTTTCTGGACCAGTTCAGATGGAAATTGCTGGTCCAATTTTATTGAACTTCAGTGATCGACTGGTTTAATTGAACTTCATTGTACTAGGTCAACTGGACTATCCTGTGCCATGCAGTTCAATTGGACTTTATGGTGATCAGGTCAGCTGGACTTAACTGGACCAGTTCAATTTTGATTGGTTCAACTGCACTTTACTGGATCAGTTCAACTGGACTTTATTACGGCTAGTTCAACTGGACTTTCCTGAACCATTCAAGAGGAATTAATTGTGACCAGTTCAATTGAACTTTACTGGACAAGTTCAATTGGGATTTATTGTGATTGGGTTAACTGGACTTTACTGGACCAGCTCAATTGGACTTTATTATGGATACTTTAACTGGACTTGACTGGACCGTTTCAAGGGGACTCATTGTGACTAGTTCAACCGAACTTTACTGGACCAAAGCTATTGTGATTTATCATGATTGGTTCAACTGGACTTTACAGGACCAGTTCAATTGGAATTTATGTAATTAATGGTTCAACTGCACTTTACGGGCCATTTCAACTGGACTTTAAATGTTGTGATCAGTTCAACTGGACTTTGCTGGACCTTGTTCCACTGGACTTTATTGTGATTAGTTCAACTACACTTTACTGAACTTTAAATTTTATATAGACTTTACTGGAGCAGTTATAGGATTGTATTGTGATTAGTTTAACTGGGCTTTACTGGACCGTTCCAATAGAATTTTACTGTGACCTATAAGTGGACTTTTCTAGGATTTTATTGTGATCAGTTCAAGTTCAACTGGACTCTACTAGACCAGTTCAATTGGACTATATTCTGATCACTTTAATTAGAATTTAAAGGACAAGTTCTATAGATTTTTACTGTGATCAGTTTAACCGGAATTTCCTGGACCAGTTCAACAGGTTCTTATTGTGATCCAGTTGATGCACACTGGTATTTTTTGATTAGCTGATGGTATTGTATTGTATCGCTTGCATCCTTTGGTAAGGTTAGGGATTAGTTAGGGATTAGAGTTAGCGTTAGCCAGTCATAAAAATTGTTCTTACACAGTGCGCATCGTCCCAGTTCAACTGGATTTTCCTGGACCAGTTCAATTGGACTTTATTTTGCTCAGGACAACTGGACTTTACAGGAATTTTATTGCGCTCAATTCAACTGGATTTTACAGGACCAGTTCAATAGGATTTTATTGTGATCAGTTCAACTGGACTCTACTGGACCAGTTCAATGGAATTTTATATAACTTTGATCACCTCAACTGGACTTTACAAGACCAGTTCAATAGAATTTCACTTTTATCAGTTCAACTGGACTTACAGGACCAGTTCAATGGGATTTTCTTGTGATCAATTCAACTGGCAATTGGACTTTTTGTGATTATTTTAAGAAGACTTTTGTGGACCAGTGCAATAGGACTTGATCATGAAAATTTCAACTGGAGTTTGCAGGACCAGTTCAAAAGGGCTTTTACGTACAGAACAAATTCTCCACTTATTTAAGTTGCCTAGATTATAATATGGCAATGTTAAGTTGAAATTTTAGAAAATTTCCATCAGTCCAGCAAATTCAGTTGCTTAATTAAAAAGAGTCCATTGAAATGGTTCTCGCTTCTATAGGGATAGTCAATTCGAACTGTTACTGGAACAAGCCCAGTTGAAGTCCAGTTCAGTTCCTTTAGCAATCTAGCTATGTAATCGTGATAAAAGAAAAAGTCCTATTGAAATCAGCTGGTTCCAGTACAGTCCAGTTGAAGTCCCTTTGAGTCCCGCTGGGTCCAGTTCATGAGCTAGTCCAGTCCAAGTTCAGTTCAAATTTTAACTAGATTCAACTGGAATTTTCAGCTGGGAATGCTGCCAAGAAAAATTCCCGTTCAAATGAACTGGACACAGTTGAGTCCAGTTGGAATCCAGTTGAGCCCTATTGAGTCCAGTTCAAAATTTCAACTGGACTGAACTGGAATTTTCAGCTGGGCGCCTGGCCGTCAAAAGTGGGATACGCGCAGCGCAGTGACGTCTGTGAAGAACCTCTATACCAGTGGCGTAGCCAAGAGCTTTTGAGCAGGGGGCATTAGAGGGTCACAAACCTTTCCTAGGGGCACAATTTCTGAATTATCTCCTCTCCATAGGGCTTTTATACAGAACTGTGCATTCCAAAATTTTCCACGGGGGCACCTGGGGTGGCACGGCTAATTTGTTGTGGGGGCACGTGTCCCCTCATCCCCCACAGCTACGCCACTGTTCTATACGCAGTATACCCACACGTACGTACGAGTACCGCGCGACGCCAACTTACATCTTTTACGTCACAACTTCGTTGGGGTGATATGATTGGTCAATTGCTGTCGGGAAAATAAGATAACTAAACTTCTAATTTGCCAGACTGTAGGGCAAATAGCCACAACGTTTAAAAAGAAGTGACTCCACAAAAAAATAATTTTTTATTTTCTTTTCTAACTTTTTATCTTTTTCACGGCTAATCAAATGAGTGTAAATTTTTATTTGGCACCGAAAACTCATGTACACAACACCACACTATGATAACAAAAAAAAACCCACACTATGATAACAAATCAGCTGATTTCAATATTATCAAACTGAACTGAAATCACAGTTGTATTTAAAGGCTAAAAAGGTATACATTCCTCTTCTCTTTCGCCGGTCCAATTAAAGGTGGGTATTTTGGGATAAGTGTGAGTTCTTTACTAGCTGTACAAGAAGGCACCCCTCCGCAAGACGAAGTGCGTTTGCAATTAAAAACAACAAAATTTAAACCCACTTTGTCAGACTGTAAGCTATTCTTTTACTTGTTTTGTGAGTACGTTTGTTTCACATGGATTCCCGATCGTGAAATATGTTAGGCCTACTTTGGGGGAAAGGGGAGGGGTGGCGAAAAGGTTCCAGGGAGAAAAATTGGCAATAAATAGAGCAAAAATGATGTAATACTGATAGGGGTAGGGTAGAGAACTCATTCGAACGTTATGTAGTGATATTCCATGTCAAAAAGGGAAACTTCTACCACCAGTGTAGTGAAATTTGAAAAAGCAGAGTGGCAGTCCTGCTTTCCCTGCTCGTTTTGGCTGCTAGATTCGATCCGGTCTTTACTGTAGATCCACAGGCGCCCCTTACATTGTATAGAGGGATTTCATGTGACGTCACGCGCAATGGATTCCCATGCACTGAAGGGCAAAACACACACGCAGTAAGCGAATTTACACCTCACGCGCACGGACTGAAGACGTGTCGGACTGATGGGTGCACCCCACGCGCACGGCATAACCATAGATACTACTGTGACACAATGGCACTCGCCCTTCAAAACATAAAAGACGCGCGATCTTGCCCTTCAAAATTGCGTCTAGTTGGTTAAAGTCACGTGAGGGATTTCAGTCACGTGACTTTAACCAGCTGGACGCAATTTTGAAGGGAAAGATCGCTCGTCTTTTTTGTTTTGAAGGGCAAGATCGCGCGTCTCTTTGGTTTTGACGGGCACGCGTCCATTGTGTCACAGTAGTAAGCCGTGCGCGTGATCTGTAAAATTCGCTTACTGTGCGTGTGTGTTTTGCCCTTCAGTGTCTGGGAATCCATTGCGCGTGACGTCACATTAAATCCCTCCATATAATACATAGTATATGGTGTATTATGTAACACCTTATTAATTTCTCTACATCTGATTGGAAGATTGGTGGTCACATGTCATGCGTGATTCGGCGCTATCATCAAGATAGCGGTGCTCGACCGCTGGTTGGGAAAGGGTTAATCAACGCTGGACCGTGCATTAAGTAGAGGATAATGCAAGATCGGGGGTTAATGCAAGCGATGCACGAGGGCGCAGCCCGAGTGCATCTAGCGATAGCATTAACCCCCGGAGTGCATTATCCTCTATTTAATGCACGGTCCAGCGTTGATTAACCCTGTTCATTCATACACAAGAATTTGATGAAAAAATAGTAAAAAGAAAGAAAATTTGTGTTTGCAGATAACCACATTTTTATTGAAATCAAAACCCCGAGGAAAGATGAGAACCTATTCACAACCTTTCAAAACAATAGGCCTATTTGTGCGCAATTAATAAAGTAGCCTACTATAAAACAAAATGAATTCAATGAAATATTCATAAGTCATGAAATATAACAACGATGTGACTAAATTTGAGAAATGGTATTCTGCTTTAAAGACTTCAACAGCCGAAAAGGACCGAAAAGGACAAAAAATTAACAGTTGGTAACGTAACTAGATTTATTATGACTCCATGGTAACCCCTTAGCCAAGAAATCTTGCATTTGTATCATGTACATTTGCACTGCACACGTACACAGAACATATTTACTAGGCCTATCATGGTACGTTGTGTACGCTGTGGGTGCACATGCTGTGTACATAAACACATGCACGTAAGACGTATAGGCTATACTGCAGTACGTAGTGACATATCCACCAGTATGCTTTAAGTAGCGCGGTCTTTTTAAAATTGCTCGTCATTTGTTCAAACCCTAACGGACATGTTCAGGTATTCCTGAGCTTTTAAGTTACTTCAAATGATGGAATTTGCCTAGGATTCAGCTACTGATTTTGGGAGATAAACAGTCACAGCATTTCAAACGTACATTTGGAGAAAAGTCTGGACATGTTAGAGATCTCAGCCCTAACAGCGGTAACGTTAGTAACGCTGATTTCGTTCGAGGATTCAGTGCTCGACAAGGAACTTTTGTGTAAGTTGTAACGTTACTGAGGCTTGGACCTAGGTTATTTGACTTTGAATTATAACCGTTTATGGATCCTTTGCCTCTACAGGGTTTCACGTAACATTTGGGAACAAAAGTGTTTCTTAGAAATGGAAGCGTTTTCGTAGGCCTTGATGTGACTAGTAAGTAGTGTCACACCATAGGCCTAACGTTGGATATATCATATCATGCTCAGCTAGCTAGGCCTATGTGTGTCAAGCCAGCTAGCCATATCTAAAGCTAGGTGGTGTTATAAATACAGTGTATATAGTACGGTATTGTATTCATCCGCCAGTGATTTTATTCTTAATTTACCGTGGGTTATCCTAGGATAATGCACGGTCACCTGACCTTAATGAACCAATAGAAGTTAAGGCTTTTAACTAAGTATGAATGAATAAATATTCATTCATACTTAGTTAAAATCCTCAACTTCTATTGGTTCATTAAGGTCAGGTGACCGTGCATTATCCTAGGATAACCCACGGTAAATTAAGAATAAAATCACTGGCGGATGAATACAATACCGTACTATATACACTGTATTTATAAGATCACCTAGCCTTAGATATGGCTAGCTGGCTTGACACACATAGGCCTAGCTAGCTGAGCATGATATGATATATCCAACGTTAGGCCTATGGTGTGACACTACTCACTAGTCACATCAAGGCCTACGAAAACGCTTCCAGTTCTAAGAAACACTTTTGTTCCCAAATCTTACGTGAAACCCTGTAGAGGCAAAGGATCCATAAACGGTTATAATTCAAAGTCAAATAACCTAGGTCCAAGCCTCAGTAACGTTACAACTCACACAAAAGTTCCTTGTCGAGCACTGAATCCTCGAACGAAATCAGCGTTACTAACGTTACCGCTGTTAGGGCTGAGATCTCTAACATGTCCAAACTTTTCTCCAAATGTACGTTTCAAATGCTGTGACTGTTTATCTCCCAAAATCAGTAGCTGAATCCTAGGCAAATTCCATCATTTGAAGTAACTTAAAAGCTCAAGAATACCTGAACAAGTCCGTTAGGGTTTGAACAAATGACGAGCAATTTTAAAAAGACCGCGCTACTTAAAGCATACTGGTGGATATGTCACTACGTACTGCAGTATAGTCTATACGTCTTACGTGCATGTGTTTATGTACACAGCATGTGCACCCACAGCGTACACAACGTACAATATGCTCTGTGTGCAGTGCAAATGTACATGATACAAATGCAAGATTTCGTGGCTAAGGGGTTACCATGGAGTCATAATACCTCTAGTTACTTTACCAACTGTTAATTTTTTGTCCTTTTCGGCTGTTGAAGTCTAGAAGAAAACCATTTCTCAAATTTAGTCACATCGTTGTTATATTTCATGACTTATGAATATTTCATTAAATTCATTTTGTTTAATAGTAGGCTACTTTATTAATTGCGCACGAATAGGCCTATTGTTTTGAAAGGTTGTGAATAGGTCTCATCTTTCCTCGGGGTTTTGATTTCAATAAAAATGTGGTTATCTGCAAACACAAATTTTCTTTCTTTTTACTATTTTTTCATCAAATTCTTGTGTATGAATGAACAGGGTTAATCAACGCTGGACCGTGCATTAAATAGAGGATAATGCACTCCGGGGGTTAATGCTATCGCTAGATGCACTCGGGCTGCGCCCTCGTGCATCGCTTGCATTAACCCCCGATCGTGCATTATCCTCTAGTTAATGCACGGTCCAGTGTTGATTAACCCTTTACTAACCCACGGTCGTTGGTTAGTATATATTATATAACACCTTATTAATTTCTCTACATCTGATTGGAAGATTGGTGGTCACATGCTATGCGTGATTCGGCACTATCATCAAGATAGCGGTGCTCGACCGTTGGTTAGTATATACTAACCCACGGCAATGAGTCAGCGATGTATTGAGAGCGCTACGACAAGCTATGCCGCCTCTCAATAAATCACTGCAGCACTGGGGATCGTACATTGTTTCACCAACGTCAAGTGATCGCGCGTCTCTTTGGTTCTGAAGGACAATCGTCCATTGTGTCACAGAAGTGTCTATGGTAATGCCGTGCGCGTGTGCTGTAAATACGCTTACTGCGTATGTGTGTTTTGCCCTTCAGTGCCTGAGAATCCAACGCGCTTGACGTCACAAAGAATCCCTCTATATCAGGCAGGCCTACATAAACGCGCAGTTAGAAAACGACAAACCATGGGGCTACTACACTGACAAACACGAATCCATAGTGACCGCCAAAACACAAATTTAACCAACTACTAGCAAAATTATAAGGTGTTATATAAAACAAATAATTTCGTTGAAAGCTTTAACGTTCTATTCAACTCGGCTTCGCCTCGTTGAATAGAACGTTCAATCTTTCAACTCATGAAATTATTCATACTATCGCACTCATGAACATTCATTATTTGTATACTATACAACGTAAAGGGCGCCTGTGTTTAGTCCACAGGCGTTCGAAACATGGCGTACATATACTACACACACACTATATATATATATATATATATATATATATATATATATATATATATATATATATATATATATATATATATATAGAAATTAAAGAACGATCCAAAACGGAAGATGGACAAAATGAAGTACTAATGTTTTAATTAGCAGCCAAATATTTCTACCCCACCTGGGGTCTTCTTCAGTGGCTAATGATATAACAGAAGATAGATCGAAACAAAACAAAACAAAAGCGTTAACAAAGTGTTGAGAAACGCTACAGATAGTTACGTAATAAAGAAAAAGAGCACGCGACTACAATAGAGGTGAGGGGTGTGGGCGCGATCCAGTGTGGGACGCGTGAGAGAAAAATAGTGCAAAAGTATAAGCTAACGCCTACTCGCGCGATAACTCCTAAAAGAAATGTAGAGGAGTTGATAAAACCGCGCATATCTTATTAACGTGTGTCCACAAAGGAATAGCCTTTCAGGAAACCCAATTCACGATTTAGGCCGCGTTTATGGGTCCCGAGCTTGAGGATCCATTGCATTTCCCTCCTTTTCCTGCAAATGAGGGAATTAAACCCTGAACCTATGAGAGTGCATTTCAAGTTATCTATACTGTGATCAGGTAGGTTGAAGTGTTCAGCCACAGGGTAACCCCTTGAGTTATCACGGATAGTCTTCTTATGGTAGTTGAACCTGAATCGGAAGGGGTTAGAAGTTTCACCAACATAGTTACCATAGGAACATCTGTCACAGGACAAAAGATATACTACGTTAGGCCAGTCACAAGTGAGCATGGGTGGTTTGATAATTACGTTGGCTCCCGGTGGTTGGAAGTTGGGTTCACAGTTGATAATATTGCAAATCTGACAACGGGGTTTCAGACACTTCCTAGTACCTGTGGGTTTGTTTTTGGAGGGGAGGCTGGAGGAGGTATATATATATATAAATATATATATATATATATATATATATATATATATCACCCCAATATATATCACCCCAATATCACCCCAATATATATATATATATATATATATATATATATATTTATTTATATATTTATTATTAACCGAGTCCGCGTGATGGATCATCATAGTAAAAATAGTTATACACGTACCCTCCAAGTAAATGCAAGAAAATGTGAGAAAATATAGAGTGCCATTAATAAACCAGTTGGATTTGAAAGGCACTCTATATTTTCGCACATTTTCTTGCATTTACTTGGAGGATACGTGTATAACTATTTATATATATATACACAATATTATATAACACCTTATTAATTTCTCTACATCTGATTGGAAGATTGGTGGTCACATGCCATGCATGATTCGGCACTATCATCAAGATTGTGGTGCTCGACCGTTGGTTAGTATACAAATAATGAATGTTTATGAAAAACATTCATTATTTGTTTTATATAACACCTTATAGTTTTGATCTAGTCGTTGGTTAAATTTGTGTTTTGGCGGTCACTATGGATTCGTCTTTGTCAGTGTAATAGCCCCATGGTTTGTCGTTTACTAACTGCGCGTTTATGTACCTAATAAAGAGGGATTCTTTGTGACGTCAAGCGCGTTGGATTCTCAGGCACTGAAGGGCAAACACACATACGCAGTGGGCGTATTTACAGCACACGCGCACGGCATTACCATAGATACTCTGGGATATTTTTAAAAATATTTTTTTTTTATAAATATTTTTTTTTAAATATTTTTTTTTAAATATTTTTTTTTAAATATTTTTTAAAAATATCCCAGAGTCCATCGATAAGCGCCTATCAGAAATTTTTTCCGATAACGAGTCATTTAGCCATGCAGCCCCCGTGTACCAGGATGCCCTGGCCAGAGGTGGCTATAAATACCAGTTACAATTTCCACCTACCTCTACTACCCCAGCCGAAACTAGGCCTAATAATGAGAAGTGAAAACGCCACAGAAACATTATATGGTACAACCCACCATACCACAAAAACGTTTCCACCAATGTCGGGAGAAAATTCCTTAAAATCGTTGAAGAAGAATTTCCAAAAGAACACATTCTAAATAAAATATTCAACAGGAACACCATCAAAGTTAGCTATAGCTGTATGAGCAACATCAAGCAACACATCAACGCCCACAACAAAACCACCTTGCAGCAAAAGGCCGAAGATATCCTTGCAAATGAATGCAATTGCAGACGTAAAGACGAATGCCCTTCGGCAGGCCACTGCCTAAAAGAGTCAATTGTGTACCAGGCTACTGTCGCAACTAAAGACGACCGACCGGATCAAACCTACATCGGACTTACAGAAAACTCATTTAAAAAAAGATACGCTAACCACAAATCAACATTCGCTAACAAATCCAAAAGACTGAACACCGAATTAAGTAAATATATTTGGGAATTAAAGGACAATAATATCGAACATATCATCACATGGAAAATCCTAAAACAGGCAAAATCTTACGACCCTTCCTCCAATAGATGCAACTTATGCCTATGGGAGAAATATTTCATCATTTGCAAACCACACTTAGCTACCCTTAATAAACGTAATGAACTGGTAACTGCGTGTAGACACGCAAAGAAATTTCTACTGAGAAACTTTGTAACCTAGCAACGCTAACCTGGGACAATTGAAGTAGGCTTCGCGTTCATATTTTGAACTGTTTTCATTATTACACAATCACGCGCCTTAACTCTTAAGCTTCGTGCGCCTACGCACGATGATTCCTGCCTTATTCCAGGGAGTTCTAAATAGCAACTCCCTGCTTATTCAATTTTGTTCAATATGCTCATTACTGTCATGTCACCTGAGGAGTGCAGCACCTTGTGTGTTGTATGAAACTAGCAAGTAGTAATACACAGTATGCCTCTGAGACAAAACTTTTCATTTCATTTCTTCATATATATATATAAATATTTATATAAATATATATATATATATATATATATATATATATATATATATATATATATATATATATATATATATATATATCAAGAAAACAACCAGAAAGCCAAAAGGCTTAGTGATTCCTTGCCATATGGATATACTGTAACAAACATGAATCACCCACATGACAAGCATGAGATACCTCACAGTTACTCCCACTTGAGATATCATGTTATACAGTAAAAACATTTTGAAATCTTGTGACCCAAAATGACCTACATGCTAAATATGAACAATCCACAGGCCAAGTTGAGATCCCTCATAGTTACCCTCCTTGAAATATCATGTTCAGTAGATTTTGACCTTTTTTGACCTCAAATGACCTTTGACTTGCACGAAAAATTATAGGATCATCTACCAAATACGAACAATCAACATGTCAAGTGTGAGATCCCTCAGGTATCCTTCTTGAGATATCATGTTTTCAGTGTTTTGACCTTTTGTCCTCTGGTGACCCCGAATGACCTTTAACCTCCACCAAAAATAATACAGATCATCTACTCAATACGGGCAATACACAACCCAAGTATGAAATCCCTCACAGTTACCCTTCTTGAGATATCATGTTTACAAGGATTTGACCTTTTGACCTCTGGTGACCCCAAATGACCTTCGACCTCCAATTAAAACAAAACAGATCATCTACTCAATATGGGCAATCCCAATGCTACATATGAGATCCTTCAAAGTTACCCATCTTGAGATATGGTGTTTACATGGTTTTGAACTTTTGACCACTGGTGAAACCAAATGACCTTTGACCTCCACCAAAAATAATAAAGATCATCTACTTAATATGGGCAATTCACATGGTAAGTATGAGATCCCTCACATTTATTGTCCTTGAGATATCGTGTTTACAATTAATTCTCAAGATTTTACCATTTGACCTCTGGTGACCCCAAATGACCTTTGACCTCCACAAAAACAATAGGCTTCATCTACTCAATATGGACAATCCACCTGGTAAGTATGAGATCCCTCACATTTATCGTTCTTGAGATATCAAGTTTACAACTAATTCCCAAGGTTTTACCATTTGACCTCTGTGACCTCAAATGACCTTTGACCTCTACCAAAAACAATAGGGATCATCTACTCAATATGGGCTACCCATTTTGTAAGTATGAGATCCCTCACGTCTATCTGTCTGGAGATATCGTGTTTACAAACAATTCCCAAGGTTTTTACCATTTGACCTCTGGTGACCCCAAATGACCGTTGACCTCCACCAAAAATGACAGGCTTCATCTACTTAATATGGACAATTTACCTGGTAAGTATGAGATCCCTCACATTTATTGTTCATGAGATATCGTGTTAACAACTAATTCCCAAGGTTTTACCATTTGACCTCTGGTGAACCCAAATGACCTTTGACCTCTACCAAAAATGATAGGGATCATTTACTTAATGTGGGCAATGCACACGGTAAGTATGAGATTCCTCACATTTATCTATCTTGAGATACCGTGTTTACAATTAATTCCCAAGATTTTACCATTTGACCTCTGGTGACCACAAATGACCTTTGACTTCTAGCAAAAACAATTGGGATCATCTACTTAATATGGGCTATCCACTTTGTAAGTATGAGATCCCTCACATCTATCTGTCTGGAGATATCGTGTTTACAAACAATCCCAAGGTTTTTACCATTTGACCTCTGGTGACCCCAAATAACCTTTGACCTCCACCAGAAACAACAGGCTTAATCTACTTAATATGGACAATCCATGAGGTAAGTATGAGATCCCTCACGTTTATCTCTCTGGAGATATCATGATTACAACTAATTTCCAAGGTTTACCATTTGACCTCTGGTGACCCCAAATGACCTTTGACCTCTACCAAAAACAACAGGCATCATTAACTTAATGTGGGTAATCCACATGGTAAGTATGAGATCGGTCACATTTATCGTTCTTGAGGTATCGTGTTTACAATTAATTCCCAAGATTTTACCATTTGACCTCTGGTGACCCGAAATGACCTTTGACCTCTACCAAAAACAACAGGCATCATTAACTTAATGTGGGTAATCCACATGGTAAGTATGAGATCCCTCACATTTATCTTTCTGGAGATATCGTGTTTACAACTAATTCCCAAGGTCTTACCATTTGACCTCTGGTGACCCCAAATGATCTTTGACCTCCACCAAAATCGATAGGGACCATCTACTCAATATGGACTATCCACATGATAAGTATGAGATCCCTCACATTTATCTGTCTAGAGATATCGTATTTTACAATCAATTTCCAAGGTCTTACCATTTGACCTCTGGTGACCCCAAATGACCTTTCACCTTTACCAAAAATGACAGGCTTCATCTACTTAATATGGGCTATCCACGTGGTAAGTATGAGATCCCTCACATTTATCGTTCTTGAGGTATCATGATTACCACTAATTCCCAAGATTTTACCATTTGACTCTGGTGACCCCAAATGACCTTTGACCTCCACCAAAAACAATAGGGATCATCTACTCAATAAGGGCTATCCACATGATAAGTATGAGATCCCTTACATTTATCTCTCTGGAGATATCGTGTTTACAAACAATTACAAACAATTCCCAAGGTTTTTACCATTTGACCTCTGGTGACCCCAAATGACCTTTGACCCTAACCAAAAACAATAGGTATCATCTACTTAATATGGGCAATCTACATGCCAAGTATGAGCTCAGTCACAGTTACCCTTCTTGAGATATCGTGTTTACAAGGTTTTGACGTTTTGACCTCTCCTGACCCCAAATGACCTTTGACCTCCACCAAAAACAATAGGGATCATCTTCTTAATATGACCAACCCACACACCAAGTATGAGCTCAGCCACAGTTACCCTTCTTGAGATATCGTGTTTACAAGCTAAAGCGTCACATACACACATACACACATGCATACACACCCACACACGAGATCACCATCGCATAGATTCCTTGCCTGCCTTCGGCAAGGAATCAGAAAATCATAAGACGACGAGATTCAGAGCACAATAGTTTATATTGAAAACGAATATTTCGGACACTCCTGCGTCCTTCATCAGCGTAGCAACAAATGTATCAAGGTCAAAACAAAGCAATAGCAAAAACCGTCAAACGCGCGGAGAGGTTTTCTCTGCAATGGGTTGAATTTATACGCCCACACCACGTTTCTGTGAGTGAAAAAGAACGCACAAGGGAGGTGAAACGTTGCTAAGGTTTTTGCCATTGCTTTGTTTTGACTTTGATCATGGGCGTCAATCCTGGGGGGACAATTCCCCCCACATTTCGACGGGTGGGGGACACAATATCGAATGTCCCCCCCCCCCACATTTGCGTAAAAGAGTAGTGTCGTGGCTCTATTTGACTGGCTTTTTGAGTGGCATGTAGGTTTGTTGGGCAATTGTTAAGTGTCTCGATGCAGATTCTGAATCCAGATTTCGTCAGGGAAATCTTATTTAATGACAAAATTTCAGCGCACTTCGCGCGCATGCGTCACGGTTTGCACTCCTTCTCATGACCAATAAAAAGGTAATTATAATGGAACTATTCTGATCACAACACTCTCCGAAAACAGACATACATATCCAAACATCTGAAGGGGCCTCGATCAATATGGTATCATTCAATCAATGGCGGACGCAGAGGGGAGGGCCATTCGGCCATGCCCCCCTTACTAATTTTTTTTAGTTCCTAAAAGTACGTAAATTTTTTAACACAAATTTACTTAAAAAGGTAGCATATTTGGCAGCAGATTGCATGAAAGGAGGCCAAATTTTTCAAAATTTTTCAAAGGGGAGGGGGACACCTCATTGGGCCACCCCCCTCACTGATGTCTGTTTTTTTTAGTTCCTAAAAATACGTAAATTTTTAACACAAACTTTACTTCAAAAGGTAACATATGTGGCACCAGATTGCATGTAAGGACACCTTATTTTTCAAAAAATTTCAAAGGAAAGGGGCACCCCTCCCCCAGGCCGACGGTCACACAACATACTGCATCCCAACCCCCCCTCCCCCTCCCCCCTCCCCCTCCCCCCTTGAGGGAAATTCTGGGTATGCCATTGCATTTAGTCTAACTTGTAGCATGATGTGGAAGGTTGAGAGTACGTTGTTGCCGTTAAACATTTTTCAAAACTTTTTACCGAGCGCTTCGCCGAAGCCATTATCGGTATAGATGGCGATTGTTAATACACTTACGACTAAAAGGCATTCTGAAAACGCCCTTGCTAGTCCTTCACTTCTTTGCTATACTACGATCAGCTCCAAAAATATCCCAAAGATAGCACCATTTTGCATCTAGGCAACCTTAAATTAACAAAAATTTCTCAAAGGGGAGGAGGACGCAACCTACACTTAGACCTCCCCAGGACGACACCTTTATGTAGTGACAAAGGAAGGATCCCCACTGTTGTATACAAACGCAGGGTGCATAAAAAAGGTTCAATTTACGCGCCGCCACCGCAGTTAGTAAAAACATCCAGCCAGTCGGAAAAATTAGAATTCACTAAATAATGGACATTTCCCAACCATATACGATCAGCTCCAAAAACATCCCAAAGATAGCACCGTTTTGGACCTAAGCAGCCTTAAATTAACGAAAATTTCTCAAAGGGGAGGAGGCGTCTTAGACCCCTCCCCAGGACGACACATTTATGTAGTGACAATGGAAGGATCCCCACTGCTGTATACAAACGCAGAGCGCATAAAAACAAAGTGCAAATTTACACGCCTCCACTCAATTGGAAAAAACATCCAGCCAGTCGGAATTTGGGACCTTCACACCCCCAAACATATCACCCTAGCAACGGACCTGGTCGGGTCCATGATCTCCGCAATGATCCACGCTGCAAAGCGTGGTTTCAGCTATTTTGGAACATGGTGAAAATAACATCTTGAAGTAATTCCGTGGACTCCGTGTATTTCACCTGTCAGATCATCTATGATGGTCATGTTAACTTCGACATGATAATTCTTATTAGAATAGGGCGTCAGCCATCACGAGGGTGGGGGGGGGGGGGAGGAGGGAAGTGCCTATAGGAAGACACCCCCTCTTCAAAACCAAAGGGATTGGTTTGTGCTAAGTCATGCATGTCCCCCGTCCCCCTTCCCACATTTGAATACGGATTGACGCCCCTGACTTTGATACATTTGTTGTTACGCTGATGAAGGACACAGAAGTGTCCGAAATATTCGTTTTTGATTCCTTGCCGTAAGCAGGCAAGGAATCTATGCGATGGTGATCCGTGTGTGTGTGTGCACCCGGCCTGTGTGAGCGATCCTGTGGCTATGGGTGCAATCAGCAACATGTCCTTAACAGGACACGGTACAGCCGGCGAGAGCTCCGCTCTCGCACGTCTTTCCTAGCTCACGCGGAGCTCGAAACTGGCGCAGCTGCCCGAAAATTCCGTCGCTGCAATGAGAAGTCACGCGCAGCTGCACGTGCCTGCCTGGCAGCGCAGCCCGCCCTCAAGCACTCCCGTCTACTCGCCGAGTAACCTGGCAGCTCCGCTGCTAGGGAATTCCCGCGAATTCCTTACCGGGACATTTCCCGCGTACCGCTAAGGAAGCGAGGGTGAGTATGGGTGTGTGTATGTGTGTGTATGTATGGGTGTGTGTGTATGTGACGCCGAGCTTGTAAACACGATATCTCAAGTTAGCAATGACCGACACTTTTCCTATTTGGTATACAGATTTGTCATGTCAAGAGAAAGAAGCCTATTGTTTTTGGTAGAGGTCAAAGGTCATCTGCATTCACCGGAGGTTAATCTGCAAAAACCTCGTAAACGGCTTGTAAACACGATATCTCAAGATAGCAATGATCGACACTTTTCATATTTGGTATATAGATTTGTCATGTTGAGAGGAAGAAACCTATTGTTTTTGGTAGAGGTCAAAGGTCATCTTAGGTCACCAGAGGTTAAACGGCGAAAACCTCGTAACCACGATATCTGAAGATAGGAAAGGCCGACACTTTTCATACTTGGTATACAGATTTTGCATGTCAATAGGAAGAACGCTATTGTTTTTGGTAGAGGTCAAAGGTCATCTGAAGTCACCAGAGTTTAACCTGCGAAAACCTCGTAAATGGCTTGTAAACACGATATCTCAAGTTAGCAATGACTGACACTTTTTCATATTTTGTATACAGATTTGTTGTGTCGAGCGGAAGACCCCTATTGTTTTTGGTGGAGGTTAAAGGTTATTTGAGGCCACTGCAGGTTAAAAGCCGAAAAGGCTCGTAATCACGCTATCTCAAGATAGGAATGACCGACACTTTTCATATTTGGTATATAGATTCATCATGTTGAGAGGAAGAACCCTATTATTTTTGGTGAAGGTCAGAGGTCATTTGAGGTCGCCTTAGGTAAATGGCTGAAAAGCTCGTAATCACTAAATCTCAAGATAGGAGTGACCAACACTTTTCATATTTGGTATATAGATATGTCATATTGAGAGAAAGAACCCTACTGTGTTTGGTGGAGGTCAAAGGTCATTTGAGGTCACCAGAGGTCAAAGACCGAAAACCTTGAAATTGGGATATGTCAAGATAGGAATGGCGGATATAGATTTGTCATGTTGAGAGGAAGAACGCAATTGTTTTTGGTAGAGGTCAAAGGTCATCTGAGGTCACCAGAGGTTGAACTACAGAAACCTTGTAAGTGGTTTGTAATCACGATATCTCAAGATAGTAATGACAGCCACTTTTCATATTTGGTATATAAATTTGACATGTTGAGAGGAAAAACCCTATCAATTTTGGAGGAGGTCAAGGTCATCTGGGGTTACCAGAGGTCAAAAAACAAAATTTCCCAAGAATTCCCAAGATTGTCATCTGGGGTCACTGGGATCAAAAGCAACATTTCCCAAGAATTCTCAAGATTGTCATCCGGGGTCACTATAGGTTAAAAAGCAGTTTCCCAAGAATTCCCAAGATCATCATATGGGGTCATCAGAGGTCAAAAAGCAAAATATCCCAAGTATTCCCAAGATTGTCCTCTGGGGTCACCAGAGGTCAAAAAGCAAAATTTTCCAAGACTTCCCAAGATCGTTATCTGGTGTTATCAGAGGTCAAAAAGCAAAATTTCCCAAGAATTCCCAAGATCGTAATCTGAGGTCACCAAGGGTCAAAAAGCAAAATTTCCCGAGAATTTCCAAGATTGTTACATGGGGTCACCAGAGGTCAAAAAGCAAAATTTCCCAAGAATTCCCAAGATAGTCATCAGGGGTCACCAGAGGTCAAAAAACAAAATTTCCCAAGAATTTTCAAGATCCAAGATCCATTGGAGTTGAATTCCTTTCAAGATACTTTCGTTTTTCTTTTTTGTTATATTTGGTGGGGTTCAAAGTTCATGTGAGGTCAGCAGAGGTGAAATTGTTAAAATGTCGTAAAATGATGTAGTCAAGAAAGATAAATTTGAGGGATAAACCTCAGTACAACAAAGCATCCCCATTCGGCAAAGAATCACTAAGCCCTTAGGCTTTCTGGTTAATATAAACTATTGTGCTCTGGATCTCGTCGTGTTATCATTTTTTGTTTTCTTGATATTTGAAATGGAGCATACGTGGAACTAACTAGTATCTATAAACATATATATATATATATATATATATGGCTTTTAGGCCAGATTATCTTCAAAGAGTGCTCTACTTATGTAAAGGAGCGATATACAATGATAACACGAATGTTAGATAGATTATGTTTTCGCCATTTTAATTCCGACAAACTTGTTTCGAAATGGTGTTTTCACGGCCTCCTCTCATCAGGGAATTAATTCCCCGATGAGAGGAGGCCGTGAAAACACCTTTTCGAAACAAGTTTGTCGGAATTAAAATGGCGAAAACATAATCTATCTAACATTCGTGTTATCATTGTATATATATATATATATATATATATATATATATATATATATATATATATATATATATGTATATATATATATATATATATATATATATATATATATATATATATATAATATATATATATATATATATATATATATATATATATTATATATATATATATATATATATATAATATATATATATATATATATATATATATATATATATATATATGGAAAACAGGAATAAAATGAAGACACCATACCAGGTTGTTAAATGTACTGACGTTTCGGTCATAGACCTTCATAAAATTGGCTTTAACGACTGTACATTTAAACAAAAATTACAATCAAGAAGACGCATATAGTAAAGTGCGTGAATTGCAGTTGCGTACGATAGCTTGGCTACAGATAAAATGACGCATATTATTGTTACGTAAAAATAAAAGCGTGTATTCAAGTGTTCAGTGAACACTTGCGTTCCATCCGCAGCCAAACTGCTGGATTGCCGGTTGCTGTCCATTTCAACTCTCCCGGTCACACCATGGATGATTTGAAGGTTTGCGTACTGAAATCTTGTAGAGGAGATAGGGACAGAAAAACCATAGAAGAGCGGCTTGTATACCAGCTCGGGACTTTACACCCCAACCGCATTAACTCCCTGTTTCGATCCTTCCAACAACCCACTATGACGTTGTAGACTTACCCTATATCTTTCTTTACCTAAGACTTAGCCTATTCACGTGTTTCAGCTTGACGTAATAATTATTTGCGTCATTTCCAATGAATTTTTTTATCCAAGCCATACTAGGCTTTGTAATTCGATCTCACAAGCATTCATTTTGATTCCTTGCCGTAGGCAGGCAAGGAATCTATGCGATGGTGATGTCGCGTGTGTGTGTATGTGTGTGTGTGTGTGAGAGTATGGGTGCACCCGGGCTGTGTGAGCGATCCTGTGGCTATGAGTGCACTCAGCAACATGTCCTTAGCAGGACACGGTACAGCCCGTCTTTCCTAGCTCACGCGGAGCTCGAAACTGGCGTAGCTGCCCGAAAATTCCGTCGCTGCAATGAGAAGTCACGCGCGGCTGCACGAGCCTGCCTGGCAGCGCAGCCCGCCCTCAAGCACTCCCGTCTACTCGCCGAGTAACTTGGCAGCTCCGCTGCTGGGGAATTCCCGCGAATTCCTTACCGGGACATTTCCCGCGTACCGCTAAGGAAGCGAGGGTGAGTATGTGTGTGTGTGTGTGTGTGTATGTGACGCAGAGCTTGTAAACACGATATCTCAAGATAGCAATGACCGACACTTTTCATATTTGGTATATAGATTTTTCATGTTGAGAGGAAGAAACCTATTGTTTTTGGTAGAGGTCAAAGGTTATCTTAGGTCACCAGAGGTTAAACGGCGAAAACCTCGTAAACACGATATCTCAAGATAGCAAAGGCCAACACCTTGCATATTTGGTTTACAGATTTTGCATATCAATAGGAAAAACCCTATTGTTTTTGGTAGAGGTCAAAGGTCATCTGAAGTCACCAGAGGTTAAACTACGAAAATCTCGTAAATGGCTTGTAAACACGATATCTCAATTTAGCAATGACTGACACTTTTTCATACTTTGTATACAGATTTGTCATGTCGAGCGGAAGACCCCTATTGTTTTTGGTGGAGTTCAAAGGTCATTTGAGGCCTCCGCAGGTTAAAAGCCGAAAAGGCTCGTAATCACGCTATCTCAAGATAGAAATGACCGACACTTTTCATATTTGGTATATAGATTCATCATGTTGAGAGGAAGAACCCTATTATTTTTGGTGAAGGTCAGAGGTCATTTGAGGTCATCATAGGTAAAAGGCCGAAAAGCTCGTAATCACTAAATCTCAAGATAGAAGTGACCAACACTTTTCATATTTGTTATATAGATATGTCATATTGAGAGAAAGAACCCTACTGTGTTTGGTGGAGGTCAAAGGTCATTTGAGCTCACCAGAGGTCAAAGACCGAAAACCTTGAAATTGGGATATGTCAAGATGGGAATGGCGGATATAGATTTGTCATGTTGAGAGGAAGAACGCAATTTTTTTGGCAGAGGTCAAAGGTCATCTGAGGTCACCAGAGGTTGAACTACAGAAACCTTGTAAATGGCTTGTAATCACAATATCTCAAGATAGCAATGACAGCCACTTTTCATATTTGGTATATAAATTTGACATGTTGAGAGGAAAAACCCTATCAATTTTGGAGGAGGTCAAGGTCATCTGGGGTTACCAGAGGTCAAAAAACAAAATTTCCCAAGAATTCCCAAGATTGTCATCTGGGGTCACTGGGATCAAAAGCAACATTTCCAAAGAATTCTCAAGATTGTCATCCGGGGTCACTATAGGTTAAAAAGCAATGTTTCCCAAGAACTCCCAAGATCGTAATCTGAGGTCACCAAGGGTCAAAAAGCAAAATTTCCCAAGAATTTCCAAGATTGTTATATAAGGTTACCAGAAGTCAAAAAGCAAAATTTCCCAAGAATTCCCAAGATAGTCATCAGGGGTCACCAGAGGTCGAAAAACAAAATTTCCCAAGAATTTTCAAGATCCAAGATCCATTGGAGTTGAATTCCTTTCAAGACTCTTTCGTTTTTCTTTTTTGTTATATTTGGTGGGGTTCAAAGTTCATGTGAGGTCAGCAGAGGTGAAATTGTTAAAATATCGTAAAATGATGTAGTCAAGAAAGATAAATTTGAGGGATAAACCTCAGTACAACAAAGCATCCCCATTCGGCAAGGAATCACTAAGCCCTTAGGCTTTCTGGTTTACGTAACTTTATCGTGCGTCTATTTGATCTGTACATAAGCTTTACAGACATTTGTGCATTTCACTTTTTATTCTGACGTCCGATTCCCTTAATTTCTATACGCTTTGTAACTTTAACACGCTTTCATTTTTACGTAACAATAAAATGCGTCATTTTACCTGTAACCAAGCTATCGTACGCAACTGCAATTCACGCACTTTACTATACGCGTCTTCTTGATTGTAATTTTTGTTCAAATGTCACAGTACAGTCGTTAAAGCCACTTTGATAAAGGTCTATGACCGAAACGTCATAGAGTACTTTCAATACCCAGGTATGGTGACTTCATTTAACTCCCGTTTTCTAATTTTAACTGTACACCGACGCAGAACTATGTGTTTATATATATATATATATATATATATAAATATATATATATATATATATATATATATATATATATATATATAAATATATATATATATATATAAATCCAAATTATAAGTAAACTCTATGACATTTTCAAGATACAAATTTGTTTCGTATGGGCTTGTAGCCCACACTCTTCAGTCTTAAAATGTGATATCCTAACCGTTACACAATAGTAACAAGAGGGCAATCCACGGAGTTGCTTATCTCATCGCTAGCACACGCATTAAGCCATATAACTCACAGGAAGAACTTTCTCTCTTCCTTGTGGCATAAGGCCTATACATAACTGCAGGGACCACTGAGACGGGAGGCTAAGGGGCTTTAGCCCCCCCCCCCCCCCACTTTTTCTGCCGTGGGTATTCTGGGCCGCAGTAAACTGCATTTATTTTATTGAACATATTGGGCGGCTTCGATTATTAACCCCCGCACTTCAAAATTGGCTCCCCGGTCTCTGAATAAGTGCACTTGAATAATTATGAACGCACAATGGGTGGTTTGAATTGAAGCTCATAGTCTATCCATATGTATGTCAGTTTCTATGGTATCTTCAAATTACTCACTTTAATATCGGCCTTTAATTTTTCACGCGCTCACAAAGTGAAAGCAACTACCAGCGCGTTCGTCGATGATAACGCAGAAGTACGTGTGAAGTATTCTAAATAAAAAGACAGGCCAACTAATTTCTTCGCGTATAGAGGTTTTTCACGTGACGTCAGCGCGTTTCAATTTGGCTCACTGGCCGTCACTGCTCATGCGCAAAAGACTGCAGGATCTTAGTTACGATTGTTATACACTGGGCGCCTGGCCGTCAAAATAGAGAGACGCGCGAACGCAGTGACGTCAGTGAAAAACCTCTATACAATGCTTATGCAAGCTGCGTTGTTCTAACAATGACGTTTTCCGTAATGCGTGCCTATTATATGCACATCACCGAATAGAAAGGCTCGTATGTCAAATCCGCACTGCCGCCCTGATATTTGCATCTCCATGCGCCCTTTTGTTGTGCAAAAAGGACGAATTCAGTGCGCTTTACAGAAAATGTGTGCACACAATATGATATGCGGAAGGCACATGCATCATATGTGCGAAGTTTCATGTATGTGGAATGTTTCCTTCTGGAGTTATACTAAAAATATTAAAGAAACGTGATTTTTCACAAAAACTGACCTTTGATCCCGGTCGCCATGGCAACCATATATTATGGTAGTATTAGGCAGGTTCATCATATGTGTGAAGTTTCATTTATGTGGAATGTTTCCTTCTGGAATTATACTAAAAAACTAAGAAAATGTGATTTCTCACAAAAATTGATCATTGACCTTGGTTGCCATGGCAACCATATATTTTGGTAGCATTAGACGTGTTCATCATATGTGTGAAGTTTTGTGTATGTGGAATGTTTCCTTCTGGAATTATACTAAAAATACTAAAAAAAATGTGATTTCTCACAAAAATTGACCTTTGACCTTATTTCACGTGACCTTTGATCCCGGTTGCCATGGCAACCATATATTCTGGTGGTATTAGGTACGTTCATCATATGTGCAAAGTTCCATGTACGTGGAATGTTTCCTTCTGGAATTATACTAAAAAAACTAAAAAAATGTGATTTCTCACAAAAATTGATCTTTGACCTTGGTTGCCATGGCAACCATATATTCTGGTGGTATTAGGCACGTTCATCATATGTGCAAAGTTTCATGTATGTGGAATGCTACCTTCTGGAATTATACTAAAAATACTAAAAAACCGTGAATTTTCCCCAAAATTGAATTTGACCTCTGACCTTTGACCTTTTCTGCCGAAAGTCACGGAGACACAAGTTTACACTCTGGGGTACCTACCCACCAAATTTCAAAAGAATCGGTCTAGCCCACAAGGAGGAGTTCATGGAACACTTTTTTGCTTAAAATGTTAATTTCACATGACTTTTGACCTTGGTTGCCATGGCAACCATATATTTTCGTAGTACTAGACACTCTTATTATATGTGTGAAGTTTCATGTTAATGGGATGTTTTTCTTGGAGTTATTATAAAAAGAGTGATTTTCACATAATTTGACCTTTGACCTCTGACCTTTGACCTTTACTTCCGGGAGTCAATGCAGAATTGGGGTTCTACCTAGGGCACCTTCCCACCAAATTTGAAGAAAATCGGTTTATCATTTTGGAGATATTAAGAAAACAAAATTGGACACACACACACCCACACACACACACACTCACACACCCACACGCACACACACACGGACACGTTTTGACCCCTTCCTCCGTTATGGACTTTTGGTCACCCCACCATGAGTTAGGACTTTAGACTAGTAACTTGTGAAAATTAACTGTTACCATGGCAACGGTTATTATTTCTGCTGGCATTGCCGAATATAGCCCAACAGGTCAAGTGGCTACAATATCTCATCCTCCGCACGGAGCGATGAGATAATAACAATATGAAAATCTGAAAAGCGCGCCTGGAAGAGCCATAGATGCGTCATCAACAAGAGCAAAGCCTCTTTTATGTATTCAACAGATTATTAACGGCGTCGCATGCAAACAGTGAACGCGCAAGATAGCGGTAGTATAATAAATGCAAATATATATATATATATATATATATATATATATATATATATATATATATATATATATATATATATATATATATATATATATATATATATATATATATATATATAACTCAATCTGCAGACAGAACTGTCTCGATCTTGTTAGATCTCATCAGTGCAGCTCAGAGTAGGTTTCAAGACTGAATGGCAAGGCTGACACAAGCATAACTTGCGTCAGTCCGGCCTTTCACGGTACACTGCCGACAGATCGCGTGAAAAAATTGCATCGTGTGAATGAGGCCTTAAATAGTCGCACAGAGACCTTAGGCCATTTTTCCTCTAACATAGGCACTTGCCTTATACTGAAATAATCCTCTTTCAGTATAAGGCAAGTGCCTATGTCATTCACACCATACGATTTTTTCACGCGATCTGTCGTACGCAACCATCGCGTGCAACAAATCGTTTCGTGTGAACGGATTTTCACGCAACTTTTGGTCGCGCACGACTTGTCGCGCCAAGTTAAGCAAAATTCGTGGCCCACAAAGTTGTTGCGTGTGAACGACTTGTCTTTTGTTGCGCGCGACTTTGTAAGTATTTCAAGAGATTGTTCCAAGTTCACTATTTCTGCGTTCAAACAATACGACAAAGGTTGGCGATTTTATTCAATGTGATGCAATGGATGACGAAAAAGTCGTCGTATGAACGAGTGTATCTATGGGTATAGCCCCACATTAATGAGCAGTCTTTTGTTTTTCTTTAAACTTTACAACCATTTTTCTCCTCAAAAATCCCATGTTATCGGAATGTGATTGCATGCGAGGCACGGGAAAATTACAAACATGGAGAAGTCCAATCCCATTTAACTTCAAGGTCAACACAAGCAGACTGAAAAAATTAAGGAAACATAGCATTCCTTATCAATGTGAGGAAATTATATAACCTTTACTTGCAAGGGCGCGGATTCATTTGTGAATCGCCGTCCCCAGGGGAGGGGTCTTAGGGGAGGGAGGTCCCCCTCCATTTTGCAAAAAACGGAATTTGAAGGTGTCTGTATGGCAAATGGAGCCATATTTGGGCGCAATTTAGCTTTAAAATGTAGTGTAAATTCGTAATCTATGTTACAAGCCTATTATTGAAAAAGTGGAGGGACTTTTTGGAGATGTCCCCTTCCAAAAAGTGAGGGGGACGCGTCCCCCCGTCCCTCCATGATCCACGCTCATGTTTACTTGTTTCAAGCTCACTTTGGGTCACAAATGTAATAACTTCATTTGCTAATATCTCGAGTAATACACGTCCGGTTTGAATGGAAGTTTTACCGAATTGAGTAGATTTAGTTCCTCTCTCACTTATGAAAATTAATTTTTTGCTTAGACCCTTCCCACATTTCCTGAAAAGGGCCCAAGGGCCCAATTTTCTGTCGAAATTTCGAACCTTCTACGCTGGCAAGGAAGACTCCGCCCTTACACGTTGAACCCCTTCCTCTTTTTAAAGTCCTGGACTTGCAACTGATGTGAACTTTAGTCAAAATCAATTTTAGCGATGCTTTTTGTTACATTTCGAAAAAGAGAAATAAATGTTAAAGCCTGGCTCATATTGAAAAGGGTGAACTGGTTCAAAAACCATTGTTTTACAGTGAATAACCAATTAAACCAATTCAAATGTGGTACTAATCAATGTGTCCGGCCTTCACTTGTGGGCACTGATTCTAAATTAGAGCTTTGAAACTTGTCATAACACGGTCTTTGTCAAAATTACTACTCCCCTCTTTCCTACTTTCATCAGGTTCAAGAGTGACGCACTCGCCTCCGCAGTGTATACATATATGCTTGCACACTACGCGAGTGGTTTATCCCCTAGGGAATGAGAAACGACTAACTTTTTACCACATCATAAGTCAACATGAACACACTTTCAATGTAACATAAGTTAGTTATTGATCTCATATCTTTTGTCGTCCCATTTCTTCTTCTCTCCACTCCCACTTTGACCGACGTCTGTCATTTTGTTTAGCTACTTGTCGTGCTGCCAATAAATCGCATGCAATAAGTTCAATAAAGGGTTAACCAACGCTGGACCGTGCATTAAGTAGAGGATAATGCACGATCGGGGGTTAATGCAAGCGATGCACGAGGGCGCAGCCCGAGTGCATCTAGCGATAGCATTAACCCCCGGAGTGCATTATCCTCTATTTAATGCACGGTCCAGCGTTGATTAACCCTGTTCATTCATACACAAGAATTTGATGAAAAAAAGAGTAAAAAGAAAGAAAATTTTGTTTGCAGTTAACCACATTTTTATTGAAATCAAAACCCCGAGGAAAGATGAGACCTATTCACAACCTTTCAAAACAATAGGCCTATTCGTGCGCAGTTAATAAAGTAGCTTACTATTAAACACAATGAATTCAATGAAATATTCATGAGTCATGAAATATAACAACGATGTTACTAAATTTGAGAAATGGTATTCTTCTTTAAAGACTTCAACAGCCGAAAAGGACAAAAAATTAACAGTTGGTAACGTAACTAGAGGTATTATGACTCCATGGTAACCCCTCAGCCACGAAATCTTGCATTTGTATCATGTACATTTGCACTGCACACAGAGCATATTTACTAGGCCTATCATGGTACGTTGTGTACGCTGTGGGTGCACATGCTGTGTACATAAACACATGCACGTACGACGTATAGGCTATACTGCAGTAGTAACATATCCACCACTATGCTTTAAGTAGCGCGGTCTTTTTAAAATTGCTCGTCATTTGTTCAAACCCTAACGGACCTGTTCAGGTATTCTTGAGCTTTTAAGTTACTTCAAATGATGGAATTTGCCTAGGATTCAGCTACTGATTTTGGGAGATACACAGACACAGCATTTGAAACGTACATTTGGAGAAAAGTTTGGACATGTTAGAGATCTCAGCCCTAACAGCGGTAACGTTAGTAACGCTGATTTCGTTCGAGGATTCAGTGCTCGACAAGGAACTTTTGTGTAAGTTGTAACGTTACTGAGGCTTGGGCCTAGCTTATTTGACTTTGAATTATAACCGTTTATGGATCCTTTACCTCTATAGGGTTTCACGTAAGATTTGGGAACAAAAGTGTTTCTTAGAAATGGAAGCGTTTTCGTAGACCTTGATGTGACTAGTGAGTAGTGTCACACCATAGGCCTAACGTTGGATATATCATATCATGCTCAGCTACAGTAGGCCTATGTGTACCAATAGCGTGAAACCTATAAAACTGTGTTTACCGATATCAGAATAAAATTTGCGAGATTATTTTAATGCTGTATGAAAGACTTTGTCTTTGTGCTGAATATGGGAGATACTCGATGTACAATTTGATACGTTGTGAAAAATACAATCAATAAATGTGTTTCACGCTATGTACATACTGTAGGCCTATGTTAGTCCGCAGTCTGCTGACCTAGTATTTGGGAAGCTTTGGGGCTTCCCATACTAGTTCAGGGAAGAAAGTGTACGTGAGAACTAGGCCTAGGTAACCTAGGCTAGGCCTATGTGTGTCAAGCCAGCCCGTTGAAATAAAAGTACTTTTATTTCTATGAGCCGGCCATATCTAAAGCTAGGTGATCTTTTAAATACAGTGTATATAGTACGGTATTATTGTATTCATCCGCCGGTGATTTTATTCTTAATTTACCGTGGGTTATCCTAGGATAATGCACGGTCACCTGACCGTAATTAACCAATAGAAGTTGAGGATTTTAACTAAGTATGAATGAACAGTGTTTAACTTTCAACGACAAGGTCGCGCACGACAAAAGTTAAGCAAAAATCCATTCACACGCAACGACAAGATCGCGCACAACTTTTTCAGAAAATCGCACGCGACTTTGTTGCGTGCGATAATTTTCATTCGACTAAAAACATTCATTCACACGCAACGACAAGGTTGTATACGACAAGTCGCACGCAACCAAAATCGCACGCGATCTTGTCGTATCGTGTGAATGAGGCTTCAGGTCTCTGTGCGACTATTTAATATAGTGTGGATTGTCTCATATATATATATATATATATATATATATATATATATATATATATATATATATATATATATATATATATATATATATAGATAATCCACGCTTTACTAAATAGTCGCACAGAGACCTTAGGCCATTATATAGATATATATATAGATATAGATATATATATATATACATATATATATATATAGATACATATATATATCCAAATAATAAGTAAACTCTATGACATTTTCAAGATACAAATTTGTTTCGTATGGGCTTGTAGCCCACACTCTTCAGTCTTAAAATGTGATATCCTAACCGTTACACAATAATAATAACAATATGAAAATCTGAAAGCGCGTCTGGAAGAGCCATAGATGCGTCATCAACAAGAGCAAAGCGTCTTTTATGTATTCAACAGATTATTATCGGCGTCGCATGCAAACAGTGTACGCGCAAGATAGCGGTAGTATAATAAAAGCAAAGCGTCTTATATGAAAATATATGTAGGTTACAGAGCAACGGCGTCGCGCGCGAACAGTGTACGCACAAGATAGCAGCCGTATAGTAATAGTTTTTTGTGACGTCAATGCGTTTAAATTTGGCAAACTGGCCGTCACTGCTCATGTGCAAAGGACGAAAGGACCTTAGTTACCACTGTTGTACAATGGACGCCTCACCGTTAAAATAAAGAGGCGCGCAGCGCAGTGACGTCGATGCATCTATAGAGGTTATGCACCGACGTCACTGTGTCGCGCGTTTCTCTATTTTTCCATCCAGGCGTACATTGTGCAACAATTGTTACTTGGTGCTATCGTGCGCGCGTATCGGTAACACACTTACTGCGCATGATCAGTTCCATCCAGGAAAACGCACTGACGTCACGTGCATAACCTCTATAGAGAAACAGTTCCATATATGGAGAAGCTACAACGGCGTCACAAGCAAACGATATATGCGCAAGATATTGGCAGTATAAACATAATAGAAATGTAGAAGAGTCTTTTTACGTCATTGCAAATCACGAAAGTTATTAAAAGATAATAGGCCCTAGATTCTTTTTACGGTGTCTACAGCTGCTTGTCAGTTCATTCCTATTATTCAAGGAAGACATATGTGGTCTGTAGATGATAAAATATTTCTCGGTTATACAAAGGTTGCACCTTTTACTAGATGTTGAATATGGTTTACCATATGCAAGGATTCTCCATTTAATCGAGTACGGTACGTTATTGTCTTTTAATGTCCAGATATATTGGCTCAGAGTAGTAACGTTCCTCTGGTTTTCATTTCTGAAACTACTGTTGTGACCGTTGAATCTTGTTTTGAAGGAATTTTCAGTTAATCCGACGTATGTTTCCACCTTAAGGTTATCATGTCTTGTTACTAAGGCTTGATATATTACACCAGATGCTAGGCAGTTACCTTCTAGAGGGCATGGGTTGTCTTTCCGGCAGTTACAGCTTGGAGTATTTCGTGCACGATCTGCAGTTTTCTCAGCTCTTAAGATCGATTTATTGTGTGAAGTGATGATTTGATGCACATTTGGCATACAACTGTAACTTATTTTGACGGTATTTCGGTTCAGTATTTTACGTAGCTGATGTCCTGGGGGAAAACATTTCTCGAGCAAATTCAAGAACTTCTTACCGACGTTGGTAGCAACGTTTGCACTGTATGGCGGGTTAAACCATGTTATGTTGCGTTTCCTTTTACGTTTTTCGTTGTTGTTGTTTCGGGATGGTGGCTCATATCTCAGTTGGTGCTGATACCCGCTCTTTGTGAGTGCTTCCTGATATGGCGGTGCCGCTGCGTCAAATACTGCATCATTAGATGATATGGTGGAGAAGCGTCTGTTGACGGCTTTTGGGATATTCTTAATGATAGATGGTGGGTGATTGCTTTCCCTATGTACATATAAAGGTGTATTGTTCTGTTTCATGTAAGGCTTGTAGGTGCCGGTTCTCAGGACTAGCGTCACATCGAGAAAATCAACAGTTTTCTTATTAGCCTCGATCGTGATCTTCAGATTGTTGCTCGCGAAGACCTTGCATATATCTTTCTTGATAAACTTGTGAGCTAATAGGACTATATATCCTGTCTCAACTTCAGCATTTAGACATCAATGTAGGACTATATAGAGACGATGGTCTAGCACTCTGCAACAAATCTCCAAGACAAACGCCGCCTGGCTGACCGAATCACTGAACACCTCAGGTCCATCAAACAAAACCTTCAAGGTTATCCGGTCGCCACTCATTTCAACCCCCCATCACCGTGCTCAATTAAAGACTTGGCCGTTACTGCATCCTTAATGTGCAGAGGTTCTGACCGTGATCGTCAGACCGCCGAAAACCGGCTTATCATGAAACTCGGGACCCTCTCCCCACACGGTCTTAACATTAGAATGGACCTTTTTTAACCTGTTCCCCTTTTCATTACTTTTTACCAGTTTTTTTTTTTCAGCCTTCTTTCGCTTTTTTACACCGTGTTCGTTCTGTGCGACCGGTTTGTTCGTGCCTTTCTTCAATGTGTTTCTTCTCTACTCTACTTCTTTGTTATTCAGTTGCATTTCTTTGCCACCTGATGAAGAGTCGGATGCCCGCCTTGTAAGCGGGAGGTCGCTGGTTCGAATCCTGCTTGAGGCTAAGTTTTCCATTCACAAAATAAATATCCTCTTTCAGTATAAGGCAAGTGCTTTGTTAGAGGAAAAATGGCCTAAGGTCTCTATGCGACTATTTAATACAGCGTTGATTTGACTCATTCATATAAAGTCGCTACGTCACTCTACCTGTATATATATATATATACATATATATATATATATATATATATATATATATATATAATATATATATATATATATATATATATCAATGAAAGTAGTAAAAAGTGCTTAAAGATTAGGAGAAAACTCCGCAACGTTTCGGGTATTTACCCTTCATCAGACGGCAAAATATCAACTGATCAGTAAAACGCGATTCAAATGAAACAAACAAACGCGTGCCTAGAAAACTCGACCGATGCGCGTATGCTGGCCGCGGTTACAGAGTGTGTATGTACACAGTAAACAACGCAGTAAAACAATGCAACTGCGTTAACTACTGTAAAGCTCTTCAGGGCGGGCTGCGCTCCAAGGCAGACACGTGCTGCCGCGCGTGACTTCTCTTCGCGGTGACCGAATTTTGGGGGCAGCTACGCCAGTTTCGAGCTCCGCTTGAGCTAGGAAAGACGTGCGAGAGCGGAGCTCTCGCCGGCTGCCACGGTACCCGCTAAGGCCACGTTGGTGAGTGCACACGTCATCACCATTGGGTAGATTCCTTGCTTTCGGCAAGTAATAAAAAATCTAAGAAAATCCTTGAATTACGGCAGGGGACATGGCATACTCCAAACCAGGAAGGAATAGGCGCATAATTCTAACCACAGTTGATGACAGCACTTTTGAAATACAGAAAAATTATCTGAGAATTCTGGTGCAATGAAGTCAGTTCTTTTGTCTGGCTCTTGAGATAATAGCAGATTTGTAGAATATTTTTTTATTTAAAGTCAATCTAAAACAAGCAGGAGTGAAGTCAAATCTTCCCACCAAAGACAATTATTTCAATCTAGTGTTCTAAACATAACATAGATACAAGTTCTGCCACAGGGAATATGTGACCATGAAATTCTAATGTCCCTCTTGACATGAAAAAGTATTAAATAATGGGTGTGAGTAAAAAATAAGCTATGACACCAGCTGGTGTGTACTTAATCTGCTCATAATCACATATACTGTACAATACAGGGCTCGGAATAAGCTTAACAAAAGGCCCAGACAAAATGAGCAAATTGGTCTGTTATTCCGTATGACATTTCTGAGGGGCACCATGGCCATCGGTAAGGTCCTAATAGCCATGGCTATCGTTTCCGTCGGTTATTTCAAGCCCTGGCAGTAGGAACTAAATGCAAATTTATTATCACGGTTGTATTTAGTTCCTTAAACCTTATCAAAAATAAATTTAAGTTAAACCTCTCTTTTAAATAATGTTTTTGGTATACTCTACTTAAATAGCTTTTTGTAAAAGATTCGAAAAGTTTCGAAGTTTGCACACCACAATGAAAACCGTGGAAGCCATTTAAACTTTTTATTAAAAGGTTGGCAAGGGGATGTTAATTAAGTAAATTAACAAGAACATTTCAGGAAAACTGAATAAAGATAAGCACTGTTGTCACACGCAACAATACACTATTGAATTCATCATTCCTTGTAGATCATGCTAACTGATAACTGGCATTGATAATTAAGATACAATCCTTGTAAAGTTTGCAGATTTTATGAAGAGCATCTGAGTATCAATAACATTAATGTGTAGTAAGAAATTGCATACAGTTTGCATACACTCGGTAACTTACCAAGTTACCCTCCTTTTAACAAAGTGAAAGTAAATACACCTCGCATATGTTTCACCAGACTTGTGGTATATACCTAAACTCACACTTACGCATGCTTGCACCAGTGTACTGGTACACATGAAAGTTCATTTGCAATCATACTCAAACTCACATGCTATGAAAGTCATGCAATTATGCGACTGCAATATCATGTAATTGTCTTAAAGTGAAAACTAGACTGTACTTGCACTTGCAGTACTCACAATCCAGACACTTCCCTTGTTAACATACTCAATACTCATGATATTGTTCTCACACTACAAATCCGTGTTACACTGTTATGAGCAGAAAGTATGGTTTGCTTACAGCATTATTCTGAGCAATTGGTTAGCAGGTCGATAACATGCGCTTTCTACCTATAAATCAGTATCACAATTAGACAATATGGTGTTTCCTTACTGAATTGTGATGTACAACAACTCACTGATGGAGCCTAGAAGGCTTTAAAGAGCTTTCGGCAAATTGATATTTATTCTAATTATACTATTCTAATTGATGGAATCATTGGAATTTGTTTTGATATTTTATTTCTGAATCATTCCCCATTTGCTAGAAGATGATTTACAATACAAGCAAACATTTTGCTTTCTCCCTGAGCAATCAAAGAAAGTACGGTAAACATTCAATTTTTTGTCCTTTGTGAGAGTGACACAGACATTTTGGAAGGATGCAAGTGTTTGAGATAGAAACTATTGAAACTTTCAATAGACCTTGTCGTATTATTGACAAACTACAGTGCCACTGGTTCCCAAATCACTAGAGCTCTTGCTTTTTAAAATCATCACAAGATTCCATATACCCTCATACTGGGCTACATTTCACGTGAGGACAGAGGGTGCTTGCTCTGAAAATATCTCTTGATAGACGAATATCAAAAATTTGCCCTCCTCCACACTCCTTCAATTAAAGAATCAATCAATCAAAGTCACTTACAAAGCGACAATAACAATACCAGTTGTTCAAAGGTGCTAAATAGACAGTTACAGTGCATAGATAAATTGCTTTAAGCTTTTTCAAACAAAAGAAATTTTGACAGTGTCCTGAGAAGTATCTCAGTACTCTTTAAGAACAAAACAAAACAATGATTGATCTGCAAAAGTACTGTAACACTGTTGGTTTTAGGTCTTATAAAAATGACCTGAAGAAGTAGATGATCCTTTCCCCAAATGAAGTGCAGTTGCTGTTAAAAGCCTTGGAATGGGCAGTTTCTTCTTTTGCTTGGAAGAGGGAAGCTACGACCTCTAAACCCCCCACTTCATATGCCAATGTTCTCAGAGTCTACCCTGCATGGTAGGTTACTATATTACAGAGTCGGACATTTACCTTGCATTCCGATTGCTTACAGTTGAAAAGTATGGGACAATATGGGAACATGACCAAGCTTCTTGTTAATAAGTTACTGTTACAGCGTGTCCAAACGTTCTTTTAAAAAGATGTTTGCAATGAACAGTAACCAATTATGTTTCTCTGTAATGTCATAGAGGCTGTAGGTACAGTATTCTTGTTGAATAGAGGATGACATAGTGCTGCACCCGAAACACAGTATTGTCTTGGAATAATGAAGAGTTTACTCTTGTATCAATAACTGCATACAAGCAAACCTCATAATTAACAAGGAATAGCAGTACTTTACAGAAATGGACTGGGCATATTGAACATACAAGCAACACTGGAATTTTGTGATGATTGGTTCCTGGAAAGAAGAAAAGAAAACATGTTGACAAATTTTAACCAGCAAAAGCTTGAAGTAATATCCAAATATCAACCCACCTGACCAAATAATTGAAAGCACTACTGATCTGATGAGCTCGCATAAAATCAAATGAACCTACACATGTATAATTCCAAGATCAATAGATTGCAAATTTAGGTCTAGACCAAATAAATGGGTTTTAGGGCAAAAATAATCTTTGTCAAACTTGTCTTCCTCTGAGTGTCTCCGTGGATCCGATGTCAATGTCAGACTTTTTAATATTTTTGTCTTTTTCAATGCACAGTGAGTGGAACTCAACACTGCACAGTGAGTCATACTACTACATACATATGTTGTTTGTTGTAGTACCTGAAGCTACATGGTAGGTTATTGTGATTGGAGGAAAAAAAAACATGACGCGTGGAGCTGGCTTCAGGGTGAAAATAACAGTCGCAAGGTATTCTGCAAGTGTACCACATAAATAAATATTAGAGTACTACTGTAACGTGATGCTTCTCAAAACATTATTTAGAAATACTAGAATAATGCATGACTCTCAAACATGTGTACCATCCAGTAGGCCAGCTGAAGTATCGGTAAGTGTGTGCAATATACCTAACTATTAAACATCAAAAAAGAATTTTCTACCATACCTATTTAACTTACTTCAGGCACCTGTACCTATATAAGATATAGTATACTATGTCAGTACTAGCATTCACTTGAACACTAGCTTAAAATTTAAAAACACCTACACTGCAATCTAGAGAAAATATTGTTTGCAAATAGGCTATGGGTTTGCTGCATTGAGTACAAGAGTGAAATTTTTCTCAAGTGTTCTCTGGACAGCCTAGGCAGGTAACTTAACTGCATTCTGCAAACCTGCTGCGACCAAAATTTTGAGGTCTCTTTACCCCAGTACTTACCTACTTTCCCAAAGGCGAGGAAAGTGACCATACAGGCAACCCTGGTTAGGTACCACTGTCCCACTACCAAACCACTGGAAACAAGACCTAAATCATCAACACACACTCACCGTAACTCACCAGAGCCCACCGACAGTAACCGCTGATTGGGTCTTAAAATTTGGGTCAGACAGACATTTCTGACAAATGAAGGGCCCTGTTCTTTTCTACGGAATAGGATCAGTTTTACTTTCAAATCCATTAACTGTTGTAGCAGTAAGATTTTCCTGTGGCAGGTTGTTCCCACTCAGTAATAATGCGTTCACTAAAAAAGTACTTTCCTAATATCCAGTCGACAGTATAGTAGTGCTTCTGGAATTTTAGCTGGTGGCTTCTGGTTCTACAAGTGTTCTAAACTCATTTTCATAACCAGAACTAACCCTGCATTTCAATTTGCCCATTTCAAACTTCTCCATCACCACTGACACCTCAAGTGCAAGCAGATTTGTAGGCCTAAGTATTCATCACACCTGAATGTTCCAAGTTCCAACATCTCTGTACTGACACCTCTGAGTTCCCCATACTAAACCTTCATATATAATGGGGTGACGGTCGAATGCGCTATTATTCCACGATGGAATGTTAGGCTCGACGGGCCCCTGCAGTCTACGGGCGCCCTACCATACAAGTAGTGACGAGAGTAGCCTCTTAAACAACATAGCTTCACTTGAGTAAAATAGGCTTAGCCTAACTTGAGTAGAACTGCCTGTGCTTTTTAACAGGAAACATTTTCGCGAAAGATCACCTACGCAGGAAGCTATCCCTGATAACCGGTACTTTCGGGTCTTTGTCAAGAAAACTTACCATGTTTATTTTAACAAAAGTGGGCCTTTCCTCTCTTCAACTGAACGAACGATTCGAATGAGTATTGAGCCGAAGTTCTGTAATTCAGAGATTTTCGTCGTACATAATACTCAGTGTCTCAAATACAGTGTGATGGACTGCTTGCGAATTTGATTTTAACCAGCTCTTACATATGAAAGAATTACATTTCCCATAGAGCTGCCCTAAAAAAATAATCTGATATCAATGAACCATTTTCGTCTAATTTAATATTTACAACAAAAACTTTCAAAATAACCAAAACATCTAATAAAGAAATTGTTACAATATTTGATTTGTTGCCCCCCTCAAATTTTCCGATGGGGTAGAAATATTTCCAGGCCCGTAGCCAAGAATTCTGATATAGGGGGGAACCGACACCTCATAGAGGGGCACCGAAGAAGATTATGTTTGATGTCAGTAGTGCCACCACAGGATTGCAGTTTGCAGGAACTACAGGGGATTATATCTCAAGCTTACCACACATAGCTTAAAGGTATCGGTTTTACGTGTGCACATACGCTCGAAGCGCACGGAAATTTCACTCTTCCGATGGAATTTTTTCCGTCGGCTTGCAATACAGAGACGTAGAATCCTCCACAAGTAAAAGGAACAAGAATATAATCGCGATATATCTTCACCTCAGTAAGCGCAGGTGAAGCCGGTTGAGTACTTTGCGAACGGCGAGGCGGGACCAGGGGCTGCTATTAGGCCACTTTTGGTGTGATCCAGTATGGTTTTGTTAGGACCCAGAGGGAAATTCCCCGAATATGTGGCGAATTAATAATATGGGAACACTAGCATGGAGGTTTGGGCAAAACTTTGAATGACAGTGAGAACACACCAATGTATTCACAGTTCACAATTCGGATCGTCATTATCGTTTTTCTACTTTGAACGAAATTTCACATGAAAAAAAAAAAAAAAACAGTCGTCGTGGAGCAAATGTTACTCAAGGTACTAGATTACTACATGAAAGCCCCTTGGTGTCTGGATTAAGCTTTGAACCTTCACCTAGTTTTGGCTGAAAGAGTTCACTTGAATTTTTGTACCAATAATGTTCATGGATGATATTACTTCACCTGTGAGAATTGCGCGCGAAGCGCGCCGAAATTTTGCGGGAAAATTAATTATTACGGTAAAACCTTAATACAGACTCAGCAAGGGGTGGTGGATAGATAAGCCCGACGAAGGGGCCAAGCTCCCCTAAGAGGTCCAGCAACCCAAAGCCCCGTCAGAAGCAATGGGTTACAGATTGGATGCCGAACGGGAAATTTTGGGCGACCGGCGAAAAATTTGGGGTTCTGTTGAAGAAAAATTAAAAATATTTGGTTCTTATTAAGGAAAGTTAGAAAATTTGGGTTTCTATGGAAGAATCTGCCCTCTCCGTCCTAGTCAATTCCAATTCTCCCGACTAAGTTACTCCTTCCAAAACTGTGTTGAGCCCCTCCTTGTGCAAACACAAACCTAGTTTATTGCTTAAGGGCATATCCTGTTGGGCATACAAGGCCATAATTATGTAACCAGAACATTCTCTACGCATGCTGTGTATTGTGAGCTTTGATGTCAATCAAAGAGCATTCACCTATGACCAATTGAGAATTTTGCTTTCTCCCAATCAAAATGTACTTGGGGTGATGAGTGTCTGTCTTAAAGAACAAAACCAAGACGCCGGGCGACTGGTCGCGAGGAAATGCCCCCTTCCACCACCCCTGAACATTGAGGCACTTTAAGTTTCATACAAAAATGATTATCATGGTGTTGGGTCTGAATTAAGAATGTTCCCGATCGCAAGAGAAAGAGGATGGAACTTTATATGGATCCAATTTTGTTTTTTTTTTTCGGGACAAAAGATGAATATGAATATTCACGAGCATGTGTGAGCGGATTCGATGGATTTGATTGGTCATTCGCTTTTCCGAAGGAAAACTGCTTTAATATAAAGGAAAAGTAAAAACAGCTCTGGGAGAAATGTGCAAGACCGTAGTATAGACAGAAATTTTAAGACGGATAGAGGGCGTCTGCACAGTAGTTCCCAAAGAACGTGTACTGTGTGCAACTAATACTACGGTCTTGAGCCAGACTGCCGTCTCAACAGTGAAGCTATATAGATACGAACATTGGTTATTCATAATTACATTTGTACAACATGATTGCTCTTTCGAAAACACACGTTTCACACGAAGCTTGCATACACGTGCGCTCTAGTTCTGAAACAATGCAGTCTGCCGGCGAGCGAAATTGACTGCGTAGTCTGTTGTATATTAATCATTGTGTCAAAGAAAAATACGAAATCATATGGTAATAACGGCCACGTCCCAGGCTTATGTACAAATGACAGTGAAGGTTTCGGCGTGGAAGAATTAAAGAAAAAAATTGTCCCCAGTGGTCTATTTAAAATAACGCTGGTCATTACACCATTACGCAAATGTACCATTTCGCACATTCAACAGGCTAATTTACTACTTGATTCAGGAGGAGTATATCGAAACATGTAACAAGAATCTTCAAGATGAATAAACTAGTTGAACGTTCATAGGAAATGATGGTACAAATTGTAGGATACAGTAAAAAGGGTAACATTACTTATAATCTACGATATCAGTTGTAATTTTGCAACGAGACGATATGGGTGCTTAGTGTGTGAAAACAATTTGCATCGACCCCCCTCAGATTCATTACGACTTTTCATCCTCGCCGTTTTAAATGCCCCCCCCCCCACACACACACACCCACACACACACACACATGCAAACACCGCAGCCACCACCATTAAAGTAAAAAGAGAATAAGAAGTTATTTGGCAGTCTGGAAAGCACTGTTCAGAAATACGGTCACTTTTTACCTCATCTTCAGCTCATTTTATAAAAGTAACAACCATGAACGTTTCGTAAATATGCAGCTAAATTTTCTCGTGTTTAGAGTCGCGTAAAATATGCAAGTAAACCTAGTCAAATCTGTGTGACTGAAGATATATTTTCAGATAATAAGAATTTGAGAGAGCTATTACAAAACATTGTTCTATTAGAACAGGGTTATTGAAAAAGCGGCCGGCACAATTTGTGGCCAGTGCGTGGCATTTTTTCAATGTTGAACACAGAAAACATTAATGCAAGTGTTTCAACTCAAGCTTTACAAATTTATAATGCCAACATACATCTTTATATACTTTCGAGAGGGGAGCTAATATTCCATGGTTCGAGGATGGTTAAGTACCCCTCACATAAATAGGGCCTATAATATTTAGTCATTGTTCCATGTACAATCTCATTTGCCTTTTCAAATATTTATCAATACTTCAATTATATTTCAAGAACAAATTTACCCTAAGAGTGGCCCCACCAGGTTTTGATGATTGAAGGGGGACCGCAAAAAATGATGCCATAATCCCATGACAAATGCGCCTACTCAGTCGGCGTAATTTGACATGTGCAAATGTGTAATATGCTATGGTGTGAACCGGGAGCAAATCCTTCCTTTCTCACCTCGTGTACACTCCGTCTTGGGGAGAAATCTAAGAAGAGGAGCTGTCCTCCTCCTCTTTTAGAAAATTGTTATTTATTTTAGGTGGCTTTTTTAAAATGGTTTCCTGGCAAATGTTTTATCTGATCATGTGTTTAAAAAGTTTCGTTATTTAGTGACCTTTTACTTTTGGTTGGGTGTATGAAAAGAAGTGTAGGTGCCGTCCTAGTGTAAAGGTAACAATTCCTCCCCCCCCCCCCCCCGAAGAATTTGTGTTCATGTTGGCTTTGATGCAGAAATGTGTCATCTTTGAACCAAAACCTTTCATTACTTAGTGATATTTTAGATGTGGCGTAGCACCTCCTCCAAGTCTGGTGTAGACCGGCACCTCGGGGCTCTGGGATAATTTCAAATGACATCACAAGTATTACGTTTTAAACTGACACGCAAACGACACTACATGGGAACAAACCAGCACTTCACAAAGTCCCATGTTTACTAATTTTGTACGAGAATCTAGATGAACAGCTCCTAGTAGAAAATAATAGAGAAGGAAGTACTGATAAATCAAAACGGGTTGAGGACTAATCAGCATGATATGAAATACTACCTAGCAATCAGAATCAGACAACCAGACGATCAGGGTGCAATGGGGAGCGAGCGGGGGATAAGTGACCCCCATGCCAGCGCCACTGAACCCTACCATTTTCAGTTGTAAGGGATTTACAGCCTGCAAACCTGCATCTTCAAGTCTTAAAATTCTTTAAGTTATATTTTCTATTTAACGAGGGTCCTCGCAATTCTCTGAATTCCAGTGCTATCAGCGCTGTTTTTTCTCTGTTGCCTATGCGACACTAGGGACCTTAAAGCATTCTCCTTGAAGTGACTTTGTTGTTGGCGGTGTTACATCAAACCCTCAAATGTAACGCCCTGCCGTGCTGCGATTCAAAGAGGTAGCCGTAAGGAAATACTTTACGGTTGCCACAAATTTGTGCGACGACTTCTGACAAAAAAGCAGGACCACTGGCAAATTCTCTTGCTTATTGACAGCAAAAATTTCACAATGCAAGAAAAAAAGACCAAAATACAACACAAAAATGCATGCATGAATATCATTTGCCAGGGTTCTGAGAGTTTGTGTTATCGGAAGATGACAGAGACTTGAGTTTAAGAAAAAAATTCTTCCCTCATGGCTGTGCAACCCTAACACTGGCCCCACCAGTAGTTGGGGATTGAAGAGGAAACCACAGAAAATGACGTCGTAGCCAAACGTCAAAATAAACCCAGTGAGTCGGCGGAAGTTGTGCAACGTTTATGGTATGGTCTGCCCTCAGAGCAAATCCTTTCTTTCTTACCTCGGGTACATGCCAAAAAAGGAAAGGTCTAAGGAGAGGAGCTGCCCTCCACAACCCTTCGGGAAATTGCTGTTCTTTCTCGGTGGCTTGGATGTAAACTGGTCCCTTCGGCAAATTTTGATCATATAGTAAAAATTCTTTTATCTCAATGCATTCTTGTTTTTGTTGGGTATATGACACGAGTATTGGTGTTTTGTCTAGTTTAAAGATGACAACTCCTCCCTTGAAAAAATTTTGTTTATTCTAGATGGCTTTATTGCAAAATGGTGCTATCTTTTGCAAACCTTTGGACTGTAAACTTTCACTATTTAGTGATATTTTTAGTTGTGGCAAGCACCCCTTGCAAGTCTGATATAGACCGTCACGCCCCATCCGGCCTGGGATAAAAACAAAATGGTGACACTAGCATAACGCTTTAAACTGACACTCAAATGACACTACAATAGAGCACACCACCACTTCATAAAATCGTATGTTTACTATTTTTGTACGAAAATCCAGATGAGCAACTTCTAGTGGAAGATACACTTGAAGGAAGTACAGGTAAAGCAAAACGGGGTGAGGACTTAACAGTATTTTTCAAATACTACTTAGCAGTCAGAGTTCAGATGATCAGAGTGCAATCTGGAGTGAGCGGGGGAGAAAGGAGAAGCACGCAATCCCGTGGCGGTGCCATTGAACCTTAAAGTTATACATTATTAAAGATGTGTAGCGCAAACCTGCATCCTAAATCTTTAAAATTTGCGAAGATATATTTTCTATTCCAGGAAGATCCTCGCATTTCACTTCAAATGTCATTAGCGTTCTCTTTCCTAGGGCGCTGACTCCAAGGTCACACAGGGACTTACAAGCGTTCTCCTTGAAGTGACGTCGTTAACGTCCTGCCATGCTGCACTTTATAAAAGGTAGCTTTAGAGGAATACTTTACGATGGCTACATAGGACGGAAAGAAAAAAATGGGAAAAATTGAAAATTTATGTCAAGGTGCACTGCTTCACATCAGCCAATCACACTGATTTGTTCCACTACTCCTTATAGAAAAAGCAGGCCCACTGGTAGTCTTGTTCAAGACTCTAGTTCATTTCCGTCCACCACATATCCGGGTGTGAAGCATATAAACCAATATGACCTGACTAGTGCGCCCTCTAAATCCACTCTTGAGCTTTCAGAACTAGAGTCTTGTCCATTATGGCAGGCGGCTTTTAACTATTTCTTTGTTTTTCAGCGATTTTTCCCTCAAAAAATTGAGGGAACCAATCACATCTACTAAACTGGCTCGCACCTACCTAATTATATGCATATTTAAATTTTCTTCCACGCCCACCCAGGCTCACGACATTTTTCGCAAGGCAGTGTGTGTATATAACGTTAACGAAGTGTACACAGTAGTACGAATGGACTGCACATTGTGTGTGTGTGTGTGTGGGTGCACCCGCGGTGTGTGAGCGATCCTGTGGCTATGGGTGCACTCAACAACATGTCCTTAACAGGACCCGGTACAGCCGAGCTCCGCTCTCGCACGTCTTTCCTAGCTCACGCGGAGCTCGAAACTGGCGTAGCTGCCCGAAAATTCCGTCGCTGCAATGAGAAGTCTCGCGCGGCTGCACGTGCCTGCCTTTGCAAGCAGCCCGCCCTCCAGCCACGTTCGTCTGCTGGGTTAGTTGGAGGTCAGCCAGGCTAATGGGGAAATCCCGCGAATTCCTTACCGGTACATTTCCCGCGTACCGCTAAGGAAGCGAGGGTGAGTATGTGTGTGTGTGTGTGTGTGTGTGTGTGTATTGCATACATATTTACAAATCAATGTAGCCTATTTTGTACAGCTAGATGCTACAAATAAACTGAGTGTGAAGTTACAGTAGGCCGGAATCAGAGAGTTATGTTAAATTTAAAGCAATTTTATGTTGAAAGAAAGCCACTTCGGGCTGTCCCATCGCTGCTGTGAATGTAGCCTTCTCAGTAGGCTACATGGACTCCTTGGGGAACGGCGAGAATAGTCATCCCAGTATGGTAAGTATTTTGAGATCATAGGTCTAGACGCCTAGCGTTGGTACTTATCAATCACAGACATCATCAGCATATTCCAAATGCCTATAGCCTATATACTCAAACCTACATATACTTACATTACAAGGGAGGACACTTCTCATTCCAGGCTTCCAGACAACCGCGATTACCTGGGATGGCAACTCCGGGCTGGCTAGCCATCCATACTCAGTCTCTCTCCTAAAACCATAGGCCCTAATGAAAGGTAGGGCAGAGCAGCAGAAGGCAACTTGGCAAGTCTGCTTCATAGATTAATAGATAACTAAAGAATAGGTCTCCAGGAATTCTCATTACTTGGCAATCATAGTGATGTAGGCGCTGTTATTAATTGCGATTGCCTGGAACCATGAGGAGTGTCCTATCTAATGTTAGTATTACTGGGGCCTATATATGTAGACCTATAGGCAAGCCTAGTGTATATCTTTGAATATGTTGCCAAGTATAATGCTGTGGTGTCAACCAGGGGTGTAACACTTCTCAGAGTGGGGCCGTGGGTATTGCAGGGGACAGCTGAAGGATGACCCTCAGTAAAGCCAGGTGTAAATGACAAAAACAATAGCAAGGAAATCCAAGAAGATTTAATGTAAACAATTCAAAAAAGTGACTTGCCTAGCCTAAGTAATAGAGATGGATACTCACACTGGGAAGTGCACGGTACCTTTTAGACTTGCGAATTGTCGCCAGCCAACTCGAAAAAAAAAAAAAAACTTGCTTGCCTTACATCTTTACACCCAACGAAGGACACACCCCTTGCTAAAGCAAAACCCCAAGTGAGACTCACCCTAGGCCTAGGCCCTAGGCCTAGGCCTTTGCACAAACAAAACAGAAACCTTCCCTGGAATGCGGAAACACAGATAACTTATTACATTTGTAACATTTCGAAACAAAGAATGCACATAAGTTGAAGGATGAGACAACTGTCATGTGGGATACTCGGGTGAGGATCCCACCGGGATCTTTTCAGAACTTTTCTGTAGAATTACACGTGCAAAAAAAAAAAAAATCAAACAAAAAAAAAACCTTTTAATATTTGAACTTAATACTATTTTTCCCACTTTCTGTAGCTCTCTCTCCCTCTTCTTTCCTCTTTTCTTTTTCGACTATTTACAGGTGAAAAAAAATACATGTAATAATATAATTACTTTCTTGCGCCAGCGGATACAAATGAATGAAAATGATTTCTTATTCTGCCCTTCTATCTCTGACCTACATTACTTTACCAAGCAATTCTTCTGACCTACATTACTTTACCAAGCAATTCTTCTGACCTCTCAATACCTATATAAAACAATGTTTCCTTTGAAATTACCCCTTTATAGGTCACATCCAACAATAAAATCCTTTCTCTTTTCCTCAGACTTATGGCAAGCGCATACTCCCTTTTTTTTCATAAGTTCTTTCAGTTCATCATTAATTCAAAGTGTATGAGTGTTTAATTCCAGGAGTACCGGCACTCGATCGTTCTCCCTCCGTTCCAGTGTGCTCTGACCAGTCTGGTCTACGTCCTGAATAACTACGCCCTGATTGGCTACGCCCTGATTGGCTCCCTTATATTACACTACATTACACCATACCGTTCTCACAGTAACTTCTTTACAATAAATAACTTACGTTTTGGCAGAATATGAGGTGACTCGCTCCGCAGTCATATGTAACTCGTGGGCCCAGACACGCCCGTCTCTCTCTAGTCGGCAACTCGTGGAAGTTCTTTAAAAAGAACGGTGGCTCACCACAGCCTCACGTAAATTTAAGACACTTAAGTGCTGCCTCCCGAGGATATTTAGAAAGTCACCCGGACTTCTCGTCCCCAGACTTATCCTCCCGCAACAACTTTTTAATTTCAAGACCTCCTTCTAAGTTTTAGCAGTATATACTTCCTTCACGGTGACGCGGAGCAAAGTGCTTTCCTAATTTCTAGCCAACACCTAGCTATCCCTGCCTAGCTTCGTTCAGTTGTTAATCCCCATTGTTACCGCCCTGTAACTATTCGGCTTCCGTTTCATAGTCAAAGTAGTTGTGTAATATGGCACGCCGGAATGCAAAACCACCTGTGACAATACCTCCCCCGTTATGGAGAAAATACTATATTTTCTAGCCAAAAACATTGTCCTAATTTTCTAACACCCGATACCATTCATTACTTCCACAGTACGCTTCCACTCAACTCTTTACTTTAATCACATGATTAGCATTCCTTTATGGTAGCACGACTCATGAAATCAGCCCCAGTATTTTCTTTCCCTTTTATAACTTCGATTCGATACCGGTATGGCTGTAAGATTAACGCCCATCTTAAAATACGCCCATTTGCAATTTTGCTCTTTTTTAGGCAAGCTAACGGCTGGTGATCCGTTTGAATCACAAACTCTTTTCCTAGTAGGTACGTTTCAAATTTTTGAATTGCCCATATGATCGCAAGACATTCTTTCTCTGTCACAGAGTATCGCTTTTGTGCACTGTTCAATTTTTTGCTTGCAAAATCCACTGGAAATAAGTCTACGCAATCTTCCTGCAATAATACTGCTCCTAATCCATTTTCAGACGCGTCACTACGTAAAATGAATGTCTTTGTTAAATCTGGTAGATGTAAAATTGGCCCTTCTATTAACTTTTGCTTCAACGTCTGAAAAGCCTTTCTTGACTAATTCCCCATGAAATTTTGTTAGGTTGACGTTTTTTGGTTGCGTCGGTCAAGTGACATGCTACTGCCGCAAAGTCCGCAATGAATTTTCTATAAAAACGTACGAGTGCTAAAAATGATCGTAATTGTGTCTTTGTCTCAGGTCTAGTTGCTCTTTTAATGTCTTCTAGTTTGCCTGGTTTGGGCTTTACTCCTCCGTTTCCTACTACATGACCTAAGAATTCTACCTCTTCGTATCCAAAGAAACATTTTGAAGGCCTAGCGGTCAAATTTGCTCTCCTCAATAGTTTGAAGACTTCAGTTATCTTTTCTAAATGTTGTTCCCAAGTTGGGATATGAATCAATATATCATCAATATAGTTATGAACTTTGATAGACCTTTTAATAATAGTCTCATTATCCTACTGAATGAAGCCGCCGAAATGACCAATCCAAACGGCATTGTCTCAAACTGATACAGTCCTCCAGGAATGATAAAAGTCGTGTACTTTTTTGAATCCTCATCCATTAGAATTTGCCAATATCCCTTACTTAAATCGATTTTAGTGAAGCACAGGTCAACCGATAACTGTGCAAAGATTTCTTCTTGATCTGGAATCGGTTCCGCGTCTACAATCGTTATTTTATTTAACCGCCTCATGTCAACACAACTTCGTAATGATCCGTCGGGCTTACGTAATGCTACTAATGGCAATGAATACTGACTATTACACCTGTTTGCAACTCCCATTTTTATCATACTTTCAATTTCCTGCTCTACCTCATCTCTTAATGCGTAGGGTATAGGATATGGTTTACATCTAATAGGTGTGTCGTCCGTCACTCTAATTGTGTGTTTCCCTAGGTTTGTCCTCCCTGGAACATCCCTCAAAATGTCTTTAAAACAACCCAGTATTCTTTTCACTTGTTGTCGCTGGTTACTATCTAAGTTTGAACTGATATTTACATCCTCTAAGGTTTCTTTTTGGATCGATGTAGGTAAGTGAATGTCCCCGTTCAAGTCATCTGACTGTCCTACGTCACTAGTCTGTATAACGCCGAGTGTCACAATGTCAAAAGCATTCCCTATTTGCAAAGGTTCATCGACCTTATCCTCGTCTTTTCTGCGAAAGTACTTCTTCAATAAATTTGCATGAAACGTTTGCTTTCTGTGCCCTAGATCAATTTGGTAGTTCATTTGTTAATCTTTTCCAGAACCTTGAATGGACCTTTCCATTGCATTAAAATCTTATTCGTGTCTGTAGGAAATAGTAACAACACTTCATCGCTTGTCTGAAAAGTACGTGCCTTAGCGCTTTTGTCGTAGAATTTCTTATCCCTCACTTCAGCCTTTCTAAGCTCGGTTCTCGCTATTTCCACAGTCTTTTCAAGTTTGTCTTGCAAGTCCATAACGTACTGGTACGCTGTCTTAGTTTCAGAATCTCCACACTTGTCAGTTCATAGTTCTTGTAAAATTGACATGGGTCCCCTCACCGTCCTACCAAATATTAGTTCGAAAGGTGCGAATCCTGTACTTGGGTGGGGTGTCTCTCTATATGCAAACAACAAAGGGTTGATGTATTGGTCCCAGTCACGTGGTCGCTCTTGACACATCTTTTTGATCATAGTATTTAATGTGCCGTTATACCGTTCAACAAGTCCATTGCACATTGAGTGGTATGGAGTCGTTGCTAATGGGTGAATAGACAAGAGTCTGTTAACTTCTTTCATAATTCCAGATACAAATTGAATTCCGCGATCAGTTAAGACTTCTCGTGGAATACCTAGTCAACTGTACATTGCTAACAAGTCCTCTGCTATCACTTCTGTCTCAATCGTTTTAAGTGGGGCTGCTCCCGGGTACCTAGTTCCATAATCCATTAATACCAGTATATATCGATGACCTCTTTCTGTTGCAGGTTTGATGGGCCCTACTAAGTCTACAGCTACCCTTTCAAATGGTGTGCTAATCAGTGGCATTTCACCCAATGGGATTTTGCTAATTCTTCCTTTTGCTACCGTTCTTTGACAAATATCGCACGACTGGCAATATCTCCTAACATCCGCCCCAATACCTGGCCAAAAGGAAATTTATGAGAATTTTGTCCAATGTTCGTTTCACCCCTTGATGGCCTCCCAGAACTGATTCATGAGCTACTTTCAATACTTGCTTTTCTCAATTCAGATGGTACCACTACTTGACTGAAACGATTGCCAAACTCAATCTTTGGAGCTTGGAATTCCCTATATATAATTCCGTCATGAATAATATACTTATAGGTTCTCCCATTTGTCCCTATCTTAAGTTCACCCGTTTTAGCAGGTTCTCGTACAGTCACTAAAGTATTGTCCTCTTGTTGCATTTGTCTCAAAACTTGTGGTATCACATTAAGTTAATCGACCTCAGTTACTATAAGGGGTTTTACTGGTTTCTTTTTACTCAGATTTTGACCTCTGGTCTCTACTGCAGCTATAACTTTGACACTTTCAGTGGATTTGTCATACCCATTGCTCTTTCCTTGAATTTGGGTTTCAATACTGTTCCTATTTTCTTCCGTCTCCTTCTGTACAGTTTCTTTACTATCCCTGACAGATTTTGAAGTTGTGGAGAAAACTATCCCTGACAGATTTTGAAGTTGTGGAGAAAAATGGTTCTTTGACTCCCGGAATATTATTTCCTAATACTAAGTCAAAGATCGGAGTTTTCATAGCAACTGCCAATACTTTGCCCAAGTAGAATGGGGTATCCACCTCAATTTGTACTACTGGGTATTTCATTATCAATGTACGGTCCATAAATGTACAAATTCTGTGCTCTCCTGTAAATTGAGATGCATGAACAAATTTTTCGTCCACTACAGCGCCATTACACCCTGTGTCTCTTAACACATTAACCTCCTGATGCCCTATCTTTCCTTTCTGGATGGGCATAAGGGGATCATTAGCATCAAGAGATGATGCTCCTAGAATTGGTATCTCAAGACCACAATCTAATTTAAAATAACCCTTTTCTCGTGCCATTTTTACGTGAGGTCCTCGTTATTAATTTGCATGTATCCTAATGGTTCGCATTGTGTTACCACCTCGTTTTGAACTCCCGTGGGTTACTTTCTTTCGCTACTTGATTCTCAAAATTGTCCATCATTGATGCTAAAGTAGTACGTTTTATACATTCTCGAGCAAAGTGTCCTTGCTCCCCACACACATAACAAGTCACATTTCTTTTACGAGATCCCTGGTTTCTACTATTATTTTGACGAGCTTTGTCACTTTTAGCGTCCTTGCTTTCCTTTGTTGCCCAGTTTGGGTTTTTACCATCTCCTTGTCCTTCTTCCTGATTTTGAGTACTTCGGTTTCTATAATTGGGATACGTATACCACCCATGATGAGCCTCAATATACTGATTTGTGATTTTCACCAAAGCATTTATGTCTTTGGGCTGTCGTTCTCTAAGGTACAGCGCCAATTCTTTGGGACAACCATGTAAAAACTGATCCCTTAATAACAGATCCAAAATACCATCTACTGCTACGGGGGTCTAAGACAATTTAATCCATCTATTTAGGTACGTTTTCATACGAGTTACAAATTGCCCTGCCGTTTCACCACTTTCAGGTTTACTATTCCTAAATTTGTTACGAAATCCTTCCTCTGTATGTTCGTAACGCCTGAGTAACGCGGTTTTTAATTTTTCAAAGTCCTTAGCTTCATCATCACTGAAACTGTAATACGTCATTAGTCCCTTTCCTGTCAATAGTGTGCTCAAATTCACAGCCCATTCCGTAATATCCCAGCCTTTCGTCGTGGCGTAACGTTCGAAACGTGTCAAGTATGCGTCCATATTGTCTTTACCTTCAACAAAAGCTGGGAGTTTTAGGGATTTACTACCATCACTTCTCTGTCCCTTACTACCGGAACTTGTAGTCTCACTTTTCTCATCTTTACTAGCTTGTAATTCTATCTGCCTTTCGCGTGCTTGCTCTATCTTTAATTTCATCTCTAACATCTGCTCCTCATGCTCTTTTCCCTGTGCCCGTTGCTCTGTTGCCCTGTCGCGCTCTTTCAGTGCCTCTGCACGCTCTTTATCCCGCACTAACTTTATGCGTTTACGTTCTTCGTCAATAAACTGTTTCAACTCGGGACCTTTTAAGCCTAGCTTTGCTCCAACTGTGGCTAGTTTCTCCACCATTAACTCCATTTTCAAATTTGGCCTAAATTCCCATTGACTTCCAACAATTAAAAATACTGCTACTAATGCAATTCCCAAGTTTACCATTCTACAAGGTGTCAATTTAAAAAGGGATAAGCAGCACTTAAAAAAATGAAAAAGGAGACACTCCGGAAAAGAATGATCCTTCCTACCGTACACTTCTACCGAAACCGAGCCGACCGTCTCCAAAGCATCCACCGTCACCAAGCCAGAAAGAATCGAGATGTCCACCTTCGCCGTAGACTGCAAAGCGGTTCCTCACTGCAATGAATGTAAAACAGTCTCAAATTAATAATATTGAAATGACACTAAATTACAATTCACAAAAAGCTTCCAATACACAATACACAATAGCTAAATAACATATATTACCACCTTACAAGAATGATCTCTAAATTTGCACCACCCTACAATATAATAAAAAAGTTCCCGTCTAAGCCCTCATTGTCATGTGGGATACTCGGGTGAGGATCCCACAGGGATCTTTTCAGAACTTTTCTGTAGAATTACACGTGCAAAAAAAAAAATCAAACAAAAAAAAACTTTTTAATATTTGAACTTAATACTATTTTTCCCACTTTCTGTAGCTCTCTCTCTCTTCTTTCCTCTTTTCTTTTTCGACTATTTACAGGTGAAAACAAAAAAAAATACACGTAATAATATAATTACTTTCTTGCGCCAGCGGATACAAATGAATGAAAATGATTTCTTAATGTGCCCGTCTATCTCTGACCTACATTACTTTACCAAGCAATTCTTCTGACCTACATTACTTTACCAAGCAATTCTTCTGACCTCTCGATACCTATATAAAACAATGTTTCCTTTGAAATTCCCCCTTTATAGGTCACATCCAACAATAAAATCCTTTCTCTTTTCCTCAGACTTATGGCAAGCGCATACTCCCCTTTTTTCATAAGTTCTTTCAGTTCATCATTAACTCAAAGTGTACGAGTGTTTAATTCCAGGAGTACCGGCACTCGATCATTCTACTTTCGTTCCAGTGTGCTGTGACCAGTCTGGTCTACGTCCTGAATAACTACGCCTTGACTGGCTCCACCCTGAATGGCTCGCTATGGAGTAAACGGTAAACCAAACGAAGTCTAGTAAACTGGAATTATTTCACTCATTTATACTTGTCGATGCATCTTCTTTTTGTTTCCTTTTCCATTCAATTAGAATCACTGGAAAACTGACTTTCCTTTTCAAAGTCTATGCAGTTTCATTGCTCAATTTCTCGTCAAGAATCATTTAACAGTTTAAGTAATAGCATTTTTCTTCTCAAGCTTTCAAAGCATTAAAATCATACACGCCCTCTACTATATTCAATACATGCTGCGTGCAATTTTCAAAGACTTGCCATAAGATATTTAACTATCTTTAACGATAACATTGTGTCTCGTCTTAACATCCGTTTCAGTACATGACGTTACATTACAAGTATATACTGACCTCGCTTTTGGTTCTAATATATTTACATTCCATTTAGGAAATTCTGAAGGAGTACCGCTAACACAAAGACTCGCCCTGCCCCTGTGGGCCATACTAATTTTTAACGATAACTTGCATATATATATATATATATATATATATATATATATATATACGGTACAAAAAACTATGCCCTTATATTACACTACATTACACCATACCTTTCTCACAGTAACTTCTTTACAATAAATAACTTACGTTTTGGCAGAATATGAGGTGACTCGCTCCGCAGTCATATGTAACTCGTGGGCCCAGACACGCCCGTCTCTCTCTAGTCGGCAACTCGTGGAAGTTCTTTAAAAAGAACGGTGGCTCACCACAGCCTCACGTAAATTTAAGACACTTAAGTGCTGCCTCCCGAGGATATTTAGAAAGTCACCCGGACTTCTTGTCCCCAGACTTATCCTCCCGCAACAACTTTATAATTTCAAGACCTCCTTCTAAGTTTTAGCCGTATATACTTCCTTCACGGTGACTCGGAGCAAAGTGCTTTCCTAATTTCTAGCCAACACCTAGCTATCCCTGCCTAGCTTCGTTCAGTTGTTAATCCCCATTGTTACCGCCCTGTAACTATTCGGCTTCCGTTTCATAGTCAAAGTAGTTGTGTAATATGGCACTCAGGAATGCAAAACCACCTGTGACAACAACCCCAAACTATTTGAAGCAACTCAAGAGCCCTTTTAGTATCCTGTAACAGTAGTAACTTTAAATTTGACAATAGACATGGAGCTACAAGCATGTGTGATATGACAAGGAGGATAGGATGGGAGTCCCTCTTTCGTGCACTTATAGTTTAGAAAAGGCATAGGCCACTGTAATTCTGAAAGGAAATTTTGGTTCAATATTTATAAAATATAAAATCTACAACCCTCATGAAATCCTCGATACAAGAAAGGCCTGCAACCCCTTACTAAATCAGAGAAAATAATTTTGTAAAAAATGTACTAGGGGTATCAGAAAATAGAAATAACCTGAGCACATACAAAGTTACCATATTGTATCGCCTTGAGGCTTTTGGAGCAGTCAGGCCACACTATAGGAGTGGATCCAGGATTTTATAAAAAGGGGTGGGCTAACACCTTGAGGGCAAAGTTTGCTTCTGCTAGCTTCAAATGTAGCAAGTGTTGGACCTTTATAGTAGGGGAGGGAGGATTGTTGGAAAAATTGAAATTTGGACACTTAAATGTTTATAGTACAGCTTTGGGACCTTAAAAAAAGTGAAGCCAAAGAAGGAGGGGCTGGCGCCAAAAAACATTCCCCTCTGATTTTGTGGCTTTTGCATGAGCTTGAACAGCAATCTAGAGGCAAGAAACCATTATAGAAAATACTAAAAAGTTCCAGAAGAATTTCGATGAGGTGTTTTTCTTTAAGAGGGGTCTTTTATCAGAAAAAAATGTGCAAACGTTATCATACATTGCTTGAACATGGAAGGTTACAGTAGATCTATATCATGGTTTTAAAAAGTTGTCATTTGAACATGTCATCAGAATTTCTTAGGTTTACAAAAAAACTGAAGCCTGATATGGTAATTAGTATTATGTTGAACAGGTCCCGAAGAAGCTTCACTGTAAAGAGATGAGCCAAATATAGGTTATTGAAAATCCTTTAATTGGTTTTTAGAAACTTAATTCATTTTAAGATCACAGGTTTTGATCATTTACACATGTCAATGTTTTATGTTGTTAACATGATATTTTTTCTTTTTATGGTATTTCAGGGACTGGCCATGACCACAGTGTTTCAGATTGCAAGAGAAATAACAAAAACACGCCTGTATCTGATCATAACTTTTGAGGTTTTCCTGACCTCTGGAAATGTGGTAGTGTGCAATATTTAGCAGACTTAAGGCATTTCCAATATACTGCAGGCTTGAAGGTAGATGCCAGTTTCTACTGCTACCAACTAAAATTATCCAGTCATTCATCAAAACTTTGTCATCCTCTACGACTAGCAATGTCAGAAAAATCCCAGATCAATCTTGTTTCGTCAGACTCTCCAGGCTTTATTTAAAGGTGACCAGTTTACTGTACCTATGGAGTTAAGACAACTTTCCAACTTGTCCTTAGTTTGATCCATTGTGTTTAGAGTACAGCTGATATTACACATGTTCAGATAGTATGTTATGCAAAAGGGTAACATTCTGTCAACATCCTGTTTTTAAGAGCCATTGACTGTACAAAATATTATTGTGTGTTCTATTGGGTCCTGACCAAGTGTCAGACACCTGACCTTCTGCCTCAGGAGTACTAAGAGATCTATTGGAACCAGTGCTTTTAGTTTTTGAAGGATCATAAAAATAAAAAGACTGTGCACCTTCTTTCATTTTGTCACCAAGTTTTGTTTATTTTTAAGCAGCCTGGTTTTATTTTGATGGATCCTTTTTCCGGTGCATTTTGATAATGGATATTCTTCATCCTTCTTTGTTGTCAAATATCTAAACAGCTTCCACTGTTTGTATTTTCTCTTTCAAGCATTTTCTTGTTTGTATGTTGTTTTGGTAACCGGGATCTGATAGGGCACAGCCTGCAAAGAGCTCTGTCCATAATTTAGTGTTTCTTTACAAATAATTAACTTAAATTCTAACCAGCTAATTGCAAATTGCAAAATTCACATCCATATAATTGTCTAAGCCAAGAGTAAGTAGGCAGGGAGTAAATAGTAATTCATACTGCTGTATATATGTATAACTCTGTCTCACAGCATAAAAAGACCCCCCCCCCCCTCCCTGAGTGAGCATCTCACGGAAACATAGTCTTTGGCCTGGCTTAAAAGTTATCAGCCAACATGTTCTCACCTTGGAAATATATCTCTTTTTCTGCTTGTCATTCTCAATCAGATAGATTTGAATGTCTTTCTGATTTTCAATAGTAGTATAGGGAGAAAATATTTGTAGTTTATAAATCAAGAGCAGAAAATGGGCACAGTCGAGAAAGGAACTTAATCTCAATTTAGAGGATTTCTTTCTTAATTGTAAACACGAATGGTCGTTTGTTCTTCAAAAGCTTCATACTTCGCATTACACATAGAAATCTCGGGGCAGTCAGATATGTGGTGCGACAGAAGAAGGTTCCCACCCCCAATAATTCAAGGACAAAAGTCCCTTATTTGATCTCTTAAAAAAATACAGTCAGTTCCCTTCAAAGGTGCACCATTTGTTGCACCAAATTGCAAATACAACCCATTTATGTATTCAAAATTTTCAAAGGAGAAGGAGACACCGCCTCTGTCTGGATAGTGTTTAGAAGCAATGTTCAGTTCCTACTAATCTCACAAAGAGAGGTTTTACAAACTGCATTTTTCTATTGAAATGAAGACTTCTCCTTTTTGTGCAGATACATTTTATATTTCAAAAAAAGGTAATTGCAAGAAGACATTGTATTGTAACGACGCTCAGTGACAATGATGCCACTCTTTTGATACTGTATAATGATTTCAGTACAGTGATATATCACAGTCATACTGTAATCGCATTTCATTATCTTTTCAATAAAATGAAATAATATTCCCCTAAATTGTTCATTGTGTCTGGAACTGAAAACTTCAGTCTTCTTCTCATGATTAGAAGTTTTTTGCTAAATTTTTGCACAAATCTGTACTTCAACAATATGTGTACAATGAAAATAATTGTGCTTTGTGGTATGTTATACGGTATAGTAAATAACTGATCTACAGTACTGTGGTGGTGTTAATACTATCCCTCTCTCTACCACAGTGAAAAAAACGAAACCATGATTTGGAAGTAGCTTGTAGACAGAAGTTTTGGGCTGTCACAATTTCTCAAGACTATTCTCAGGATATCGGTGCTGAATCAGGCTGGAACATTTGCATATAAATCTACTTTCAATTGGGGCGGGGCACTTTGCCAAAAAAAAATGTGTTTGAATTTAGCATAAAGTTTGTCCTAAAATAGAAAATGTTGTGGCCAAATTGGGGTGGAGGGGCTGCATCTCCAAGCTCTTATGTCATTTTTCAGGAAAAGTGATCATGGGGAATAAGACTGGTTATAAATTTGGTCATCACAAGCATCATAGGAGTAACATGTGTGTAAACAGGGGCGGACAGATGTTCACCTGATATTTAGGAAGACTTTACATGGTCACAAGGTACCACCTCATTTGAACTATCAGGAACAAATATGTGGAGAGCAAGTAATTGTCATTAGGAACATGGTAAGTAGAAAGTATGTGATTGTGATGAGCTAACCAAGTGCTCATTTTAAATGTTTAGAAATCTTTCACCAAGGTGTATAAGGCAATCAACAGTCATCCGAAAATTGCTTTGAAAAGCAGCATACCATTGCAAACCTCCTCTTAGTTGCCTTTAAAGTGCCTCTGAAAATGTTTCTGAACATAACTGTTACAAACAAAAGGTAAAAAAGGAGTTATTCTCAATGAATTTAACAATTCAGTAATAAAAATTGTAACACGATGACAAAAGCTATTCATGGATAAGGAGATGGGGTTATACTTACTCTGATTACGATTACTGCATTGTCTCGTTAAAGGGCAATTCTCGTCAACCCAGACAGATCCCAACTATGAAGCAACTTGTTGCTCCTCCCATTACTGTATAAATCATCTCCTTATGCAAACACAAACTTTTTTATTGCTTCAGACCATGTCCTGGCGAGTATACAAGGTTACAATGTGTAATCTAAATACTCTCTCTGCATTGCGTGGAATGTGAGTTACTGTGCATTATTTGGATTTCCAAACTTTGATTTCAATCAAAGAGCAGGAACTAACTGAGAATTTTGATACCCCACACTAAAAATGTACTTGGAGGTGATGACTACTTGTCTTTGAGATTAGGATGCTTGATTTTCTTTCAAGTTATTACAAGCAAGTGATCATTATAGTGTGACTTAATTGTGGATAGGCCATTTTATGTTTATAACTGTCCAGGAAGCTAGCTGAGAAAAGTTACGTTAAAATAGAAAAGCTAGTCAGCAACTGTATAACAGTAAATGTACAGGCTCTAAAATGACTCCATGCTTTCATATTCAGGTAACTAGACAGTTGTAGGGTGTTCCTTGCCAGATAAAAATTTAAATTACATTTGTAAGGAATATAACTATAATGTCTGCATTTCAAAGCCTGTTTACTACAAATGTGAAAAATAAGGACCTTCAATGCAATTGTTGTGTCTGCACAAAACAATGAAAGTACCATCACCACTCATCCCTACCAAAAAGTTCATTATTTTATACTTGTCTTAAAATTAACACAGTGCATATACCTGTAAGTATTTAACAATTGAAAGAGGTAAGCATGATATCATGTGTAGCCCAGTGTATGAAAAATAAGATGAGCATGTTTTCTAAAGTTGATATCTTTGGGAGAGGAGTGTTGGGAGCCTGAAGTTGTGGGTAATTCATTTTATATGCAGGGAATAAGTACAGTACCAAATTCATCACAACCCCTTCTTACTGTCTTTAGTTGACTCTTTGAGCTGGACTGATAGGAAGGTAGAAGAATCAATAAAGAGCTACCCTCAATCAACCCACAGTGTGGAGAATCCTAAGTGGTTTGTCTTAATTTCAAGAATGTTCTGTTATGTTTACTGTACTTCAAGTTTATGGTTCAGTTCACTCACACTCAGATGTTCTAGCAGTACTAGGCTATCACTGAAAGCAAATTGAATGACACTCATCAACTGCAATTATTCAGTACTTGAGACTGTAGCCTGCCTATGTGGGGTACATTACAGTGACAAGTGAAATTCATATGGGGGCTATAGCTTGCAAAGGCTGAAAAAGTAGTAATGTTTGGTTGTTTCATCATACATCAGTGGTGTGAGGGTTGTGAAATTAGGTCTACAACTTTTCCTGACAAAAATTGAAGTACCATGTAAGAGTTAAACAGCTATGATTTGCCAGTGACACAATGTTCAATTTCCAGCTTCTGAACATAACTATCGAAAAGGCATGATTGTTCTTTAATATAATTGCAAATTTAAATGTAAAAAAATTTGGGTTGTTCGTTTTCTCAGTAAAAAAATCGCGAATTTGGGTACCACATAGTGATACAGGAAAGTGGGAGTTAACAACAGTCAACGTCTCTTTCCTGACTATGGGAATACGAGGCAGTAACTTCCATGGTCAGAATACACAGTGTTAGGCTATAAACACAGGGTCTGTGTGGCTGGGCCAAACTAATAATAGAACGAAGAGCTTTGCGAGTTTTTAAACTCAAAACGAAAGGTATTGGAAACCTATAATTTATGTAAAATAATTTGCGAACGTTTCTTTCAGTAGCACCTTACATATGAATGTCTTTTTTTGGTCAAAGGCAAAATCGCTCTGGATCAAAATGAACTATTGATACCCTGAATCAGCTGTTGTCTCGATCCCCCGGCCGTTCGCTAACTTTGACGTACCTACTGACGTAATACAAAGTTGTGAATAAACACAAGTAATTTACATACAGTCACGCCCCGCTCTGCCGTAATGGACAAGACTCTAGTTCTGGGAGTTTAAGAGTAGATTCAGAGGGCGCACTGGCACATATGCTTCACAGCCAGATACGTGGTGGACGGAAATGAACTAGAGTCTTGAACAAGACTAGCCCACTGGCGAATTCTGTTTATTATTGACAGATTGCATGTGCCAATGCAGTTTACTAGGACGAAACGGGTAACTTCAAACATAAAGGAGAAAATAAAGACAAACAGATGAATCTCTGTTTTAATCCAAGTGATGTACAACGTATTCTTAAAACGAAAAACAACATAAAAGTGCAAGCGAGGAAAGCAATAACCAGAGTACTGGGACTTCGTTTTATCTGAAGATGACAGACTGTTTAAAAAATGCCTCCCACCCCCATGACTCTGAAATAAGTACAGTCATGCGTAACGTGCAGTTTGACCAGTTTCTACTTCTGCAAATTTCAGCTCTATGAGGCGCATTGCCTGATGTGACCGTGCATTTATAATCACTTCCAATTGCTTTCACGGTCAGTGGCTTGTGAGAAAATAGCAAGTTCATCATTAAACGCTTTTGTAAATTCCATTGAAAAACCATGGACTACATCGAGTGGGCGGGCTCATGTGATCACTTCAAGTTTTTTTTTTATCTTTTTGAGTAGATACTTTACATGCCTTTTGGTATAATTGGTTATTTGTTCATTCTGCGTGGTATTACGTAAGTCTCCTTCATTGTATGATGATAGTATCTATACTATATGTATGCTTTCTATACTATATGTATGCTTTATTCCATTATATAAAGTGAGCTTTGTTGTAGTGCCGTTCGTCAATGTAACGTCACATCAAAATCATACACAAGGATTGTTAAAATGTTTCAATTCTTCAACAGAAGGAAAGGTTCTTACACAAGTAAGAAAGATTTAGTAGGATACTTTGAAATCAATTTGAGTACATTGCTGCTTCAATATGATTTTGTCCAAAATATCCGATAACAGTAGAATCGATCAAACATGCGGTATGAACATTTCAGCCAAGTACATGTCTTTATTCAACAGATACTTATTTTGGTAGTTTATTGATATTCTCAATTAGAGAATCACCCCGATTCGCCTGTCTCTCAAACTTTTTGGGGCGTTAAAAGTTCTAGATGTCCTAATTGTTACACGAAATGGTGATTAAAACTTTAATATCTGTTTTTTAATAGCGAAAAAACTATTACCGTCATTTTTTTTTTATAGATTACCCTAACATTTTACAATTAATTGTAAACTGATTCCAATATAATGATATCAAATAATATGTCGTTTCGAGAAGGCAAAGTATTGTGCATCTGATTGACGTGCAAAAGGAACATACATTTACCTGAAACCAGGGAGTTGCAACAACAAGCAAATCTACGTTAAAACTAAATTGTTAAACCTCAGAGAAAAGTGTGGATGAACGTGTTCACGGTGTGAGATTAAGTGTGTGATTTAAATTATCAGAAAGAAAATACAAATTTTACGTGGTCAAGATCTTGATAAATTTTCGCCTTTGCATTATTTCTTGTAGATTTACTTCTACAGATCTGCTTGCTGGAGTCTTACTACCTCAATCGTGTCACGATGGAGACGTCCTAACCTGTCTTCATCGAAAGAATGTTAAAGGTAAGTTATTAGAATGAGAAAAAAAAGACAACTCTCTCCTTTGTACCCACCTAGTTGACGCTTTGTCTAGCATTTGATGACATAATGGGCTTAAAACTACTATTAGTAATGAACAAATGGTTCATGTCGTGTGCTACGTTGGAAAGAAATATCAAAAAATATTGTCCATATGCTATAGAATTGGCAGTTATCTTCCTTGAAAAATAATTTGCAGCTTCCAATGTGATCCAACGCTTATCACAATAGTTTAGTTAAATTTATGTAACAAGTCGATCCTGCACGTAAATTATAGTCTCACACCTCTTTTTAGCCATTTATGCTCATTTACGCATTGTATTAGGGTAAAACCTCCTTACAAGTTAGTCTTTCTTAGACTCCTTAGCGATTAACAGTCGTTTTGGTTTATTTTACCGTGTGTCTAACTTTTCTGTCGGTAACAACGTATGGATGAAAACATTGTTCCTCATAATCTTATCCTTACGGTATAAGTAGGTGTATAACCGGTTTACTTGGGTATGAAGGTATCAATTGAAAAGGATCAGACAAAAGAAGTGGGTATACTCTGAGCTCTAATAATCACTCATGAATTGACACTCTCCAAACGTGGAGGTGCAGGTGGCTAATAAGACTACCATAAAGTTTTCTATTTATCTCGTACTGAAAAGCAATTCCCTGATTTATTCGCGGTCAAATGGGTCAACGGCAAATCTGTGCAATACAATAAAACACAAGCCAAAATAAAAAAGCTGAAAATATGGTAGTTTAAAAGAAGTCAGAGTCAAATTAATGTATAGTCACGCTCGTTCAAAACGTCAGTTACGGTAGAACCCTAGGAACAAAGGTGCCACATCATCACGTGAAAGTGGGTTAATTGATCTCTGACGATAAAGTCTATTAATTAAGGGGTGTTAATCATTGCAAAAGGAATGTTTATGTCTTTGTTTTAAACTTGGAGGTCATTTTGAGTTTCCTTTAAATTTACGATAAGTGACAAGTTTAATATAATGTTTTAAACAATTCCTTTTATTCGAATATACAACCATGAACGCATCAGTGCTTTAAAGTTTAAAGAATCATCAATAAATTACACAGGGATTAAAGAGTAAGATACTAGCTATTAAAAACCACATTCAATATTTTTAACAATGCACTGTAAAACTGAAATTACTTTCCTGAATTTTAATGAATTTGAAACGAAATTAAAATCAAAGGACGTTCTTTTAGCAGTCACTACTTTTTCTTCTCTTACTGCATTCTTAGATACATGTTTGGCAGTAAAAGACATTTATATTTAGCACTTTTTGCGTGTTAACCCATCACGTTCAGTTATTTCGTACATACATTTATTGAATACCTTTACAAAGCGAGTACAAGGGGGAATAATGAAAAATCGCCGTTTTAGGTGTAACATCAAACACTTTTTGTTGTCATTAAGACGTGTCCGATGGACTAATGTAAGCGCCTGTGTGTGAGTGACTATTGGGGGGGGGGGGGAGGGGCTGAGAGGAAAAGGAAACTTGTTACGTATATGATACATGGCAATGCAAGGTATGATGTCTCAGATTTTTTAATGCCAGTAGCTGAAGTTGTCGTGTACCGTAATAGGGAAAAGAAAGTAAGTCAAATCCAGCCAACTCGTAGAAAAATCTTCTCGATGATGGCGTTTACACGGGTTTTCCCCCATAGTCACTACCAACAAGCTTAGTGGAAGAATAAACAAGCGCTGTGAGGGCTCATGTAGCTTGGTTTAGCCTTATGTAGCCTCGGGTAGGAAAGAAATAGGAATGAGGAGGAGGAGGGAAGAGAGCAAAAGGAGATTTTGAAAAAGAAAGAGGGGGAAGAAAGGGGAAAATGTTTAAGGGAGTAGAGAGGGAAGATGGGGGAATGTATAAGGAAAGGAGGGAGGACCGGGGAAGGCAAAAGAGTAACCTTCCTGTTTGCCTTTGCAGTGTTCTTAAAAAGGTGAGGAAAAATCTTAATAATCTAAAAAATCTTTTAATGACACCCATGCCAGTTGTTTGGGAAGTGAAGAGTCATAAAGTCTCATAGTCCTCTTTTACGTGATTGGCACGATAGAAAGTGACAAAGTTGACTACTGTACAAAAAAGCAATAACGCTTATACAAACTTGGAATTGTTAGGCTTCGGATAAGTCCTTTAAATACACAATCTGAACATCACGTAGGGCAGAAAGCATGTTATGGTAAACCTAAACCGTCTACAATTTTGACTGGATTCCTTGGCCCTTTTTAACTCCACAGGCCTACACCAAAACTATTCTAGATACAAATACTAAGTTGGTCCTTGTGAGGACTTATACCAAGTTTGTCTCATTCAGAGTATACTGTTAAAACAGGATCATGTCAGTCTTCGCTAGTGGTAAGTGTTGACAGAAGTCTGTCAAGGAGGGTTGTATCTTGCATAATTATCATTTTCAAACTGAAAGAGTGCAACAAATATTAGTTATGTTATGGCACTTTCAAGATTGTATAACGTATATAAATTAAGAGTAATGCACAAGTACTAAATAAGCAAGTATTCTTTACAACGCACTGCTGCAAAGTTGTCATGGGTGTCGATAGGATTTATTACGATCGAAGGGTTTTGAAGGAAACCGAAGTGGCGGGAGTCGCTGGGTTGCATATGGCTCTTAAACAGTACTATCACCAAGCTTGTTACGCTCATTTTAAACAAAAATCCAAATGCACATCTTCCAGTGAGGACTTACGAGAGTAGGGTAAAGGTATAACAAGTGGTATAGAGGATTTATTTATTAAGTTACATGTTCCATAAAACTTCTTCTATTCTGAAAATGCACTTAATGACCTTGTGAAATGAGTGATATACTTTAAACAGGGAGGTATTACTTGACCAGCACTGCCCTCCCTGCTTTAAATCATGAACATCACGCTACAAATTATGCTCATAATACAAGAGTGTCACATCGCCGCTTGATGCAACCCTGAGGTTGGACATGAAATATTCGGAAATCATTTCACGCTCAAATAATTCCGTGCATTATCGACCTAGTGATGGTTACCGTGCATAAAATGTAAACCATGAAAACTGTGCACACAGCGCGCTGAGACTTCATATTGGCATTGTTACAAAAGTCGTTAGTGTATTTCTCTGAAAAATCATTTGCGATGCCATTAAAAATAGCATTCTGATACTGCGTAAAGAAGACGTGAAAATTTTTGGACTTTCAGAAGAGTTTATGAAAACTGTGATAGTTTGCGAACGATTTGTGATAGCCGATGGTTCAAATAGATCCATCTCTTGCTGGGGAACAGAGACCCCATCTTACTACCAACAAAAAATCTACAGTGTAAAAGCATTTTGGTTTCATTAAAGAAAACTCATTTCAAAAATCGCTTGAGGGTGTGAGCCATCACGCCTATGTGCCTTCGCCACTGCCCCTTCCCCTCACATGGTATCGTTTTTAATCCAAAAAGTTGTATTTTACATAAAATTTCACTCTTATACAGCAACTTGTTATTGCATTCAAGGGTCTATCAGCACTCGCGGGAAGCCAGCAGAGTTTCAGCAAGTAATGACTCGAGATGCTATCTCTCATGATTCAGTTGACTGATTTAGGCCTTTCTTAAGTTTCAATGACTTCAGCTAAGCTCAAAATTTAGAGGCATGTATAGTGGTCAAGGTGTCTAACACCCGGACCCTCAAAAAAAAAACTGCTGCCACTCTATTCTCTTTGCTTTTCTTCCCTCCTTCCCCATCTTTCTTTCATTTTACAGACTTTTGTCACAATTTTGTTTTGTATGTAACGATATCACACTGCCGTGAACGCATTTTGGCATGTCTGAAAAACTTATTGACGTATAACTGTTATTGAATTTTCTAAATCACTTTCTTCTCAAAGATGAGCACATTCTATACAATGATTAAGATTGATCACATCTTACGATTTGTGAATTAAAATATTCACAAAGTGCTATTGCTAACGGAGGGGCCGAAACCTCCATGGCAAAGCGCTACGTAGGTCGACTCTGATACAGTGCTTTCTGAGGTTTTCTCTCCCTGAGCGCAATCTTTAAGTGCCTGCAGTTTGCTGACAGACACGTGGAAGCTCTAGTCCTAACCAGCGACTACCACTTTTATAAGATACAATTTGTAGAGCTGATTGGTCCATAGAAACCGTGCACTGCGCTAAAAGAATATAAATGAAGAGGTTGGATGGATTGACCAATCTTAGAGGATAAAGGGTTTGGGAGATCCACACCCATAATACTGTAATAAGCGTGCTAGATGTCTGAGCTGTGGTGAAGGAATTTCCTAAATGTCTGGAAGGAAGGTACCGGGGGATCTAGGACAAAAAGACGGAAAAAAATTTTACTTTCAAAAAAAAAAAAAAAAAAAACCAAATGGCGTCTCTCTTGATAAGTATTAGAATACTTTCTGTAATAAATAACATCACCTTTGGACTTCTAGAATTTTAAAAACGCAGTTTAAAATACTTTACTGGTATAAATATGCACGTGAGTAAGTAGAACATGAAATGATACGTCGCACATCAACTTCTATTACAATTAAAAGGAAGGATGGTATGAGGCAACACGGGAATGGAATAGAGGGTGGATGCCCATGGTTAAAAAGAAAACAAAACTCTGAAGTGTCATTCCAACGCTCAGCTCATCCTAAATATCATCTTTTTTATACTGGCTGCCATGGTGAAATACTTTGAATACTTTCTGACATCTTGATATGTCTGACAAAGTGAAATTACCTATCTACCTTGACGTCATTGAATGTAAATGACAAACTGAACTACAAAACACATACCAGATCATAAATGACTATTCTGATAGTGAAAATTGTCAAAAGGCTACACGTGAACACCACTATTGCCATTCTTGTAAAATATCGTTATTCCAATATCTGAGAATGTTATCGAAATTTATGGGATTCACTTTTCTCTGAAAATACCATATTGTACTGGTACGGTTAAAATTTCAAAGTTGTGCGTCGCATTCACCATTTCAAGGAAATCATTCATTGATTCATTACACGCACATAGGAAATTCGAAAATCCTCTCTTATGTTTTAATATGCAAGCGCCAACATTCATCTTGTGACGACCCAAGTGTATGAGAGTATATGGACAATGACGCAACTCCTTGCAGTGCCAAAACTTTCAAAACCTATTAGTTTCACTGAGAACTCTGTCATACATAAAAACATATGGTTGCGTGAACTTGTGTTCCTTGTTACACATGGACAGGACAAACTTCGTAATTTAAACCATTTACATATTATCTCGTACCTGCAGTTCATAAAAACTAGGAAAAATTATCAAGAGCAACTTTTGCTTAATGTTTCGAGCACATCTCGGCAAACCTGGCATTGGCTAAGTCCTTAGAGAGCATTTAATAACACAAGGCGTAAAAGAGACTTCCTCTCCTATTGAATAGCACTAAATGTCACAAACGGAAAAAATATACCTATAAACATGACTATCATTACTATGCATAACGTGTGAATGAAAGGCGGACTGGCCGTTGTGGTGATGTGGAGATCACCGCATGGGCCATTCGGCTTAATGCTGTCTTCGGCTGGATGCTAAGAAGAAAGAAAGAGAGAAAGAACAACAGAAGGGAGCGAAAAAAATGAAAGAAAAAATTAAGGACGAGAAGGGAAAAGATAGATTGTGAAAGATGGATGGAAGGTGAAACACAGTATCGTAATGTAGTGTGCTCGGGAACTGATTTTGCTTCTGAGGGCTCATAGCTCCCTACATTAATCCTCTGCCTCACCGGTGGCCCTTCTAAAACGTTCGGGCCAATAGACGGAAATGAAAAACCACGAGATAGAAACTAAACGATGTTCCGTTTTGAGAGTTAGGGCTGAGGTAAGAAATGCTAGATAACCTCAACACTAGCCGTCATGCATCTGCATTTTCCCCATCAGATTCTACATCTCAAAGAGCCACTGCTTGATTCTCATTGACCCCTGTTCTTTGAGACGGCTTAGAGAAACTTAAGTGATTAGTAGCTTAAAAACATCGTGTCACCCCCTCATCTTCCTCGTATGGGGTCATGACAGATTTTAATATTTCTAAAAAACCAGGCAATCAAACTTTCAGAATTTTCCCAAGGAAGCCCCCCCCCCCCCCTCCCCCGTTAAACTGATAAGACGACGTCGGCCTTTCAGTGGTATTGGACCAGATGGCGACGAAGTTAAGTGAGCTGAGATGACTTTGTCTTGTCTGACTATGTAGTCAATATGGTGCCTGCACGGGGGAGGGGGACGTCCCCCATCGATTTTTGAAAATTTCCGAACGTTTTCCTCAAATGTGCCCTATACGCGTTTAAGCCATATATTTCTCTTGGCAGTAGGATGGGATGAGGTGTGTGTTTCGTCCGAGTGCGGATGGGATTTTTTAAATCAATTTCTATCACAAGTTGTTCTGAAACTTTCTAAATTTTTACGAATCTTCCAGAAGCCATCAAAATTTTCACGCGCTTCACGCGTTTCCAGAAACACCTCATGACTGTGCTTAATATCAATAGCAATATCAATCTCAGGCGTATTCGCAATATTCAACTGCGGGGGCTTTTAGGCCGATTGCTCGTATCCATAGGAGTGATTATATAGCAGCACAGCATTGCAAGAGAGCGAAACATGGGAATTCAAGATAAACATATTTCATGAAGATTGAAAGTTTTTTTACGAATAATCAGGAAAAACACTAGCCGTCTAATTTTCAGGTACATTTTATTGGGAAATTGACAGTTCCTTGGCGAATAGTATGCATGGAACTTTTGTCATGGAAAAAATTCTGACGCAAAATTTCTGCGCGCTTTGCGCGCATTCGTCACGGTTCGCTCTCCACATCTCATAACCACGTAGTTATAATATTCGGACCAATACCCTCTTCCGAAAGACAGAGGTAGGCCTTCATCTCCAACCTTTATACAGAAAGGACAACGCGTGAAAGGAGAATCCTAGAGCAATCTTATAACACTAGAAGTTTATATAGTAACATTTGTAGCGTGATGTGAAAGGTTGGAAGTATGTATATATTTGTCGTTAAACATTTTTGCAGAACGGGTGCCATGCCACGAACACAATATCACTAATTTAATAAGAATTTCTAAGGGTGTAATTATTGTACTTGAAACATATGCCAAGGGTAATACCATTTTTCATCAAAGTCACTTAAGACAAACAAATGTTTCTCAAAGAAAGGAGTTGCCACCCCTCCACTTAGATAACATACCCGTATTTTACACCCAACCAAAAATTAAGATTCACCGAATTATGCGTATCTTTTAACATTTGATCAGTTCGAAAATTTGCCCAAATCAGCACCATTTTACATCTAAACCACCTTTAATGAACAAAACTTTCCTAAAGGGGAGGGGCGTCCCCCTAATCTTAGACCCCTCCCCTAGGACGAAAGAAGGACCAGCCTCGAGTACAACCCATGGCAGGTACGCATATGCACAATTTACACTGATTGTGTGGGATTTCAGGGGGCATTACAACATAATCATCATTTCTTACAATATCCTATAGGCTAGTGTGGTGAGAATCGATGAAGACAAGTAAGCTGACTCCTAAAATGGCCAATTCTAGCTAAAATAACCACTACATGTAATTTTCCCTCAAATTGCAGAACAACCCAAATGAACCATTGTTTAATGATGATACTAGCCACATGTTTTGATCATCAATCTGTATTCGAAGAAACATTTTGCCCTCTTGATCCCAAAATGACCGTTTTGTGCCAAAATAAACCGTACTTGACCTTTCAGTTTAATAACTAAGTAGCTTTGCCCCTTTTAAAATCCTTGTGAGTGAAATGCGGCATGTTCGGGGGGGGGGGGGCTTGGGAAGTGCCATTTCCTGGGATTTAGCAATTATTTTTGTCCAAAACTTCCTGATGATAGGCAGCAACTAATAGTGGCACTCCGCTTAGATAGTCTCAAAGGGCCGCTCACTCCAAGTTGCCGCGGCAGCGCAAAACTCCCAGTCCGCCCCTGGTGTGAATTGTAAAACTCCACGGGCCAACGTACTAATTCATTCACTTCGAGTGCATAACTAAACAAACTTTCTGATTAGCTTAAAGTTTACACACCTTCTATCACACCTACGGAATGGAATGTGCAGTATTTGGAATTTCTGCATGAAGAGCCGACTCTCGATTTGGCTGCGTACTATAGACTACAAGATGAAAAAAAAAAAAAACTACGTATAAGCTTGCATGATAAACGTTCTACGTTAGGGTGAACAATACATTTATCGTGTGTTATCAGGCAATACACTGTGCCTGATATAGGCTAACACGAAATTCATTTCACACACTATCAAACCACGAATAAAACATTGTAAGTAGGTATGCTTGGGTGGGGGGCATGGGATTGGGGGATTGTCCCACAACTCACCCTTAAAATGGAATTTGTAAACTTGACCGGAACCGTCGTCTTGAACTTTGGGTAAGAGTGGGTGGCGCGGGCGAATCCATCGTTGGCTAGACAAGGTCTGATGAATAGGTTGGCTAAAATTACAAGTACATGTCTAAACGCTGGGTAATGACGGTTCGTTCGCTCACTTGTGCTCGCTTGCTCGCTTGTGCTCCAAACGTTGGCAAAAATTACGAAGATAGGTATAAAAGCCAGACAAAAACGTTTGGTTGATTCAACTGCGTGTCTAAACGTTGCCTCAAATGCATCAGTGAACGTTGGCTAAAGTTACGAGGCATTTTTTACGAGTGGGGTATAAGGACTCACTACGAAGAAAGCAAAACTAACTACAGTTCTGTGGGTGTTGCTACTAGTGTATTTACTGCTACCATAAACCCACAAAAAACATGTGAAACAAGAAAAAAAAATTCCAGTTGCCTACTCTCTTCATACATGCATACACACTAAACATAAAATCGACGGCCCACTTTAAAACTCTCGTATTTCTACCTTTTTTCTATTAACATAAAAAAATAAAAAATTGAACGTTTCAAAATTTGACTCACTTTCAGTTTAAGATTTTTTTGTCAGCCACGTTTTCATTTTCTCCACTGGCAACCTTTGAGCCTAAATAATTAAACAAACCTGAAAACTTGCATAAAATAACTTTTTAGATGGTGAAAATTTTCTCTGTTATTAACCCTATAGATATATTATAAACAAAATGAACATTTTTAAAAATTATGTCGTTTTAATACACAGCACTCCCTGCTATAGTCGGTAATCGTTCCGAGTTAAAAACGTACTACGTAAATGCCGACCCTAAATTAACTGCTTCAAACTTCAGCCAAATTTCCCAACATAAAACCATCAGCACACACCTTCTTCACTTGGTTGCGTATTTCAGACCCACAGTAGGTCTAATCATTAAAAAAATCATAAATATGCTCACAAATCAAGAAATTCTTTAATTGAAGTCTACATACGATAATTGTTGATAAGGGTGACTACAACTCTCTTTATCCGAAGATGAAAGACTGTGCTCTCTTTAGCAGAAGAGGAAAGACTCACTGCTCTCTTTACCAGTGTCAGGAAATTAAACTGCTCTCTGTAGCAGAACAAAACTGTCGACACCTTGTATCAGACAAAGAACACCAGCTACCAGCTTACGTTCTTTGTTAAGCAAATTACCAGTTTGGCTCACATAGCACTACATACCACTCTTTTCCCCCTTTCTTCTTTCCTTTCCTTCTTTCCCTTTCCTCTTTTCCACTCTCCATCCCGATTTTTCTCTTCTCCTTCTCTTCAATTGCCGACTGGATCCGTGAATGGAAAGTTTTACATCCCCACACATCATCCCCACGCCCTTGCTTACAGAAGCCGTTTGCCCCATGTGGTATTTGAATCTACGGTGAAAAGACACCACGTGTGAAGTAAAACACGGTGGCAAGTCATAGGCGTATTCCGTGACAAGATTATCTGTTGCTCTTTCGAGCTCTTTGCTTAGACATTTGATTAGGTTACTAGGATAAAGGAAAAGTTGTTACTTACATAATTATCTCTGGCCGTGGAATCTAAGAAAGTTGGATAAAGTTGGGTTGCTGCAGCAAATGCTGAATAGAAGACATGCACATTGAATGCCTTCTTCTGATCTTGTAACCTCTAATCTGTGTTTAATTCATCAAAGCATCTGTTCATATTTTTGCTTCTCTTGCCTGTCTTAAAATTTGCCGTAATTTTTTAAGTTGCCGTTAAGGAAACAGCATCAGATAGAATCGAGTCTTCTGAATTTTTATGAGCATGAAATCGTTTTGCACCATGGTTAGAGAGTATGATGCAACCGAAAGATCTGTCATAGCAGAACCCAAAACTCCCAAAGTTTGTTGGTAGACCTTGGCTCGGACCATCTGGACCCTTGGAGCCCATGAATTTTATCCATCCTGTCCACTGGCTTGCTACGACCTGGGGAAGGCGTTGGAGAACTCGGAATAAAGATAGGGCGGCCCTACAGCCCATCGTGCTCCATTATAAAAATTGATGCCAAGGCCTGTAGTAGCCAATCGTGTAATCAATGTCCCCTTTTGAAGTGTTTTACGTGCGTTCCTCTGCATGTAACAATTTCTGGCTACGGGCGATGGGGGAAGAAGGGGGGGGGGGGGCGTTTAAAGTGAGTACACGGCACTTCTCTATTTTAAGCGACAGACTGGTACTGTGGTAGGCAGTACCTGAGGGGCCGGATTTACGAATGTGGGGGCCCTGGGCACGAACCTATGCGGGGGCCCTCGGACAAACATTTCGCTCATTGAAAAAATAACTGATATGATACTGGTTATACGCGTAAACCTACCTCTTCATATACAGACCAGAAATATATACAGACCATATAAATGTTTAACAATTTTAGGATATAAGCCAGATTTATCGTGGCAGTGGTGAATCCAGGATTTGCCTAAGAAGAGCGGGGGATTTAGATTGTCAAGAGCTACTGATGCAAGGTACTGGCCCGAGGGTAAAGTTTTTAATTTTTTTCAGGAAAAAAAAGTTTAACTAACAAGGTGTAATTTGGTGCATTTTAGCTAGAATTACTTTGTATTACAGATCCGTAATAAAAGTAACAAAAATAACTGCAACTAATCTGGACCTAGCCATACGGCGTTTGGGACCACTATATTGTAGAAAAAAATGCCCGAAGTTTTAGACCTTGGTCAATGTGTGTTGAGTTAAGTAGTGCAAAACAAAGTGTGATGGTGGAGGGACTAAGATTTGTAGAAAAGGAGTAAGATAGGGGTAAACTCTCGGACCAATTGGCATAATATTTAAGACGTGAATCTAGGGTTTGGGCCAAGAGAGACCCTTTTGTGACTTCGGTAAGCAATGGAGAACAGTTCGTAAGCGGAACGCCTCCGATAGATGGCGCGAAGCGCTTAAGAAAATTTTGAATGGAAACTCTTATATCACAAGAATTGGCACTTCCCGGGCACTATTTGCGTGGGTATGGAACGAATTCACAGGCTTGTATATATCTGATTTTTTCTTCTCGGTAGGCCAATAGGGGGTTCATGTGTCCCCATGGTTGAGCACCTTGCACTATTTACTAACTGAGCGAGGAGCGTGGGGAAAAAATTCTGTCTTATTGTTTGTTTATAAAAGACATTTGAACTTCGCCGGGGAAGTTTATACCGATTCGAATTTTACGATTAGGATAATTCATAAAGAATACAAAAATTGATTTCTTTCTTCATTATACAAACAACGGGTCTGAGAACTGAGACCACGGCCTTCTGAACATAGGCAAGGTTTCGTCATTTCCAACGATGTCCAGTAGCTACAGTCATTTGCGACCAATTGAACCTCAAGGTTGGAATTGCATATGTTTTCTGAACACAGTATTCTTGACTCTCAGGCTGTTCCGCCACACAAAGTTTATTCCCCGACGGGAGGGGGGGGGGTGACTTGGCAGGATGTCTCTCCCGGGCAGGGCGCATGAAATTCCAACTACCATATTAGTGATACCTGGCTGGAGTGAAAATGCAAACTCGGCCAAATTCATTCATTCGTGTAAAAATATCGATATTTTGAGCTCTGCAATAATGTTCGTCTGTTTTTATTTCGGTTTCATTCGGTTAATTTTCTGCTAGTGTATATTTTATGTCAGAAAATTTTAGCGATGTAGTTTTTTCCAGCTTCCTCGATAAAACTAGAAGTCAGCTAAGGTATCATCAATCTGAGAGCAATTCCCGGAGTCCTGAGAGCCCTGCCCGGGTAAGACACCCTGCCAAGTCACCCCCCCCCCTTCCGTCGGGGAAAAGAATAAACTTAGTGTGGCGGGATAAGCTGAGAGGAAAGACTCTCAGCCAGTATATATTTAATGTCAGAAAATTTTAGCGATGTAGTTTTTTCCCAGTATCCTAGATAAAACTAAAAGTAAGCCAAGTAATGAGCAATCTGAAAACAATTCTTGGAGTCCTGAGAGCCCTGCCTGGGTAAGACACCCTGTCAAGTCACCCCCTTCCGTCGGGAAAAAAAATAAGCTTGGTGTGGTGGAATAGCCTGAGAGTCAAGACTCTCAGCCAGTATATATTTAATGTCAGAAAATTTTAGCGATGTAGTATTTCCCAACTTCCTCGATAAAACTAAAAATTAGCTATGTTATGAGCAATCTGAGGACAATTCCCGCCCCTTCAAGTTCGCCTGTCTTTACACCCCCCCCCCCCCAACAATGCACAGCATTTGGGGACTCAGGTGTGAGGATATTTAAATTTCAGCTAGACGGCGTCTCCTGTAACCTTAACAAATATGGTAACCTAGTTTGTGGGGGCCCCTTAGTGTGGGGGGCCCTGGGGCACGTGCCTGGCTGGCCCATGCTGAAATTCGGCCCTACAGTACCTTCATGAACGCACAGAACTGAAGTCTGTGGTAAACCAGGGAGTTGGTCAAATAGCAACTCCCTAGGTAAATAATATACGTGTTCGCAGAGCGTTCGCAATTTCTTTCATTACCTTATGAATTCCTCTTCATTTCCCTGTCTAAATAAACTAGGAAAGAAACAGCAAGCAGGTATGGCCAGTTCGCCTACAGAAAAGCACATACGACGTCAAATCACAAATTTTCTGAATCAGGGAGCCAAGACGGTTCAATGTAGGTCACCATCTTATAATCATGTGAATCAATCTTTGTACATTAGTTTTTTTCCGAAACTTGTTTCTCGGGACGCGAAATTACAGGCAACGCACACGATAAACTGAAACAATTGTTTCTCTATAAAAACAGTATATTTTCTTTGCAAAACAGCGTGTAGTTAAACCATGTTTTCTGTTGCTGTGTCCGACAATTGGAATATCGCAAGATCTATTTTTTAATACTTATGTCTTATTAGTTAAACAAAAGCAAACATATGTCGAATCATCCACTTTTCAAATAATCATGTGACATAAACAGAAAAAGGTTGCTAACTTTGAGGTTTGCACACATGTATTGTAACACTCTTCAAATGAAACATTTTGATTAAGCGTAAGTCGCAACAGTATAAGTGACACACTTTTTATACGAACAAAATAGTTAATGACAATGTAATCATTTGCATCAGGGCCGTAGCCTGGGCGAAATATCTAGGAGACAGTTTATGACAGGGTCCAGTGGCGTACCTAGGACTAGTTAGCACCCAGGTGGATAGTTCCTTTCTCATAGTGCTGTCCTGAGGGGGGATCATAAGAGGGATATACACTGTAAAGAAAAAATCTCTGTCATTTTACAATAAAAAGTGCTAGTAACCAGTTTCACATTAATGTTCTGTAAAATTTTATGTTTGTCTGTAAAATTACATCATGAATGTAATCTTACAGACCAACAATACCTTACATAAAAATTCTGTGAAACTGGTTGCCAGCACTGTTTATCGAAAAATACAGATATAAACTGTACTTTTACAGACTACAAAAAATGGCACAAAAAAGGTATCTTTAGCCTTACTTTCAACTTTTTTATTAAAAAAATAAGTAAAGGATTAGCAGCTTTCCAAAACGAACGTTTCACATTTAATTTTTCTATAATCAGGCTTTTATCACCAACTCACGATACGTAGGCACAATTTTCAATGACATTTCAGAAGTATCAAAATGCACACACATTTTGTATTCAACATGTATTGCCACATGTGGTGCCACGGTTGTCCTAGACGTTGCTTGACTCCCAACACACACAGTATGCAAAACCTTGGAAATGTCACAGTATCAGTCAAGTCATTTGAGTTTCTTGACTTCAGGTATCTTCAGTTTAAAATGATAATCAAAAAAATACTGTCAAAATAATGTAATCGACAGTTACAGTTATGCTCATATAGCTGAAATCTGCCAACGCTTTATCTGTTGATCCTCTCAGCAGTGTTTTAAAGAATGTTATGTTATGGTAAAGAAGACTTTAGTAGGTGGATCTGCTCAGTGAGGTCACCCTTTTCTGTGTGCCTCATATTCAGAGTATCTTTGGCATTGATGCACTCCATCTAGTTCAGTTTAGGATGTCTATGGACTTTGCTCCTATTCACGCAATTCTATTGGTCAATTGTTATTGGTAGAATTTTATGTAAATAGACATCATCATCATCATCATCGTCATCATCGTCATCATCGTCATCATCATGTCTGCAAGACGAGTGTCGTGTGCAGAGCGCATCGTTCTGGTCTATACGTGTGCATAGTCAAAGGGGGGGGTCGTATGTTACGTCCTCACGTGGGACGTCGCGAGCGGAGAGAGGCGAAAGTGTGGGTGGTAAATAAAATTAACACAAGTGTGTATGTTTCAAGGTTGAGATGCATGAGGGCACTGAAGTTCTCATAATTCTCATAATTTCCCAGATGCTCAGAGAAAATCCCCATCCATTGGTTTCAGGAACTGTTAGACCATGTTGCTGCTGTTTTGTGTGTTAAAAGTGTACTTTATATAAGTTGTTCAACTTTTCAGAACAAAGAATTATGGCCCAGGGATACTAGTTTACTCAATGCAAATTTAGATTTATTTCTTAAAGCTTGTAATGATAATAGCTTTATTTTGGAGTTTTGGAGATTGTTCATCACTAATATGGCTGTTTGTGCTAGTAAAATGAGTAGGTACTTATGATGCCTAATGTGGGTGTAAATTGAATGCAGAATGTCTCCTTCAAACTAAGCTTGAGCAACTTATTTTAGGATAATGATAATCAGGATGTCTTCAGATAAAAACAAGCAACCGCCCAATGAGCCAGCCCTAGACTTTGCCATGAGCAGCCTGAGGTAAGTATGTTAACCTGCATTCACTGCAAACACAAATAAAATTGACAGTTGACTTTTTTGGGGGGGGAGGGGGCTGGGAGTACAGTCTGCAATGAGTTTCACTTTGAAAGTTGTTTTCAAACAGTTATGATTAGTTTTGCCTGAGAATGGCCTAATTTGCCAAATGCCGAATCATGGGAGCTCAATTTTCTCACCCCCTATTAAACTTCCAAGCCTTCTGATGACCCTGTTCTTTCATAAAAAGTGCTGGAAGCCTGGGTTTATATATAAATCACACTATTTACATTCTGTGAATTCAGTTTTACTTAGCTTGTATTTAAATGCTACTATACTCAAGCCAAAGAGTTTTTTGTTGCCAAAAAGAGGTGTAAAAGAAGTCTTACTGTATAGATTACATCAAAATACCTTTTGCCTTATAATGAAAGATTCTCAATCAGAAATGTACATTTTTTTAGTTCTTTTCATAATGTAAATTGACTTTCATTTCTTGTGCATTTAATCTTGTACACTTGACTATAGTATTAAACGTTGGAATATTTCTCCCATTTTTCGAATTGAGGAGGAAATATCTCAATGTAGTAAGATTAAAAAGATTAAGAAATTAAATACATTTCTTACTTCTGCCAAACATGTAGATGTTTCTTTACAGTATGGTAAATATTTTTCATTTTATATTTAGCATAGCACTTACAGAATTCTTGCCTTGAAACAAGAAGAAAATATAAATTTAAACTTCCAGGGAAGACTTCTGTTGTTTGGAGAGTTTTTCATTGTCAGACATATGTACTCTTTAGCATAGGCATACAGGGCACGGGACACTGTGGGGGTTGACGGGACACTGTGGGGGTTGAAATCCCACCCCCATTTGTGCAGAAAATTTGCTATTTAGGGGCTAAATATATGCTATATTTTGGGGCTAAATATATGCTATATTTTGGGAAAACTTTGCATAAAATTTCAGGCTAAAGTGCCAAACCCCCATCCCCTTCCCATTGAAAGTGGTCCCCTTCCCATTGAAAGTAGTCCCGTGCACTTATGCTCTTTACCTATATTACTTCTGGTAGCCCCTTGATTACATTGGTACCAAACCTGGAGTACCCTGAATGAGAAATGAAATTCATATTACAGGCAGTCCCTGTAGTATACAGCTTTGGCTAGGCTGCACTGAAATAACCAGATGTCCTTTGTTTCTTATTTAACACCTGGACAAAGCATGTTGTGTTGACTGCACTAAACTAATGAGCTATTTTCGTACCCCACCATTGCATTATCTAAGTGAGGTATATAATGTTATTTGCTCCATCATCTAAGGCTGTTGTTACTGTTACAACCAAGTCATTTTTCTGAAGTCAAGTCAATTCATTAACCTTCAAGTCAAGAATGTAATAAGCCTATGTCCCTATATGTACTGTCTCAATATGGAGATCGGGTGGTGAACCTTGGAAATGAACTTTAGATGAAAAGAGGTTGCTGGTTGACATTTCTTTTGGAAGATTTTACGAATTAATTATCTCCATGCATACCAAAATCGAAGCAAGAACTTCTCAGGACAATTCACATAATCTTTAAGTTCTAACATCAGGTAGCGAACAACATGTAAAATAAAAAGCAAAGTCCATTATGGAAATCAATAGCCTGTTGAAAGGGGGTGGGGTCAGGCGCGGATCCAGAAATTTTGAGGGGGGGGGGCCCAAGATGGAAAACCTCATGTGCACCCGAAGGTGCACCACGAGCCGCCGAAGGCGCGAGTCACATACGCGGTGGGGTCCCAGGGGTCCCGCGGTAGGGCCCGACTGGCGGGGGGTGGTGCCAGGAGGGGCGGAGCCCCGGTGGGGGGTACCATGGGGGCGAAAAAAAAAAAAAGCCCCCGGAAGCTCTCGCAATATTGCATTTTAAGAGCACACAAATCGGCTCCAGTTCTTATGTCAGTGAGATTTTATACCTTTTCATGTTGCATGGAATTTGATGTGTATGGCTCAGGTATCAGTTACTATATGTACCTGCAGAAGTTACGGAGGACTCTAAGTTATCTTAACAAACTTATACGGCCAACATTATGAGCCCGTTTTAAGGAACTTGAAATTTGATTTTTGGTTATAATGAGTGGTTTTTTATTTTTTTCGTTATACGGTATTCGGGTATAGCACCGTCAGTTGATGAAACCCATCGGCGCGCGAAGCGCGCCGAAAATTTGAATTTACATTTGAAAAACCATTGCTATGAACTCACCCCCCCCCCCCCCCCTCGGTGTCAATTCCCTTTATGTGGTGTCTATCAATTAGAAAGGTGGGTTCGATACTAAGTTTTTTTCAGATTCTCATAAGGAAGTAGGAGGGTGAAAAAATGAGATATATCAGTTGTTTTACATCTTACCAAGTACAATGCTGACTCTGAAATCACGTTTATGCACACGAATAATTAGGCTCATGGTAGACAACCCCACCTATGAGTAATGCGAATACGTTTGGGACCTTACTTGATAGGTAAAAGGAGCAATTCAAGACTAACAGTGCGCAGATCAAAGCAAAAATCAAGAAATTGATTGAGAAAACTTTGCAAAAATCGTGAAAGATTTCAAATGGACTTTTGGTAAAAAAGTGAATAAAAAATAAATCCATCACTCATAAAAACGTAACCTCTCTCCGTGAAGCGTAAAACAATTGCGCCGCGAACGCGCGCCCAAAAGTATTCGGTATAGAACCTCCCGGGAGCTTGCTGCATTAATTGTACACTGAAAAGGCGGACCAACAGGCCTCTCACAACCTTACATCCCATATGGGAGGGAAGAGATGATATAATCACTTTCCTTTTATGGACTTCTGAAGGGCATACCCTTCAGAAATCTATGACGCGATGGTGTCGGCGTGAGTTTGGTGATTGGGGGAACCGCAGATAACTGCCTAAACCGTGCCTTTTTTAGGCAGTTTGGATTTTTGTATACGCTATATGCAAGAGTGGGAGAGCCTTTTCTTACTAGTATCACGAAGGTACAATCCCTGGAGGAGAAGGGTTTTCCCTTCCCCTTTGAGAAATTTGTGTTAATTTTTAGGGGGGCCTAATATGTGCAAAATGGTGGTATGTTTTGGGTCATTCTATAAAGTGACGGTATGTTTAGAAAATGTCCACAATTTAGTGAATTCTAAACTTTTGTTCGGGTTGAAAGAGGGTAGTAAGAGACGAATTAACATATTGTCTTCAATCTCCTTAAGTCTCAGGAAAAAATCATGGGCGCGTGGATCCATCTCGCAAAAGTGTGGTTGTGTGTGGGGGGGGGGGGGGGGACTTTTTCTCATTTGTGAAATCCGCCGTCCTTGGCGGCGTGGGAGAAGCAGTTGGGGGTAGCCAGAAATTTTGCGTCACGGGAGTGTAGGCAATAAGTTTTGTGATCTTTCGGCACATGGGGGAGGTGTCTAAGGGAAATTTTTCTACAGAAACTGAATGCCCTCAGATGCGATTTGTTGCAACCAAAGTGTAGGATTTTTAGGTTATTTTTACTTCTAAAAAACTTCGTTATTCCTAGGCATTAATTGCAGTCTGTTCAATCATTTTTGAAAAAGTGAGTGGGGACTTTTTGACGATGTCCCCCTTTCCAAAAAAGTGAGGGGGGCGCGTCCCCCCGTCCCCCATGATCCCCACGCCCACTTATGGGAAAATTGTAACACGCAACTATACCTGCGTGGGAGTCCACAGAAACATTCTTGGACTATAATAAAATTTTTCCTTTACATTTAAAAAGGAGATCGCCCAAGGTTTTGACAGAAAAAGTATATAGCCTCCCCGGGAGCTCTAAAATTAGTTACCAGTATACAAAAGAGGGGGCCAACTGGGATTCTCACTACCCGACATCCGTATGGGAGGAGATATGATATATCACCTTCTCTTTAGGTCTAATTAGGAAAATGGGGATGGTGAACTGATGGACCAGGCAAAATTCGTTTCAGAAAAAGACGTTCCGTCATTATTTGAAATTGACGTCGCGGTAAGATGTTTTGGTAATACAGCAACGGCAATTAACGTACTTTCAGTCTTTCAAATCATGTGCTAGACTAGTCAAAGGTCCCATAATGATGAGAGGCCCTACAGAGTAAGGAGATGTTACTTTTTTAGAAAAAATGTTGCATTGTGAATTAATTTCTTGCGTCCATAGCTTTTTGTCAATGGTATATGAAATCCGGGTGTAAACCCTGTCGTATGCGCGCGAAGCGCGTCCGAAATTTTGAATAAACACATTAGTCTATGAAAGAACTTGCATTTCAGAACCTGCATCGGACACTTGTCACTTTCCCATCAACCCCACCATACCTATGCTATTCAGCAACGAATCTTCTGACTTGGAGAATTCTTAAAAAAGCACTTTTGCTCCTTTTGTTCCCCCGTGAGTAGTGTACCGAAAGCTAATTGATAATAGGGAAAAAAAAAACCCAACTCTGACCACAAGGCTTGACGCTAGCGGAGTCTGCAGCATGCAAAAAATTTGGAAATTTGTCAAGAATTTCCAAAACTTAATGATAGTTTAAGAACAGTTTGTTGAAAGAAAATGGGTTTAGAACAAAATACAACCAGTCTATCAAAATAAATAACATCTCACCCTCCACCCTCACAGAAATCTGTAGCTTAAAAAAACGGACTTTTTATTTTTTTTGTCTGGGACCCAATTTTAAAAATTTTTCAAGAATCGATTGGGAGGGGGACACACGTCACCCATTGCCCACTTGGGTGCCGAGACGCCACTGTCCTGTAGCCTTAAAAGGCCTTTTGAGTTCATTTTAAAACATTTTCAGACAATTTCGAAATCGAATTAGGTGTATGCAACGCCGCTACTTTGCCTGCCAACAGCTGGTGCCACTGTGCACAATAGCACTTCACCTGACAGCTTGTCTTCTGTATTCATTCTGCAAGTCCTGTATGTGCGAAAACTTTGCCTCTCAAAATCCCTCTAGATTACAAAAAATTTCACTCTTTAACACTAAAATTGTTACTAAATTTTTCCGTGCAGGCTAGCCACGCCCATACTACATAGTGGTCACGATGTTTACTTATTTAGATCTTTAAGTCAAGGATCATTACTCAGCTATTCACCTGTTTTCGAACATTGTATCGCTCCCTTCGTCGCCAACCACTTTGAAAGATATATAAAGAGATAATCCAGCGATAGCTCCACCCAACCCCTACAGAAATATATACTTTGGATACGTTCTTAGACACTTTTATTCATTTTTTGCTCTTAATTTTTCTTTCTCCTTTTCTTTTTTTTTCTTTTTCTTCTTATTTTTCGCCTTTCATTTTTTTTCGTGGCGAGGGGGGGGGGGCGGGCCCCCAGGCCCCCCTGGATCCGCGCCTGGGTGGGGTGGGGAGAGAGAGAGCGAGAGAGCGAGAGAGCGAGAGCGAGAGAGCGAGAGCGAGTAACCCCGTAATTCTGATTGAGGCTTTTATTAAAAAGGTCAAAATGTGATTCTTCTGATTCGTTTATAGAGCACATCTGATGAGTTTTCGGATAGATTAATGCTTCATTATAATGGTTTCAATTCTTTTAATACCTCAAGGCTTCCGGGGGCGTCTGTACAACCACTAGGGTGTCGTCTCACCTGGACCAGAGGGCTGGCCCTTGGACAGCACGACTTCAAAGGAGCGCTTCGCGCTCCCGCAGCGCCCTCGGCCCCATTTGGCATTTCGGCCGGGTTTGCCCCCCACTTTCACACACCAAATCCCTCCCCTGTGTGTTATGATATATATAGGCCCTGGGTCTGTATGGCAGTGCGCAATTGTCCTTTTTTATTGGTCATGTGGTTTTACTGTATGTATTTCGAACATGGTACTGCTTTTGTTTCCTTTCTTACTTTGTAATGACGGAAAGGAAGGAATTGAACAATAGGTCTGTTGGGAAAATCGATGTCGGCTGGAAAGCTGTGATTGTCATTTTTAAACGATCGATCTTTTAATACTTTTCTATTAAAAATTATTGCAAACTGTTAAAATTCTCATGCGTTCATTGCTTTGCTCCTTAAATTTGAATGGGAATATATCGACACCTTTTTGTAGATGTTCCGGACCCAACGGGCCCTGCACCCTCAGATGTACCTTTGGTACTCTTTGTATGAGAGCAAGAATGTGACTCATTCTCTAACCGGTTCTCTCTCCTAAGGGTAACTAGTACCAAACGCTTGCAAAGAGGGAGCATTTGGGATAAAAAATTTGCCTACAAAATTGTGCCGACAAACCGATAAACACAGCAGTTTTAGAAGCAAAAGGGGGTGAGCTAGAAGTGAAGTGTCCGGCTGCATCTTTCGTTAAATTAAAACATGGAGATAAGGTAGTAGCTCCATGATTAAATCTGAAGATTGACCTGTATGGACTACGACAGTTGGAATTCTCTGGCTTCAAACCCACCTTGAATTCCAGCACATACCATTAATAATCCCTCTGCTACACCCCTGTGTGCAAACCGTACCATAATCCAATAATAGTCACCCACCCAACTATCCACACACATGCTCACTCAGGCTGCAGTCAAATCGACGGGCCATACAGTCTGACGTATGTAATAAGGGGGAGCTGGGTGGCCAGTTGAAATGAACTTACGAAATCCTAGGAGACCATATGTCATTTTATAGAAACATATATAGGCCAAATATTATTTTCTTTCCTCCTATTTGCCTTTTTTATTTGAACTGTGCATTTCTAAATAATGATATTTGAGAATAAAGAATGTTACGCTATACGAGCCAACAGATGGTGACTCTCCGCTCAGACAAGGTCACGCCACACCACCTCCTGCAGCCATACACTTTTCAAAAAAGATATGCACCACTTAATCTGACGTTATTTTATTTGTTGCCCGCTCTGTCAGGCCTGGATTGGGCCTAATGGTCAGATTGTTACACTTGTGATCATCAACTGAGTGCGCATTCAATGTTATTTACAGACAGCGTAGATAAATGTTCAGGTTTATGCCCACTTTTTGTAAAAACCTTCAGAGCTTCCGGGGCTACGCCTTTTTTATTCCATTCGGTGCTGCTCTGAACCAGGGACCTTTCGACGGACCCCTAGACACCACACATTCAGGTGAAACACTTACCGTTTCAAATGAGGCCCAAAATCAAGGATACGCGTCTGGCTGTGGCCAGTGAGATTTTCCCAATTAAACATGAGGACCACCAGTGGAAATAATTAAGTACCCCCATGAACGTTTTTATCAAAGGACATTTTTTATGATATCATCTACCCAAAATTAAATACCGTGTGTGGTATAGAAACTGCAGAGGACAAAGTGAAGCTATGTGACGACGGATTAATTACCTAAAAGTGATTCCCAAATTCTGCCTGTCTCGAGCCCGGTCTCGGAAAATTTAGAGCCGAGTCACGAGTCCGGACTGTACGAGACCGAGTCCGAGTCCAAGTCCTTGCTTTCCGAGTCCGAGTCCTTAAAATGGTGACTCGCGACCGGCCTCGAGTACTACAGCACTGCTTCAGGTTTGAAGCAATTTTAAGATAATCTTCAACTTGGAAATTTCATATTCCTTAAAACTGGGGTCATGAGTAATTAATTCTACTCGTGTATATAAGAATACTTTCTCTTCTTTACTCTCAGCCTTTTTTCTTGCATACGAAGTTCGCTTTCTTGTTCAAATTTAGAGATGTCCATGTATTCGTGCCAAACGCTATCTTTCAGTGACAGAGTGAAAAAACAATACCCATCATTTAGGCTATTCACTACGAAATTTAATATGAAGAAGTTAATGACAGTGATTATCTTTCGGCTGTAGCTGTTTAATGAAATTTTCCAATTAATGAATTCATTTTGATCAATTGGGAACAATTATTGCTGTTCGTCCTTCGTAATCGAAGATGACCACTGCTTCAGTAGTTGTACTTACTTGGTTCTACATTGGTCCACCCGGAGGTGACTAATGAGGCCAATACGAGCTATGAAGTCTCTTCCGCAGGTGGATCACACAAAAGTAGATGTTGTCGGAGGGTTGGCAGCTCGACCTTTGCGTTCCGCTCGCTTCTTTTCTGCCACAGCGATTCTTCTGGTTTCTGCAGCTTTAGCTCCTTTGCTGATCAGAGACCGCCATGTAAGACGGTCAAGGGCAGCACTCTCCCAGGACTTGACGTCAATCTCCAGGCCTTTTAGTAAAATTTTTAGGGAATCTTTGAAAAGTTTCTTTTGTCCCCCAGCTGTTCTTTTACCCGTGCTAAGCTCTCCGTACACAGTGGCGTAGCTAGATATTTTTTGTGGGGGGGGGGGAAAGCAAAAAATTCCGACAGATCTTGAATAGTTGTACGATTCGAAATTCTGGGGACCTTTTTTTTTTTTTTTTTTTTGCTTTCCGGGAAATTTTGAGACCGACATTTGATTTTTTGATTTTCACGTTGACATGTCGATGTGTAATTCTGCTTAAAAAGCATAAGAAGTGTTGTAAATGTTTCAAATGAATTGTTTTATTTATTTCCGACAGAGACTAGAAATTTCCGACAGAGGCCTTCGGAGGCTTTGTGGGGGGGGGGCGGTCTAGCTAGGCCACTGCCCGTACAGCGGCTGTTTTGGCAGGCGATCATCACTTAGACGAACAGTGTGACCGGCCCACCTCACCTGTGCCTTCTGAAGTAGAGTAAAGATACTTTGGAGGTTAGCTCTTCTCAAAATCTCAGTGTCAGGGACCATGTCTTGCCACCTAATGTGTAGGAGTCTGCGAAGACAGCTCATGTGGAAGTGGTTAAGTTGGTTGGCATGACGTCGGTAAACGGTCAAGTTCTCACAAGCATAATGTAGAGTGGTGAGGACCACAGCTTTATAGACCTTCAGCTTGGTGGTGGTACTTATGCCTCTACGCTCCCAGACTTTCTCACGCAGTCTTCCGAAGGCAGAGCTGGCTTTAGCTGTTCTGTTGTTGACCTCTGCGTCGATGTTGATGGCAGTTGTGAAGGTGCTACCCTGGTAGGTGAACTGGTCGACTGTCTGGAGTTTTGTCCTTTGACCATGATATGAGGCTGAGTGTACGGTTTTCGTGGTCTCGGGGTGTACATCACTTCAGTTTTCTTTGTGCTGATGGTGAGCCCGAAGTTGTCACATGCCTCAGAGAAGCGGTCCATCTCTTACTGCATACTGCTTTCTGTGGTGGCGCTCAAGGCACAGTCGTCAGCGAACAGGAAGTCTCTGATTATGGTATCTTTCACCTTTGTTACTGCCAGCAGGCGTCTAGGATTGAAGAGTCCTCCGTCGGTTCTATACCTGATGTGAATACCATCACCACAGCCGTGGAACGCATCAGTCATCATAGCTGAGAACATCATGCTGAATAGTGTGGGGGCGAGGACACAGCCTTGTTTAAACGCCGTTGGTCACCGGAAATGGGTTGGACTCCTCCCCATCGTCCAGGACTTTCACCATCATGCCGTCATGGAACTGTCTTACAATGGATATAAATTTACAGGGTACCCAAACTTTGCCATGATTTTCCAGAGGCCTTCCCTGCTTACAGTGTCGAAGGCCTTAGTCAGGTCTATGAAGGTAGTTTAAAGGTCGGTGTGCTGTTCCTGGGCTTTCTCTTGTAATTGGCAAGCCGCAAAAATCATGTCTACTGTACCACGGCCTGCACGAAAGCCACATTGACTTTCAGGAAGGAGACTTTGCTCAAGATGGTGTGTGAGGCGGTTAAGCAGGACTCGTGGCAGGATTTTGCCAGCTATGGATAAAAGTGAGATGCCTCTATGGTTGTCACAGGACTGGCGATTTCCTTTCCGCTTGTAGATGTGGACTATATAGCAGCGTCTTTGAACTGTTGAGGTAGTTGTGCATCATTCCATATTACCTGGAAGAGCTGGGTCAGTCGCTGGATCACTGTTGGGCCACCCTCCTTGTAAATTTCTGCTGGTATGGCATCAGTACCAGGAGCTTTGCCGCATGACATTTGCTTTATGGCTTTCCTAACCTCAACTTCTGAAGGGGGGATGTCAAGTTCATGACATTCATTCATTTTAATAAGCAGCAGGCATGACATTCCAACGGCTGAAGCTAGCAGGCAAAACTCTGTACAAAGTTTGTATAGGCACATACGACCTGAACACTCCGAGACGTGACCTCATTTTCAAAATGTCATTTCTCGGTGATGCAATTGTCTGTCACCTAGATTTCACCACGAATAAATTTCAAAAGAATTGGTCTACCTGATTTTTGATGATTATGGAAAACTATATCTTTCACATTCCCAGTCGACAAGGGTTTGTACCACGTGGCCTCTTCAGACTTGAAGCTATTTTGAGATAATCATCAACTTTGAAATTTGATACACTCTAAAGTAAGGGTCATGCGTAATTAATTCCACCTGTATAGTAAGAATACGTTCTCTTCTTTAATTTCGGCCTTTTTTCTTGCATACGATGTTTGTTTTCTATTTCAAATTTAGAGATGTCCATGTATTCGTGCTAAACGCTATCTCCTCCACCTTAAGACATGATGTTATTTTTCTGATCCCCAAAAGGGACATACCAAGGAAATTTTTGAAAAACTGGCGCCCGATTTCTCTTTTGAGTGTTTTTAAAAAATTATTTCAATTTGCATTATTTTCGAAGAGAATTAAAGAAGTACTTCCCAACCTTATTCACGAGAATCAAAGGGTTTTATGTCAGATAGATATATTGGGGAAGATGTCCGCATACTATACGATCTTTTGCTGTATGCTGATCTTGAAGATATCCCAGCTCATCTTATTTTAGTTGATTTTGATAGAGCGTTCCATACCATTTCACACCATTTCATTTGGCATATTCTTAACTTTTGGGGTTTCAAGAATAATTTCATTCTGTGGTGCACATTGCTTTACAATAATGCCGCCTCTTGTTTTATGGTAAACTGATATCGTTCTCACTTTTTAATATTTGTAATGGATGTCGTCAAGGTGACCCCCTCTCTCCCTACATTTTTATTTTATGTGTTGAACTCCTTGCTATTCATGTTCGTTGTAATGATTCTGTTAAAGGTATCAGAATACCAAGCTGTGATATTAAGATAATCCAGTATGCTGACGACACGGCTTTTCTTACAGATGGCAGTCGTGTTTCCTTCGAGGAGGTAATTGACTCCTTAAAAGCGTTTCATTTTATATCTGGTCTTAAAGTGAATTATGACAAGACATCTGTGATCTCTATCGGATTATCTGTGCTAAACGTTATGCCAAAAAAGTATACGGTGAAGTCAAAAGACTTGTTTGGGATCCTGGGAGGGGGGGGGGGGGTGTTTAACTTTTTGGGGACTCGCTTTTCTCTTGATGTTAATGGGATAAGTCAACTCAATTATTCAAACGTTGTTAACGATATCCGTGAAATTATTGGACGTTGGTCTAAAAGAAGACTCACCGTCATTGGTAAAATAACCGCCAATAATCAAGTCCCTTCTTGTACCTAAAAACAATTATTTGTTGCTTTCCATACCTGACCCACCGATCCATGTTTTAAATACTATTAAGAAGATGTTCTATTCATTCATTTGGAATGGTACAGACCAAATAAGTCGAAAACAACTTTGCCTTCTTTATGAAAAAGGTGGTTTACGGATGCTAGATCTAAATTTTTTATGATTCCGATGAAACTCACTTGGCTAAGAAGGTACGGCAAGGCATCTCCTACCTCGTTTGCTTATGCCCTTTTCTATTTCTTCCTCGAGAGCAAGGTTAATTTCCTTTGGGATGGTGGCTCAATCTACTTAAAAACAAGACTGCCTCTGATCAGTTACCCCTTCTATAACAGTGACGGATCCAGAAATTTGTGAAGGGGTTTTTATTGAGCTGTGTCCTGGGGGAGGCCGAGGGTGTAAGGGGAGGGGGTGTCCACTCCACTTTGGAAAATTTGTATAATTATCTGTGCTCATATGCGAAATGGTGCAATAATGACAAATCATTTTTGTCATATTTCAGGGCCTGAAATAGTACCACAAAATGGACAGTTGTACAGATTTTTCCCCGAAATCAGGCAAAACTTCTTTTTACTCATCTGGGCATTTTTATCATACATCTCCAGAAATTTGGTAGTTTCTAATTATAGCCTTATTAAGTGCCTTATGTTTCTCTCAAGTTTTCTTCTTCCTTTTTAAAATATAATTTAACCTCATTATATTTACAAAATTGTCCTTTCATAAATGGGTGCCACAGTTGGTGCTGGGGTTGACTAGTCACCCTAGTTACCCCATGTATCCGCCCATGTATAAAGACCTTTTGAAGGCTGTTATCAAATTAAAAGACTCCATTGATTTCGATCTTCTTAAGAATCCAAATACTCATCAGTGTATGTGGCATAATGATTTAATTCAATTGGATTGTAAACCAGAGTACTTTCAAGCTTGGTTACAAAGGGGTGCATACATAATTGATGACGTAATCGATGATGATGGCAAGTTTCTTTCCCTTAACAATTTTATTGCTCGTTATCACATTAATACAAATTTTTTGCAGTATGAAGGTCTTCTACGGGCTGGAAAAAGCAAACGGTCATGCGTGGTTGTGAATTACAAAGACCATTTATCCCCGAATTGTATGCTATTCTACTTAAATCAGTTAAAGGCGGTTCCGACTTTTATAGAAAGATTGCCAATGCCTCCGATATTTGTATTAAGAGTTCAAGATAAATGGTATGACGAACTTGGTTGTAATAATCTGAAGTGGAATTTAATTTATAAATTACCTTTTAGTCTCAATTCGGAAAGTAAGTTTTCTTGGTTTCAGTACAGGATAAATACAAAGATGTTGGCCACAAATTGCTATACTTACAAAAATTAACATTTTAGATCATGATTGATTTGTGTACTTTCTGTTCAAAGGAAAAAACGATCAGTCACTTAATGTTTGCTTGTGAGAAAAGTACAGCCAATGTGGGAACAATTTAGGAATTTTTCTATACCAGCACCAATGATACGTTGTTTAATAATACGTTGTTTAATAGTCCTCTAACTTTAATTTTTGGTGTAACCCATCACCAACGTGACAATGAAACTATAAATATTCTATTGAGTTGGTTTAAAGTTTATATTTACAGATGTAAACTACAAAGCGATGCCTTGAATTTCCTATAGTTTTAAGAGTAATGCTAAGAGCTTGCTTTCAGTTTTGTACTACAATAATTGTGTCAGGCTTAAACGTGAAAATTTTTTAAATCGATGGCGGCCATGGCTCTTTGGTTTACAGCTTAATTTCAGTATTGTTTAGTATCCTTTTGGTTCTTATTTCAATGTACTACTTTAATCATCATTAGTTTTTTAAATGATTGTTTTCGGATGAATTTCTTTTTACGACTTGCCTTAAAGACAGACAGTCATCACCCCAAAGTATATATTTTAGTGTAGGGGTATGAAAATTCTCAGTTGGTGACTGCTCTTTGACTGACATCAAAGTTTGAAAATTTGGAAGATGCAGAGTAGCTCACATTCCACACAAGGCAGAGAGAGTGCTTTTATTACATTTTATAGCCTTGTATGCTCACCAGGACATGGCCTTAAGCAATAAAACAGGTTTCTTCCTGCACAAGGAGTAGCTTCATACAGTTATGGGAGGAGCTAGAAGTTGCATAGTTGGGAGAATTGGAACTGTCTGGGATGATGAAAATTCCCCTTTAATTGCTTTTATTGCTGATTGAGAATAATTAAAAAGAAAAAACTTTGAAATTTGGTATCCCTAAAAATAATGGTTTATAAATAAATGGGGGACAGGTTTATAAATAAATGGGGGACAGGTTCCCTTCCCACTCCCTCGTGACTGTCCATGTTTCAACCGTGTGATGAAAAGCATTGTGTATAAACACACAAAGTTTTTGCTCACGCTACGATTTGCAAGACAAACTGATGTGAAGGTTAGATAAATAATTGCAGGATAAAATAGGAGAGCGCTGCGACCACACCCTGTCAAACACCTTCCCATCCTCTTTGGAGGTCTCTTTCCTCTAAATAAGATGATTAAAAACACCAAGCGTTTTCGTATGATATTCGATAACGATAACTAACATTCTGTATGGAAATTCAAAGCTACCGTAAATTTAAACGCTTTGCGTGTGAACACGACATCTCAACAATTTCACAGATTCTATCGAAATGTCGAAGTCGGGGAAGTCGGTATCAAATTATTCTCACATAATTACTTTACATCCCGCATGTCTCCTTATGGCCGTATGGCAAGCCGTTTTACTTTTTAATCGATATTTGATGATATCAACAATTAATTGGTGATATCAGCAATTAATTGTTGATATCAGTAAATAATTGATGATATCATCAAATAATTGTTGATATCACCAATTCATTTGCTGATATCAGCAATTATTTGCTGATATCAGCAATTAATTGCTGATATCACCAATTCACTTGATGATATCATCAATTCATTTGCTGATATCACCAATTCATTTGCTGATATCAGCAATTATTTGTTGATATCAGCAATTAATTGTTGATATCAGCAATTATTTACTGATATCAACAATTAATTGTTGATATCATGAAATAATTGTTGATATCATCAAATGATTTGGTGATATCAGCAAATGAATTGCTGATATCAACAATTAATTGTTGATATCACCAATTATTTGCTGATATCAACAGTTATTTGCTGATATCATCAAATGGGACATATCACTAATTCATTTGTTGATATCAACAAATCATTTGCTGATATCAACAAATCAATTGCTGATATCAGCAATTGATTTAATGATATCAGCAAATGGTCAGCACATATCACTAATTCAAGCAATTGTTGATATCAGCAATTCATTTGCTGATATCACCAAATCATTTGATGATATCAGTAATTCAATCGTGACGAGCTCGAAATCACGTACGTAGTACGCGTTTTCGCGTTCTTCACGGTTGAATTACTGATATCAGCATTTATTTGTTGATATCAGTAATTCAACCGTGACGAAGCTCGGACTATAAACCAATCAAATCCATGGATCGTTGGTTATACCATTCCGCAGTGGGAAGGTTAGAATCCGTTTAAAACAGAGGGAACTTATAAAATGATTTTAGGGTGGTATGGTTGATATATTAACCCTGATAGCACACCATAGTTGGGCCAACGTCAGACCAACGTTGGCAGCAACATTGGATCATAGTTGGCTCAACGTTGGGGTTTGGTTGGCTGCTCATCGTTATGACGTTGGCTCCTGACGTTTATCCAACAATGATCCAACACTGGCCCAACGTTGGGCCAACGTTGGAAACAGTACATTGACCCAACGTTGGACCGACGTTGGAAACAGTACATTGGACCAACATTGGCCCAATGATCGGCTTAATGTTGGCATAATGTTGGATAGACGTTGGCCTAAGATCTATTAACTGTAGGAGCATGCACTGACTGTTTGAGACCTATGCATATGGTGACATAGCTATGTAAGTTCAAAGTATTAAAAGAGTTCACTCATTCTTAATGCCTTAATACAAATTTCATTCAAGTAGAAGATACAGGATGACAAATAAATGTCTGCATGATTAATTGCTGATTGTTTAAGTTATGTTGCTTCTCTTAAAAATAACTATAGCAGCCCTACAACTGACATCCACTTTGCTGAGAAAAGATGAACATATTTGTTCTTTGTATTAGCAGTAACACATTCAGGCAGCTGCATGCATGCATTCAATTGTCACTGCAGTTTAAAATTACTGCATAACCTGACATGACAATATTGTAAGTTGTATGGTTTAACTTTAACAGAAAAGATAGTCCAAAGAAAACTGAAGCTTCAATTAGGTTATCCAGTCAATATGTCAGATTCTTCCAGTCTCTAAAGAATATCCAAAAGAAATAAACTACAGAATCAAATGGTTCCATAACATTGATTTTTGGATACTGCAGTCCTGAGCTGTTTTATAGCAAATATTTTCTCCAGATTTTAAACACTGAGTGTCCAATACACAACCTTCTTAGCTACAACTACAGTACAGAGTAGCCTGCATCCTACCAGTCTGTTAATACACTAATGCAATATAACACTGCTTAAGCAGGCCCACACCACATACAAAGTCAAATCCATGGCTTCACACAGCACACTGCACATACAGAGGAAGCATTAACAAAAGCCCTTTGTTGTGACACAATTGGCTTTGCTGATCAGTCACAATGGAGTTGAACCCGCCTCCATGCATCCACTGCATGGAGTAGACAGTATGTTGTGAATACACTCTTAATTCCTACAGGAATGATCGAGTCTTTCCTGAATGGGAAAGAAACATATTCTTGTAGTTAGTTTGTTAGTTAGATGAGGTTTTACGCGTACGGCTCAGTTTGTAACCAATTGGTTTAAGTCGGGCAGGCCAAGGCCTTAGTTTCCAGTTGTGGCTCACTGGCTTTTTTCCTACTCCAATGCTACTCCAACAAGTCCCTGTAAGAATTATGCTGGGAATTTTTTGGCGGCTGCATATCCATCCTGCATTTTTATTTAAAAAAAAAACTAGAAAAGATGCATGAGTATAACTGAAAAGTCAGCTCCATGTAAACACCCCGCTGGTTCGACGTTGGGCCAAGGTCGGAATTCCACCGTTGGGTGGTAGATGTTGGTACAACGTTGGGCCAATGCATTTCTACCAACGGTTGGACACCTTACGCTGGCCCAATGTTGGCCCAATTACCATCAGCCAACCGCGACCACTGCCAACGATCGCCAACCATATGACAATGTTGGCCCAACGTAAGTGTGCTATCTGGGAATGCACTTCCACACGGTTTAGTGTCTAGTGGTAGAAAAAAATAGTCATTTGAACGGTCTTAGAAGGGCAGCTCTCAATATGGTAAAATATTACACTCTAATATGTTCACACCATTTGCTGAAAAGGTAGCCAGTGTATTTGGAACGCCAAACGAACAATTAACGAACGTCTCGTTTTCGTAACAGAAAACAATATCCGTTTCAAACGAATGGGATACAAGCAGAATTTCAGGGAGAATTTTGGATGCAGGCATGTTGCAAAGAATATCATATGTCATTTCACACCTGCGTGGGTTAACATGAAAACCGGTAAAACTGCATATGACCGGCTTACAAATACAATGATACAGTCCGTCTTGGTTTAAACAAGTTCCATGCAAACAAAATGGTTAATTGTGGTACTATAGTAGGCTCTATTGTTTGCTTAAATCAGAAGGGTTCAACACATCCCTGTTCAGAAAATGATTTTTGCTTAAATAGAGCAAAAACTTAATATCTGGATTGCCACAGGAACATGGGCGTCCGCAGAAAAAAATTCAAGAGGGGGGGGGGGACAAAATTTTTTAGGGGCCCAACTTTTTCCATGGGAAATATTTTACTCCCAGGAAAGAGTTTAGATGCTACTTTTTTCACACAGTGTTGACAAAGGCATAGCCAGGAATTTGTCGGGGGGGGGGGGGGAGAAGCGCATAGAGAGACTCTCAGCGCTCCGCGCCACCATGAGTTGGCGCGGAGCGCAAGAAAATTTTGGTCCAAAATGCTTTCCACCAGATCGCTGGAAATGGCACTTCCAAGGCCTATTTACCGCATATAAAAAGGGAAAACATAAGCAATATCGTAAATATAAACTTTAAAAAATACTAAAAATATGCTCGGGGGGACTGCTGGGGCCTGAGTGTTGATATTTTTATTCAATTCCTGATTTGAGAGTATAAATTCACACTGATTGAACTGTTAAAAAATGTTGATGTTATATTTTCTTCGTTTTTTCTTTATTTTTTCTTCGTTTTTTCAAGTTTTTGATTTTCCAGGGGGGCACTTTGGGCAAGTGCCCCCCTGCCCCCCCGGACGCCCATGCACTGGAATGCAGAAAGCTTTGTATCGCGTGCAGAATTTTAAGGTGATTCTACCTCCCACATCATTGACTCTCTATACCGGCATTTCCTCGCCTATAGGCTGCAGCGTCAGAGGGATAGAAAGCCAACTGCAAAAGAGCAAAAATAAAAGAAGAATCGGGACGGCAGAAAAAACAAAATAAAAGAAGCAGAAAGGAGAAAAAGTCAAAAAGAAAAGCAAAGGAAAGGGAGAAAAGAAAACGAAAGACAAGAAAAGAAATAATAGTGAATAGAGAGAAAAATGAAAGACAAGAAAAGAAATAATACTGAACAGAGATTAATATTGAATGGAGGGAAGCAGGCCTGAGGATTTCAGATTTCATGGTAACCATTTTTTAGGTTACGTGGTTTTTGAACCACGTAACCTAACGTAACCCATTTTGTTGAGTCTCAAAAACCCATTTTTGCGTATTCCCAATATAAAGAAAACACGACTCTGTGACAGTTTACCACACTGAGTTTCGTATAGTAGGTGTACGAGCGATCACTTGCACTGTCAACGCCACAGTGCACAACATGTGTCCAACTTGTACGAAAAACAATTTCAAAATGACATGATGCTGTAAATGTGTGTGCTGAGGCCATGTCGTGGAGGTAACAGCATATGGTTTGGAGTACAGTAAAACCCCATTTATCCGAACACTTTGGGACCGAATGTATTTCGAATATCGGTGAAATTCGGATGTACAGGGTTTCAACTTTTTGCCTCAAGCACGGTACACAGGATCCATAAGAAAGAGTGTGAACACATTCCCCAAATAACTCCGAAAAGGCTGGCAAAATTGCAGACAAAATCCCCCAAAATATTTGGTTACTATTTTTGGTGACCGATCATATGACAAATAAATTTTTAGACTTCTAAAACACCTGGATTTTATTCTCAAGATTCGAGCCTACGCCCTTCTGAATGACCAATGCTTTGTACACACTAAATAAGTGTATGTGCTGAAGAGAAGCTATAACGATCTGGAGAGGTATCTAGCGTATAAACTCGGCATAAATTTCCAAAAGTATTAGAGACACATGTGTAGGAGACTCCCAAACAGAAATTCGCAATGTTTTTGTAAGGTCTACTCTCGTTATTTTTAGCGAAGAAGCTCACTACGAAACTAACTTCTCAGATTTAGTGAAACTAGGACTTTCACTAGCCTAACGTATTTTAGTATAAGGAGAAATTGAGCCTGTACCGACTCATGGATCCTAGCAAGGATTTAAAAATAAATACGTACGATTTTTTTCCAAATTTGACAGAGAGATAAAAAATTGTTTTCCATGCCTACATGTTGGCTATTTTAGCCATCCTGACATCTTGCCGTGACCTTTAAAGTCCCGAGGAAATTAGTGCATTTCTGCAGAAATTTACGTTGAATTTTGACTTGTACAGTAAAGCCCTGAAAACTTGGTGGATTCTGCCGTAATTGTGATGAATATTATTCTTGTTAAATCTGATGGCCAGTTCCGAAAGACGGGGCTTTACTGTACACGTAGCATCATAGTAAATTACTGTTGAAGGACACGCTGATTTCTCATTTATTTTATGATCGAACTGAGTACAGATAAAACCAATATCAGTCTGACACATCTATTTTATCATCTCCAGTATCAGTTAGCTGCATAAGCAAGAAGTTTCCTTGACATCGTCATTGCAAAAACATTACGAAGAAATCTTCGCGCACTCAATGAGTCCCCACTGACATACTGTGTGTTAACTGTGGCATGATTTTTGAAACAACTTTCAGGATATCGAGCTATGTGCGAAGTCAAAGCAGTAGGGCCGTAAGCGCAATTTTTTTTCCCACGAGGTTATGGGCAAATCATGCCAATGGACCAATCAGCTTCTTGGAAATAGGCCACACCCCTAATTCCAAAATGACAGCTTTTGAACCATTTTTTTGTAATTCTGACGTCAGATTATGAAAGAACAGGCCAAATAACCCCGGTCCACGTAACCCTAACCTTAGAAATAACCCCATCCATGATTTAGAAACAAATTTGAAAAAATTTTGAAAATCAAATTTGCCCATAACCTCGTGGGAAAAAAAATTAAGCGGGCCGTAATCACAGCTTGTGCAGAGTATCCGCATTGTGTACAACCGAGAATCATGGCTGGACAGGTCGTCGCCGTAGTGCGTGATACCAGTCAGCTAGTGTGGAGTCGGCAATTACAATTTGCGATAGCACGTGCTGCAAGGTGTGAGCCTCATGCGATCTATTTTATGGTTTGTGATATGAGGCAAGAGCAATGTGAGAAAAATGTCGCAATTGGTAGTCTGTACTTTATCAGATAATATCTCCTAATCGAATTTAAAATGCCTCTTAATGAATGTTCAGATTTTAGGTCACAGAAGAGTTGAATCTGAGTGTCAAATGGGACATCGTAACCGATTTTTCGGTTACGTGGTTTGGCGGTCACGTAACCAACACGCGACCGCGAACGATCGTTCGCGTGAAATCCGCAGGCCTGGGGAAGGTGGGGGAGGAGAAAATAAGTTCCGTAGATTTAACATGGAATATCGATACAACATGTATTGTGGAAGGCAGCGCTATATGGAAGGTAGAAGACCAAATGGGAAAGGCAAGTAGCCTGAAAGAGTGAAGGGCTTGGAAGAATGGAACATCTATGGAGAAGCGATGGAGTAAGACTGACTATGCAAGGGGAAGCTAGAGAAATAAGGCGAGAAAAAGAAGATATAGGGGGACTACAGAACATTAAAAGGTGAGCTGAGGGGAAGGAAGGGTCAGAGACGAAAGACAAAAAAGTAGGAAGCATTTCGGGAGAAAGAGATGGGAACTATACAAAAGCAGGTAGAAACAATGTAGAGCGGTAAGAAAGGAGAAGGAGGAGACGGAGGGAGTTAGTAACTACAGCTTTTATCACTGATTTTTCGTCATATTTTAAATCACTGTCTCGGCGAAGCTGCACAATTTTTGAAATAAAAAACACAGTTGCGTCGCCCCTGAATAGAGTGTGCCAGTGTAATGTTCGCTCCTTGTCTTTTCAGCGCTTGAGAGCGACGTTTCAGCTTACAAGAACGGAGGTAGCCTCCTTCAGAAAGAATGCCCCTTGTGAGGGCGCCCCCGATGGCGGGCGAGCTTGGCGATTCACGTGAAATATATGAGGCTGGAATTGCACATTGTAAATCTTTCTTTATCTCATTTCTCATCCAATATTTCATGGTAGCAGAGCCTGGTTGTTAAAAATGGCTGACAAGTTTGTCCAACCGCCCAAATTTCACAAGGATTACCCGTCTTGGAAGCAAGAAATTGAACTCTGGGCTAAAGTTACTGGACTCGCAAAGGCAAAACAGGGCATAGCAGTCTGCCTAACACTGGAAGGCAAGGCCAAAGATGTTGGGCTGCAAATTAACGTAGACGAGCTGAGTGCCGAAACTGGCCTGAAAAGTCTGATGGATAAGTTGGACACTCTCTTTCTCAAGGAATCGAAAGAAAGTATGTATGAATCATACAAGTGTTTTGACAAAGTTGAAAGAGCTCCCCATCAGGAAATGATTGATTATATCATTGATTTTGGCTCGGCCTATAGCAAGCTTAAGAAAAGGGAAATGCAGTTACCTGAAGCAGTCCTTGCATTCAAATTACTAGATGGCGCAGGTCTAACAGAGAGTCAGAGGCAGCTGGCACTAACTGCATGCACAGATCTTTCATTCGAGTCAATGAAACAAGCTCTGAGGAGAATTTTTACTGGGGTCACAACTGAAAACGATACTACTGATAAGGCAGTAAAAATGGAACACGAAATTCTATATGGTAAACGGGAAAACATAAATTGGACACCTTTGAGAACCGCTTAATATTCATTATATTACGTATCTATTTTGGCCCATCCTACTTACATACGTCACCCCTGTGGTGAAATCGGAGAGAACGATCCAGCAGGGTCACTGCACTGCGTGTTTGTGCAGATCGCACTCCCTGATAATACAGTAGAATCCCAACGTGAAATGTATAAGGAATTTACAGGTTCCTCACGGGAACCTGGAAATACTATAACTCAAAAACTTTTCTGGCAGCTTTGCTGTCTTCACGAAGGTAGTTTTATTATAACATGCATGCACACATGGTGTTATAACTTTTGAATCGCTAATGTTTAGTAACCTTTTCTTACGAAACATTTCTTCCTCATTATTTAAACTGACGGTACCAGCATCAGCTGAGAGTATAAGTATGCCGAAAGAGGTGGCACTTTCGACATTCGACACAAGTACCTGCTGTGAAGGTATACTATCGGGTGGGTTGAAGGCAGGGGGAAAGACGGGGGAAATTAGCTGCCAACCTGAATGTCCAATTTATGGTATTGGGGATAACATCTTCCCTTTTTGAAAAAGTATATGTGAAGCCCGGAGGTAATGGTGCAGGCTTATCATCAGTTTGCCAATGCTTTTAACTAGGCGGCCATTTCATGAACTCGGGGAGGAGCTTGTCAATTGCCAACTCATCAAATGTGCAATGCTCTGCTTCAGTAAACCTATCCCTCAGTCCAAATGATAAGGGAAAGCATGGTTGACGCTGCATTTAATTAGAGCTCCATCTGGACGCATTTCCTATGCAGAAACAGGCAGAGATTATAGAAATCACCCTTAGATCTTTTGTTTTTCAATCAGTGGTGCCACCAGAATTTGGTGATGGGGGGCACCACAGATGACGTCGTAATGCTACCTCAGTTAAACCCTAAGTCTGCTTAAATTGTACCTTTTTGAGCGTCTCTTCGATTGTATACAGCAGTGGGATATCTTTCCTTTGTCACTTTACATAACGGTGCCGTCCAGGGGGGAGGGTTCTAAGGAGAGGTCCCCTCCCCTTAAATATTTGGGATTTTTTTTAACTTTAGGGTTGCTATTAGCTGCAAAATGGTGCTATCCTTGGGATATTTTCGGAACTGCCCGATCATATATGGTTGGAAAATGTCCATACTTTAGTAAATTTTAAGTGTTTGGTTAGGTGAAAGAGGGGAGTAAGTTGTCAACAAACCTCCCGAAGCCCCTCCCTTTTGGCTACTTTGCTGCCTTCTATTCGGGGAATTTTTGCACAAAACAAAAAGTTCGTGGGGTCCACAGAAACATTCTTGGACTATTTTCACAATTTTTCACAGTTGTAAAAGGGTATCTAAGGCTGACAGGCACAATACAGGGCCCCCCTGGAAGCCCTCGGTTAATCATATATATAAAACGGGGCACTGCCGCACTGACGTCAGGGGCGTAGCTAGGATGAAATTTTTTAGGGGGCCTAGCCGTATCAAATGGGGTGGTGTTTACGGCATTGATCGCCGTCCTTAATCCTTACACGTTTTATTAGGACGCAAACATTTTGGGGCGGGGGCTAATAACATTTGGAACCCACCCCCACCCCACCCCCGTATCCACACGCCAGATTGACATGCTGCTTATGACCTGATATCTAAATGATACTATAGAGTATGACGCCGAGCACTTTTACAACTATCGTATTTTTACTAATTTTGAACGAAAATCGTAACGAACAGCTTCCAGGAATTGGAAATGGGAGGGAGACAGAGTATATGTGCAGGGAGGCGATATTAGACCGCCCTGATAGTTATAGCAAAAGGGGTGAAAGACTTACATGAAAGTAGCGGGACAATTTTTAGCCATAACATCTTCGCTTACCACTTTCTCTACAACTGATGGGAAAATGAGGTCCTGCAGGGAAAATGTTGAAATTAAACACTTAACCGCGATTTCGTGGCATCTTCCAAAAGATAAATCACATGCTTTGCAGAACACCCGAGGAGGGAATGTAAGACCCATGCAGCTTCGACTTGTTGACGTCATTCATTTCGTGCAAATCAGTTTGAGAGCTCAGCTAGAGAAACCCGTTTGGAATCTTGTAAGGCCGGCCCAGTTTGTACTTAGTTTATCATTATTTGTAAAGCTCCCCCTGCCCCTAGCTCTCATCGCCTCCTGAGTTGTGCAAACGCCCCGGGGGCGGTAAGGCTCCCTTATGAACCACTGCCCCATAGACAGTAAAACTTCTCTCTACTAAGTTACTTGTATTACCCCTCCTCCAATTTAAGCAAAACCACCTGCCATGGCTAGTGCAAGGTTGCTGTAGCCAGGAAATGTTCTGAAGGGGCGAGGGGACTTCCAGGGGCGAAATATATTTTTAGGGGGTGAGATAAACTTAAATGCATTAATGCAATGGTCATTTTTATTTTCTAGGGGAAACTTTTGGGGGAAGGGATTCAGACCCTGGGCCTCTTATCGGCGGCCTTGATCTATTTCATCTCCTAAATAAAGTAACAGTAGCTTGCATTCGCACTGAGTTATGATTGCTCAAGGCTATACCAGTTTGTTACTGTGTGTTAGTTGTCGAGAACAACTGACTCCTTAAGTCATCATTGACCAACCAGAGGGAAGCTACTGTTTGCATTAATATCAACAAAATGCACTCGCCAATAGTATTTAGGGATGTAATCATATTACTAAATATGTTTGGGGTGATGTCATATTTCCTTTAAAAAGGGTCCCCTGGTACTCGGAGCTAGAGGAGGGGCCACCCCAGAAGCACAGGGAGTTGTGGGCTTTAAAACAAAGCACCTTCAAGTTATAAAAAGCAACAGATGTGCACTAAACAAACCACAGCAATCAAAGTATAATCACTTTTTTACTCAGACCAAAGACCCTTGGTCGTTTCGTAAGACAGCGGGGTGGTTTTGGGTGGTAATGTAAAGGATTCACATAAGTGGAGAGGGTGTTTCTCAGATAGATAAAGTACATTATCTTGTTGAGATTTTGACAGGCACATGAGTAGCGCCAAAGGAGTGGGGAAGGGGTAACTTCTCCCCCTTGCCCGAGACAGGGACGTCGATTTCTTTTCAACTTTGGGGGGGGGATAGGGTAAACTATCGCAAATGTGGAAATGTGCACGCGAAGCGCGAGCCCATGACGGGTGGGGTCCAGGGGCCCGCCTTAGGGCCCCTGGTGGGGTCCAGGGGCAAAGCCCCGGTGGGGGTCCAGGGGGAAAAGCCCCCGGAAGCTCTTGCGTTTTAATGTCTCAGAAGTGCCAGGAAGGCTGTTTTAAGGGGTTAATTTTAGCGGTAATGTTCTTTGTTAGGCTATTGGTATATGCATACATTAAGGAAATGCTATTTTGAGCACAAAACTCGTTGATAAGCTGCACTGAATTGAAATTGTACAAGAGCAACAATGTCCTGTTAAGCTTAAAAAGGCAGGGATCAACATATAGGGCCATCCCGGACAACTGGATTTCGAATTCGGAGATCATTACAAGACCTGCAAGTTGGCTTGAAATCAGTGACGTCGCCAGGTTTTTTTGTGATTGGGGGCACCATAGATGATGTCGTATAATAGTACCTCAGTTCCCCCAAGTCTGCGTAAATTACACCTTTATTTTTCATGCGTTCCTGCATTTGCATGCAGCAGTTTTGATCTTTCGTTTGTCACGACATAAAGTTGTCGTCCTGGGGAAGGGATTCTCCCTCCCCTTTAAGATTTTTGTTATTAACTTAAGGTCTTTTAGATCTGGTGATATCTTTGAGATGTTTTTGGAACTGATCATATATGGCCGGAAAATGTCCGTAATTTAGTGAATGCTAATTTTTGGTAAGGTAAAAGAGGAGAATATGTTGTCTATTAAGAGACAGATATGTTATCAACAAATCTCCTGAAACCCCCTCCCTTCTGTCTATTTTACTGCCTTCTATTTCGGGAAAGTTTTTACACAAAAATATGTGCGTGGAGTCCACAGAAACATTCTTGAGTTATTACGAAACCTGTCCTTTCCTTCATTGTGCATTATAAAAGGGCATCTAAGGCTAACAGGAAGCTCTGCATTAATCATATTAATTGGGGTGGGGTGGGGGGGGGGGGCAATGGCATAATGCGTATACTACCTGACATCCAAATGATAATATAGAGTACGACGTCGAACACTTTACAACTATCGTATTTTTACTACTTTTGAACTAAAATCCGGACGAACTGCTGCCAGCAATGGAAAATGAGAGGGAGGGAGAGTATAGGTGCAGGGAGGTGATATAAGACCTCCCTGATAGATGTAGCAAAAGGGGTGAAGGACTAATAAGAGCGTTACAGAGTGCTGTCTTCGTCATAGGTGTATTAACAATCACCATCTATACCGATAATGTCTCAGCGCAAACTGACGAAGCTCTGGTAAAAATTTTTGAAAAAATGTTTAACGGCATGTACTTTGAACCTTCTACATCATGCTACATATTCGATTGAAAGATCCCATATTGATGCGAGGTCTTCACAGATGTTTGGAGATGTATCTCTAGTATTTGGAAAGTGTCGTGATCAGAACAGTTTCGTGTATTATTACCTTAAAAATGGTGTGTAAACAGTGACGGATAGTACTTCCATTACCTGATTACAAAACCTGCATTCAGACTCTACATCGAGACACTTTCAATTGCCCAACAAACCTACATGCCACTGCCATAAGCCAGTCTTTTACCTATTAATTCGTAAACTTTCACCTTTTAGCTGCTGTGCTTCTCCGAAAGTTGCTATCGGAAGATATTGATAATATGAATGACACTGACATAAGGTTGGAAGCGCGCGGAGCGCGCGAAAATGTTGATAGATTGCCAACGATTTGCTAAAATTCTGATAGTTTGAAAAACATTTGTGATAGAAAGTGAAGCGAGATTGAAAAAAGTTTCTTACGAAAATGAAGAATAAAATATACTTTCCATCATACACGTATCTGTAGACTGAAACATTTGGGGGGATGATTACATGGGGTATCCCCCCTAGTCAAATGTTGGGGGAATATATCCCCCCCATCCCCCCGAGATTTACGCCCATGGCCCGAGAAAATATCGGAGATAAATCGGTGTAAAACAAAAACGAAAACAAGGGGAAGAAAACAGAAATGAAATAAAAAAGGAAACAAAAGAGAAGGAGAACAAAAGAAAAAGGAAGAAAGAATAAAGGGAGCAAATTAGAAAACAAAAAAAAGAAAGCAAAAGGAAGGAAATAGTAGGCCTACAGGAATTATTGAAGAAAGGAGGCCAAGAAGGGGAGCAGGACTACGGGCCTAATAATGACGGGAAGAGTGATGGGATGAGTAATTAGGACAAGGGGCGATGGAAAGGACGGAACGGTAAGGGGAAAGATCAAACCTGGCAGATGAAAAGGGTACACAAGACAAAACTGGGACGAAGATGGCGCCATGGATCGATTCAAGCTGGCTTTGCAAGGAAAGGATAGGTTAGAATGAGGGAGGGAGGAAAAGGGATGCCCATGACGAAAGTTAAGAGGATAGCGTTCCCAGCTAGCACCCTCTGCATCCCGCCACTGGTCTACCTGGTCTACAGCAAAATGGCCAGCTTTACTCCCGTCCTTCAGCGGAAAACGCCAAAGAAATACAGACAGTCTATGTAGTTTGTCATTCATGGATATATGAATTGTTTTTGACCATCATGAAAAATATTTCCTTTCTCAGAGAGTTTTACCATCGGTCCCGCATCGAATCGCTTTCGGTTTTCCGCTTGGGCACCCTTAATAACTCTAGCGATCTGCGTTCGGAAAGTTAGCGTTTTCCGTGCGCGTTTTCTGACGTGTTGCACACTGGGTTAGGCATTGTTATTATGGTTCCTTTTGAAAAATGAACCCATGAAAATTTCAAAAAATCGAAAGCCCTTCTTTCTTTGCTGTATTTGCGGAAATAAAGTACTACAGAATTTCTCAGAATTTCGGGAGTGAACCAGGGGCCGATCTAGGATCCAAGGGGGAAGTTTCCAGGTGGGTCGGGACTGACGCGTAAGCGGCAATGCGAGTGCGATAGCTCGAGCCATTGTGCGTGGGGTCTAGGGTCCCGCTCAAGGGCCCCTGGTCGGGGCCAGGGGGCGAAGTCCCAGGGACTCTGGCATTTTAGGCTTTTTAGGGGCCTTTACCTGAAGAAAATTGTGATCAATTTCTGAGAACCACAAAGCCATCAACAATCGCAGAATACCTTTTTTAACAGACCGGGCCTGCTGGAGAATTGAACCGGTTCTACTGAGTCGTAAGGTCACATTCGTTACTATTGCAACAGGCTACTACCCCCTCCCCTCCTCCTAATAGGCCACGCTCAGGCTACGCTCCAGCCAGTAACCCAGGAGGATGCAAAGAGATTAGAGAACATTCTTTCCCGTTACTATATATGACATTCATAGTTCCGGTGTGTATGATAAAATGATATTTACTTCTATAAGTTCTCTTGCTTATTTGGTCGGCGCTCCAGCCCAAGCTGGTGTTCGGCTGTCTCTGCAAAACACGAAAATTTGCTAGACGGCCGTATTCCTGCATATCTGCTGTGTACAAATACAACACAAATGTTAAATACCGCAGTGTCCATGCTGACACTATATGAGGAACGAAACAAGGGAATTAATTTATATTGTGGAATTTCATGTTCATTTTTACTTTAATTTTTTTCTGGGAAGAAGGGGGTTCCGGAAACCAGGAAACCCCTGGTTCCGGAACCTCCCTCGTGGGTGGTCGGTTGTTTCGAGTTTACGACAGGCTAATACAACCCCATACCGAAACCGATCCATAAGTAGTGCTTGCGTTTGAAGTTTGGCACACTTTAACTTTAATCACTCCTCCAGTGTGCAAGAGCACTGATCGAGGCTTGAAAGGCCTGGCTAACCTGAAACCCGAGGTTGAAAGCAGGGGTGGGTGGCGGCTAAACTCCAGTCAAAGATGTGGTGTGCCGCGAAGATATGCTTCCGAGTTTCTTTAATTCTAGGATTGCAACCCAATCATTTAGTTTGTGCCCCTGTAAAAATATGTCAAATTAAATTACAGTAATTTTCCGCCTTTAAAATTTGTCCACTCAGTGTGTCGATGTCCCACCAAATTGCATCCAAGGACCTCAAATAATCAAAAGATTTCCCTTCCCTTAGGACAGCCGTAGGAAACAACGTTCAAACCCTCGATCCTTCCCCTCATCTGGTCAAAAACAGCTTCCTCTAAGCCTAGCTGTAGACTAAGCCTTAGGTATAATGTAGCCTGTATACTTCTGTAAACTACTGTCATTTAGACCTAGGGGCGGATACAAATTATCGACGACCTGTCTCTCACTGCAGGCGAAATAATGTTTAAATCATATTCTCTCAATCATAATTATCATACCAAAATATTATGGAGGGTAAATGCATCATCAAAATAATCATTAGATACTTGTTTCGCAGCTACTCGATTCACACATACACGGGCAACGATATCGTAACCGTACCATCAACACGGCAATATGACAGCATACAATATTTGTGACATTCTTAACCTGTTCGTTCGCACCTATAGCAACTCCCTGTTCGCACACAGACAGCTGCGTATCGTATTTCCCGGTCCCGGGAGTGTCCTACTCGCTTTTGTGATGACGTCAAATCATGAATATTAAGCGGTTCTCAAAGGTGTCCAATTTATGTTCTCCCATGCAGGTATAAGTTAAGGAACACAGTAAATTCTACCATACGTCACTCTCAGTCACAATTCTACTTCCCATTACACTCACTTCGGGGTAATTATATGAGATAGCATAATTGGTCAGCCAGCTTCACTGCGTAATTAGGTTCCGGAGAGAGCGGACGTATACCACTGATGTTCTCTCCGTATAGCCAGACATTCACTATTGTCTGAGTCTCTCTACTCCTATTCCATGCATTGTTGTTGTGCAGGTGTGTTAACTATTTTCGATCTTCATTATAGCCTCGCTATCAACAAATAGAGGATGTAAATTCTTGGCTCTTAACAGCTGAGCTTACTTTTGTTGGAGGAATACAGCAGCGCTTACTCGTAAGTAGCATCACATTGCATTCTTGGGAAGTAGAGACTCCACTTACCTGTCACTTGCAAGATTAGCGTTAATACTAACGCTCTCCTGCCAGTTTTTAGGCCAGACCCAGGCTGGTTTCTAATAAAAGTATAAGAGCAAGTAAAAGAACAGGTAGCACGGGAAGTATATTGCTATCCTCGTGCATTCTTCTACATCACCGTCAGTATATTGCTCGGCGTGTGAGTACTGTAGCTGATATTGCCAAAATCATATAGCCTAGTAATTTTATAGAGCTAAAGAGCAATTTCAGTCCAACGTCAAAAAATATCACCCCATACGGGCTCGTTTGTGATATTACATTTTCTCGATATATAGGCTCAGCCATTGATTAGCCAGTGGCCTCGAGATTTGGCAATATGGACGAGGAACTAGACTATCAAGAGGAACTCCTCATACCCTCCGTTGACCCCACCACAAGTATGTCAGGGGCAGGGTGCCCTCCCTCATTGGGGGAAGGAACGTCCAAACAAAACATCCATGATGTCATTGCCAAAATTCAGGTTCAAATGCAGAAATTGGCGGATCAAATAAATAAGCCGAAAACTGAGGCAATTGTTGAAGAGATTAATTTGGACTCCCCAGCTGGGCCGAGCCAAAACCAACTTGATTTTGATGCCGAAATCAGTAAACTGTTGGGGGATTCTGACGAAGAACCTGAAACCAACCCCACAGACAGTAACTTTGCCACCCAGCAAGGGTTTGATGAACAAATTTTTGATGAACTGGTTTCAGACTTAAACATAGTAACCGAAGGCCCAAAAGTGCAAGACAAGGTTGCAACTCTTGTATCTAACATCTGGTCTACTAAAATGCCGCCTTCCAAACTGAAGGAAAAGTGCAACAAGTATCCTAAACCAGAAAACATAGATCTAATACAGGTCACACAAATCAATAGGCTGATTTGGGACAATTTGCAAGTGCCAACCCGAACGAGGGATATCAAATTGCAAAAAATCCAGATGCTGTCTTTAAAAGCTATGACAGCGCTAACATCCATCCTAAATGACAGTTTGGTCAGTAAAGCCAATATTGATAAGGAATCTGTACTTACTAAAATCACAGATTGTATGGTGCTTCTTGGGTCCGCAAATCGTGACTTGAATCAATTCCGCCGTGAACTTATTAGACCTGAAATGAAAGCGGAATATAAGGCACTGTTCGGTAAACCTACCGGATCTTCAAAGTTCCTATTTGGCGACGATATCTCGCAACAACTACGAGATATCGCTGATGCTAACAAATTGAGTAAGCGTTGTATGTACCCCTCCCGGGGAAATGCTCGGGGCCGTGGCAGTGGAAAGATCCGCGGTCGGGGACGCCCAGACCACCGTTACCAGCCTTTTTTAGACAAGCGACAGAATCAAGCCTACAGCAGAGGCAGAGGCCGAGGCCGAGGCAGACGCCATGTGGCATAGATCCATCAGGTGAGGTATGTTTTTTGCCATGCAAGCCAACACCCCCAGTAACTGCGGGGCGCTTGCAGTATTTCCTGACTCAGTGGCAAGAAATTACTAGCGACCCAGTCATTTTGAGCTATGTTATGGGCTATGATATTGAATTTAACAGTAGTAAACTTATTCATTACCCAAAACATTTACCACACTCTGGCCTCCTGAACAAACCAGAGGATCATGTTATGCAACATGAAATTAACAAACTTATCGCAAAAGGGGTCCTAGAACAAACATCGCACTCTGGCGACGAGTTCATTTCCCCAGTATTTTTACGACCTAAACCTGATGGCTCTTTCCGGATGATTCTTAACCTGAAGAAATTGAATGAAAATGTTGCATACCATCATTTTAAAATGGATAGTCTACAGTCTGCACTGAAACTCATGGAGCCAAAGTGTTTCATGGCATCAGTCGACCTGAAAGATGCATACTATTCAGTACCAGTCAGTCGTGAAAGCAGGAAATTTCTTCGACTGCTGTGCAATGGAAAATTATATCAATACACTTGTTTGCCAAATGGACTGGCCTCAGCGCCTCGTGTCTTTACAAAATTGTTAAAACCTGTTTTATCAGAGCTACGTCGGCTAGGGATTTCTTGCTTGAGTTTATATAGATGATGTTTACATACAGGCCAGGTCCCATATAGAATGTGCATATGCTGTTAGTCAAGCGGTTCACTTGTTCGAAAAGGTGGGCTTCATAGTACATCCTGACAAGTCAGTGCTCAACCCCAGCACCCAATTTGACCTTTTTGGGGTTCGTTCTTGACTCACAAACTATGACTATTAGACCTAAACCTGAGAGAATAGCATCAACCCTGTCTGAGATCACAAAATTTAGAGGCAAGCGAACTAAAACAATAAGAGAGCTTGCTCATATCATTGGTATCCTAGTTTCCCTGCTCCCAGGTGTGCAGCATGGCCCACTCCACTACAGGGACATGGAACTCCTTAAAATTAAACTCCTCAAAAAACATCATGGGGAGTTTGACACTCAATTTTCAATTCCAGATCACTATTTCAGGGAACTTGATTGGTGGCAAGAAAACCTCCCGACAGCATTCAAGTATATTTTAGATCCTGACCCTGAAATAGTCATTGAGACGGACGCTTCGCTACAGGGTTGGGGTGGTCGCTCCACTACCCTCGGCACAGAGGCTCAGGGAAAGTGGACCGCTCATGAAAATACCTACCACATCAATATACTCGAATTGTTAGCCATATATTTTGTGCTCAAAGCATTGGTTGCAAACTACCGCCATAAACACATCAGGATTCTGACCGATAATTCAACAGCTGTGGCATACATTAATGGGATGGGTGGTACACACTCCCCCCATTGCAACTCTTTAGCCAAAGCTATCTGGTACTGGTGCTATGAAAGGCATATTTGGCTATCTTGTTGTCATTTGCCAGGAAAAGTCAATACCATAGCAGATAGCCTATCACGGAAGTTTAACAATAACACAGATGGATGCTAAACCAATCAATCTTTAAAGATATTTCTCGGTTATGGGGGCCATTTTCAGATAGACTTATTTGCATCCCGCACAAATAGGCAAATATGCCCTTATATCTCATGGCGGCCAGACCCAGAAGCATTGGCAGTAGATGCTTTCTCAGTTAATTGGGAAAATTACTACTTTTATGCATTCCCTCCTTTTAGCCTAATTTCAAGAACCCTTCAAAAGATAAAGAAGGACCGTGCAAAAGGAGTAATCATAGTCCCACTGTGGCCCACACAACACTGGTACGCCAAGCTGTTGACCATGACCACCAATATGCCCAGGACGCTACCAAGGGGAAAACATGTCCTATCGCTGCCGGGAGCGGAGCAGCACATACATCCTCTTTCTCACAAATTGCAACCGGTGGCATGTGCAGTGTCCGGAATCGCTTGCGAAGCTTCGGAATTCCAGAGAACACTACAAACATCCTCATGGCTTCCTGGAGGCCCTCTACCCAAAAGCAATACGCTACTTATCAGAACAGATGGCTCGAATTCTGCTCTAGACTGTCGGTTGATGCATTTCATCCCCCTGTGAAGACGGTAATACAATTCCTGACAGATCTGGTTCATGCAGGCCTCAGTTACTCTGCAATTAATACCGCAAGATCCGCCCTCTCTGCCCTTGTGGACGTTAACCACAGACACACGATCGGCTCACATCCCCTCGTTCGAAGATTTTTGAAAGGAGTTTTCGAAGTCAGGACCCCTCCAACCACGATATAAAAGGATTTGGGATGTGTCATTAGTATTAAATTATCTACGCTCCTTGCACCCCTATTTCAGAGTTAACTTTGAAACAACTTACTCAAAAGCTGTTAATGCTTATAGCCCTAACCTCGGCCCAAAGGTTACAAACACTGTGGTTACTGGACATAACCAACCTTCACTTAGGCTCCAAAGAAGCTGTATTTGTTTTGCCTAACAGGCTTAAACAGTCACACCCTGGCTCAAAGCCCTTGGAAGTAGTAATAACAGGGTATCAAGAAGATGAGAAATTAGATGTTTATAGTGTCCTCAAGCGTTACCTCCTAGTTACTAAACCACTGAGAGGAAGTGAAACGCAATTATTTATCAGTTATATTCCTCCCCATAAACCAGTTTCTAGAGATTCCTTATCACGGTGGATAAGGGAAATATTGGCTGCAGCTGGGGTAGATGTGCCACAGTATGCTGCTCATAGTACCAGAGCGGCAGCTGTGTCCGCTGCAAGTCGTAAGAATTTGCCAATAGATGACATCCTAAATACTGCCGGGTGGTCCTCAGAGTCAATATTTGCACGTTATTACAAAAAGCCCATACAGGTAACTGGCAGCAATTCCTTTGCAATGGCAATTTTAGACGCTTAATACGGTGTGGTGAAACAGTTAAGAAGAAAGGAATAATTAGGTATCACAAGTACGAAGTTTCTGTTGTTCAAGTTTGCTAAAGCAAGAAGCTTTGGCTCAAGCTTACAATTTAGACATATTCAAATGTTAAGAAGCCTACAGAGTAAGCAGAGTAGGCATGCTAAAATGTTAAGAAGCCTACAGAGTAGGCATGTTAAAATGTTACGTTATGCTAAAACAGGCATTCACAAGAGACGAAATATATTGTTCAAGTTTGCTAAAGCAAACAACCTTGGTCCAAGGAAGCCTACAGAGTAGGCATGTCAAAATGTTACGTTATGTCAAAACAGGCACTCACAAGAGACAGATACATTGTTTAATTTTGCTAAAGCAAGCAGCTTTGGCCATTGTAATCATGCTAAAGTGTTAAGCTATGTCACTAAAACAAAATAATTATATTGTGTGTTACTTTATTTGGATCATATACATGTTAAGCATACACTGTTGTTTGATTGAGCTAGTAAAAAACACAGCTCCAAGAGAAATGATTTTGGGAAAGAAAGCGCAATAAAAACGAGATAACACAAAGTTCGAGTAGTTAAAATGTTATATTATGTCTAAACAAAATAATTATATTGTGTGTTACTTTATCTGAATCATATGTACATGTTAAGCACACGTTCATGCTTGATTGAGCTAGTAAAAACACAGTTCCAAGATGTATGATTTTGAAAAAGACAAGACAATACAAAAGAGATAACTCAAAGTTTGAGTAATTCAATGTTTTATTTCATGCATGCTCGAAGCACAGCTTTGAAGTCTCATATAATTACCCCGAAGTGAGTGTAATGGGAAGTAGAATCTAAAAATTGAACGAGACCCTAAGGTTGAAGTTTCATTAAGATTCTACTGACACATTACACGAACAAAGGGGGGATTATATGCCCTCCCATAACATTCGTTGTCTGCAGTTTACAATTATAATGCATGGATACCCTCCCTTTGTTATAAATGGTGCTCCATCGCATGTTCTTCTTTCAGGCTTCGGGGATATCGGCGATATCTTGAAGCCTCACATTCTTTGAAAGGTGAAGCTGGCTGACCAATTATGCTATCTCATATAATCCCCCCTTCGTTCGTGTAATGTGTCAGTAGAATCTTAATTAAACTTCAACCTTAGGGTCTCGTTCAATTTTTAGATTATATGAGAGAACACAGGATCGGATTACTCTCCATTACACAGAAGGATTCCGAGGAGGAAGGTTCTCTCCGAGATACCTCTCTTCTCCCCGTCTACGGTTCAACGAGCATCAATACTTGCATATTGTGTTAGCTGACCGTAGAACTCTCCATTGTACAGTAGAGCTTGAATTAGAATGAAGCAGTTGTACAGTAGAGCTTGAATTAGAATAAAGTAGCCTATCATGTGCCACTCCGGTACTGAATTACACACCGTAGGTGTAGTGCTGTGTAAACATCGAACGCTTTGAATGGTCACTGTTTAGTGATGGCGCTCTTTTGCAAATCCGTGATGGCTGACATTCTTCGTTACGCTTGAATTGTTGATATCAGCAAATGAATTGTTGATATCATCAAATGAATTGCTGATATCAGCAATTCCAACATATCGCTAATTCAATTGTTGATATCAGCAAATGAATTGCTGATATCAGCAAATGAATTGATGATATCAGCATATCATTTGCTGATATCAACAATTCGAGACCTCATATCAACAATTAATAAGTGATATGTTGGAATTGTCGATATCACCAATTCATTTGATGATATCATTAATTCATTTGCTGATATCATTAATTCATTTGCTGATATCAGCAAATAATTGCTGATATCATCAAATATTTGTTGATATCAGCAAATAATTGCTGATATCAACAAATATTTGCTGATATCAGCAAATGAATTGGTGATATCAGCAAATGAATTAATGATATCATCAAATGAATTGGTGATATCAGCAATTAATTACTGATATCAGTAAATAATTGCTGATATCAGTAAATAATTGCTGATATCAGCAAAATAATTGGTGATATCAGCAATTATTTGATGATATCAGCAAATAATTGCTGTTATCATCAAATGATTTGCTGATATCACCAATTAATTGTTGATATCATCAAATATCGAATAAAAAGTAAAACGGCTTGCCATATGGCCGCGGTTACAGAGTGTGTATGTACACAGTAAAACAACGCAGTGAAACAATGCAACTGCGTTAACTACAGTAAAGCTACGCAACTGCTGGAAATACAGGACCGTATTGTTTGCTCGATACAGGACCTGATGGTCACGGCAGCAATATCATGCCGAGGTTCCAACCGCGATCGTTTATGCAGAAAACCGGTTAATTATGAAGCTCGGGACCCTCACCCCTAATGGACTGAATGTTAAACTTGAACTTTTGTAACTGTTTTATTGCAGGTTTGGCCGTGACCATTCCAAACACTTTTAGTTTTCTTGCCAAACGCGTGCTGTTTTTTTTTTTTTTTACATGACCGTCTTTCGTCAATCGTTTTAGATTGAGTCACGACAGCCTTTAGTTATTTCACGCAGTTGCGCAGATTTTTTGTATTTCCCGCAGTTGCGTAGCTTTACTATAGATAGTTCTCAGTGACGTCACAGCTAGGAATTAGCAACCGCCATGTCTGAGGGCAAGCCTGTACACACATGTCGGGGTTGCCCTCAGACATGGCTGAAATAATACACGTGAAAAGCTCCTATGACGTCACGTGAGAGCTATCTATAGTTAACGTAGTTGCATTGTTTTACTGCGTTGTTTTACTGTGTACACATCCACACTCTGTGAGCACGTCAATCGTTTTAGATTGCGTCATTACAGCTTTTAGTTATTTCACGCAGTTGCCAGTTGCGTGTGTATATATATATATATATATATATATATATATATATATATATATATATAATAAGACAAGGTAAGTCATTTCTCACAGTTTGTACTGAGAATAAGTATAAGTAGGCCCAGTCGCACTTCACTGCCAGTGCTTCCACACTCTAAATCATTTTTCCTGAAATGGCCGATTTCAGGCAGAGAAATCCTAAGCTTTACATTCCCGCGGCACGTGACCCTCCAGTGCCCTGCATTTTGTTACTGTGGGACGCGCCTTCCAGCTAAAGCTTAGGATTTTTCTGATTTCAGGTAATTTAAAGGAGATGACAATAATGACCATTTCAGGAACATAATCAGAAAGTATATAACATTCTGAACCCAATGCAAAAAAACCCATCTTCATAGCTTATTTGGTTCTCGAGATATCACAATTCTCATCCCTTACAGGAGCACTGCCATACCAAACTTGTAGCAAGTCTATTATGATGTCAAAGGCTCACTTTATTTTCAAAAGTGATGTATTTCTTTATCATTAAATTCATTTTTTTTTCAAAGGTCCAGCTACTATTTAATAGATTATTTCAGAAATTCAGAGAGCGAGTCCTGTAATTTTGAAATCTGATACCAACAAGAACATGCTAAAACTGTGTGGAGAGAAACAATGAAAAAAAATACAAAAGAAAACAATACCATCTCAATTACAAAGTGAGCTTGAAAGGTCAAAATTAACCTGCTACAAAATCTGTTTGGAAAATGGCAACTCCAAAGTAAATGATAAGAATGACGATATCTCAAGAACCGAATAAGCTAAGAAGATGGGGTGTTTTGCACATGTGATGAGAATTTTGTTTACTTTTCAATTATGTTACTGAAATGGTTATTGTTGTCATCCCCATTTCAGAAAAATAAATTTAGAGTGTGGAAGCACTGGCATTGAAGTGCGACTGGGCCTACTTCCCAGTACATATTGTGAGAAATGACCTTGTCTTATTACAGTATATGGAAGGACTTATCATATAGACGGAAAGGTATGTCACAAATCTCCTAGCTCGGACAAACAACTTATGTTTCTGGCATAATTACTGCACTTTCCCCGCCAAATTCAGGGGCGGATTTAGGGGGGGGGGCAGGGGGCCCGCCCCCCCCCTTCCAAAAATTTTGAAAGTTTTTTCAACTTCATAGAACAAAGGACAAGGCCCTATTTCAATGAAATAGGCCTATGACATGTGTCAGAGTGAAACTCAAACTTGTTCATTATTTTCTACCTCAGAAAATAAGTGTTGTGTTAATAACTCTGCTACTGACTTTCAACTGGTAACATTTTGGCTTATACTGGCCTCATTAACTTTCTCTGTGCATTGCAAGGAGTTACTCATGAGCGCTGTATTAATGGATTGCTAACTTCAGTCTATTACCGGCCAGGCCCACAGCATTGGGAGCACTGCTTCTACTTTCAAGGGAATTTCAGAATTCTTCAATATTTAGAGGAATATTTTCGACAACATCAGGCTTTTAACCATAACTAGCTGCAATATTACCCTGTAGTGTCTTATTTAAGCCTTGTAATTTATTTTAATCAAATATACTGTGAATTTAGGGTAAAATTTAAAATTCACTAAATTATGAACATTTTCCAGCGATATATGATCAGTTCAAAAATATACTAAAGGCATCACCATTTTGCATCTAAGCAATCTTAAATTAACAAAAATTTCTCAAAGGGGAGGGGACACCCCTCCCCTTAGACCCCTCCCCTGAAAAGAATCTTTCACCCAATCAAAAATTAAAATTCACTGAATAATGAACGCTTTCCAGCCATTTAAGATCAGTTCAAAAAATACACCACAGACATCACCATTTTGCATCTGAAGAGCCTTAAATTAACAAAAATTTCTCAAAGGGGAGGGGACACCCCTCCCCTTAGACCCCTTCCCAGAAAAGCATCTTTCACCCAACCAAAAAATAAAATTCACTGAATTATAAAACGCTTTCCAGCCATACAAGATCCTGGATCCGCCACTGAAATTTGTCTGTGTCGAGACTTTTGGTCATAGGTACCTTTCCCGAATAATTACGTAGCCTCTAAGGCTACGTGTATGGAATCGTATTTCCATCATTTGGGAAGTCGAACTACAACCCAAGTAGACATATTTTTTACATTGCGCGAAAAAAGTAAACCTTATAATACGGAAACTCTATGAAGCGGATGAATTCAGAGCGGAAGAACATTGTATTTTGTCTCGTCGCCTTTCCTGCCGCCGTCAATGTAAAATGAATGAATTCACGTCCATCGTTAAAACAACACAGCGGTATGTGTAAGTAGCCTACCGGGGCACATTAGGGTATGTACGGTGGCTCAGTACAGCAAGGGTGAGGAACCTCCGGCATGTGGGTTCGTTTAGCCTCCGGCCCGCGAGACTACTGATTCATCTGGCCTGCGAAGCAACTGATAAAAGTAAATTCAATTCACTTGAATAATAATATCTTTAATAATACTCAGTAAGTCCTCGGTACCCACTGTTTTATCATGCTTAGCTACCTGCACTTTCAGGACATTTTACGTAAAATAACTCCATAAGTTCATGAACTCTACTGTCATGAGCTTGCTTATAAAAATTAAAATGTCTCTGGCGCGCGGTTAATTAATATGCCTTATGTTCCATCTCCTTTCTCCCGATTGAAAAACAACTCCCACACCTCTTTCTCGACCGGAGAGGCTACGTCGGATTTGCCATGCAAATTCAAATTTATAGTTTCAAATGGCGTTGTCAAGTGGAATTACTTGCATGTTCTATCAGCATTTGTGGCAGTTGAAGACAGCGCCTGCTGTAAGCAGGCTATTGTTGAGTTTCATCAGCTACAAGTACATTATACTTAAAGTGGGCATGACACGGCCAAAGTAACTTTTGTGTATTGCAAGATTGGGTACAGTAGTGTTAAAGTATCATCTCACACACAATTTAAACCGGCGCAGTTCGGCATAAATAGTATTTGAAGAAAAACGTCCAGAAATCCAATTTCGAAAAATGCCGCAACAGGTCACCTGACTTTTATGACGCAATTGGCGGCACCCCGCACTGAGCTATGAAAGGACGCGTATCTAGATGTGAAACTAATGCAACGCTTTGGGAAATTTCATATCTTAGAAACTTCATGAAAAGGATTACATCACAATACCCGCCCAACATACAGAGCGCAAAGCGCGGAACATGTTGGGGGCTTCGAAGCATATCATTGGCCAATATGTTCGCGTGCATATGCGCCCGTGTTTTAGCTTCCCTGCATATAATAAACAGCTTTGTTTTTGTGCAAAAAGAACGCGGTCCGGGCGCGCTGTACAGAACTGCTATGAACATGTATGAACAGTTCATAACAAGCGCGCCTTTACTCAGTGAGCTGTTCAGTAACGTTGCTATTGTGAATGGTAAGCAGTCACCGCGCAACGACGCATAGTTCACGATGTGGTCACTGGTCACGCGCGCTGCTGTATATATCGTAGCACATGGTGTTTGCAATGATGTACCTGCTAACACGCGTTAGCATGCACATGATTCGATGTGTAGAACGATGGGTGAGCTGCCTGGTACAATGTTACTAACCGTGCCTCCAATGACGTCACGATCTTGAGACGCGCTCACATACTTTTTTTCGCTTTTGGATTTCAGATGGCTAAGTCTGGCCTGTAATTGGGAATTCACAAGGTCGAATTACTGTGTTTATGGACGTAGTTTAGTCGGGAAAACATTCGCTTCATTTCAAGCTGTACCCAAAGAATATTTACTGAGAAACGTACTTTGGCCGTGTCATACCCACTTTAATACTTACTACGAGGGTGTGCTACTGTACCCTAAATGTTAAAGGGCAAGAGCAGTCGCCCCAAACTTATTTTGAAGCAACAGCTAAATCTCACAATTGTCTTCTTATTTCTCTTCAAAGTATCTTTCATAATATGTTAAGACTTTAATATTGCATATTCAAGGTAAACCAATCAGTTACTTCTAGTAAATTTCACATTTGAGGAGAAAAAATATTGTCACATGACTCGCAAGGGCCAATCATGAAACAGGACAGTCTACTACACTACTTCAAGTTGGGGTGACTGCATTTCCCCTTTAACGTACAGTATACAGACGAAGTTTAATACAATACAATATCTGTATAGAATATATATGTGTATTATGATTTCTGAGAGAGCGCCATCTTATAGGAGGCTGCTACAGAGTCTGCTCCGCAGGCTATTGAAGACTCTGAAACGGTAGGCTGCCACAAATGCGCAAATGCGAGAACAAAATGCTTGTAGAAAATGCTAGCCCTTCCACTTTTCAAAAGTTCTCAAATTTTATGAAATTTAATGTTCAAAAATCCCTCATATTGATGCAAATAGATATCTGAATAATTTGTAATGGTGAAAATTAAACCATAATTAACAAATTTTGGAATAAATCTTGAAAGTTAAGAGAACTTTAGGGAATATTTTAGGAGTATTTCATAATATTGTGGAACTGTTGAATGCTCTCATATCAGCAGCTACCATCCTCAAACTGTTACTCCATCGAAATTTCGTCCTTCAGACAACGCCACGTGCAAGTATTCGGGAAAAAGAACTGCCTTGAGGTACCTTATGACCAAAAGTCTCGACACAGACAAATTTGGCGAGAAAAGTGCAGTAATTATGCCAGAAACATAAGTTGTTTGTTCGAGCTAAGAGATTTGTGACATACCTTTCCGTCAATATAATACATAGGCCTAGTAGTAGGCTATATGGTGTACTGTGTACAACGTAAGGGGGCCTGAGGCCTAGTTCTCACGTATAGTGACATGACCAAATAGGCCACTTTCGAATTTCGTGCATGGATATACAGTCAACAAGGCACGTCAAAACTGCTGTCACAATTAGTGCGTCAGTTTTTGATGCAGCACGCGCACAGCAAACTCCTTTGCAAATGTGCGTGAACCTGTTAACATAACATAACATAACAGGTTAAAGGGCAAAGGAGGGCTAAGGCCCCATAAGATGCCCTGAAGTCCAAACAACCATAACTTAAAACAAAGAACCAACCAACACCAAACGAGCCCAGCACAATTAGATTCTACCACACTTATGGAAGAACTTGTCAATGTTAACCTTAAAGCAGTGCACAGATGTGGAGTTAACTACCCACTCAGGCAGACTATTCCACTCGTTAACAACTCTATGAGAAAAGCTGAACTTCCTAATGTCGAGCCTTGCAAAATTCTTAACTAGCTTCTTACAATGGCCTCGAACCCGAGAATTACATTGAACCTTTAAATAATTGCAAGAGGACAAAGGATTCCTTTCAAAGAGAAATTTGTACACCTGAAGCATGTCCCCCCTAATCCTTCTCAACTCCAGGGTGGTAAGCCCAAGATGCTTAAGTCTAACATGATAAGGTAGGTGTCTCACTTCGGGTATAAGGCGAGTGGCTCTCCTCTGAACTTGCTCTAAAAGAAGCTTGTCCTTATCATAGAAGGGACTCCAAGCCTGGGCTGCATAGTCGAGGTGGGGTCTTACCAACTGCTTATACAGATTTAGTACAATTTCTTTACTAAAACTACTGAAATTCCTCTTGATCAATCCAAGCACCCTATTAGCCCTAGCAGCAGCAGCTGCACACTGTCTAGATGGCTTTAAATCACCTGTAATAACTACACCCAGATCCTTCTCAAAAGTCACATCACTCAGAATACTACCATTCAAGTTATAATCATAGCTGAAATTTTTAGGACCAAAGTGAAGGACTTTGCACTTATCTGCATTAAAAGACATTTGCCAAGTCTGAGACCATGAAAATAACCTATCCAAGTCTTTTTGCAGTAATGAGGCATCATCCTTATCACTAACCTTCCTATAGAGCTTAGTATCATCAGCGAACTTACTAATACTAGATGTGAGAGAGCTATCAATATCATTGATGAAAATTAAGAAAAGAAGCGGGCCAAGAACAGAACCCTGTGGAACTCCACTTGTAACTTCTTTCCAAGAAGAGAAATTACCATTAACAACAACTCTCTGAGATCTACCATTGAGCCATGAATTTATCCAGTCAGCACAACTGCCCTTGATGCCTAACCTATGCAGTTTAACCATAAGTCTACCTAATGGAACTTTATCAAAGGCTTTTGAAAAATCAAGGTAAATGACATCAACACTGTGACCACAGTCAAGAGATAAGGAAACATCCTCAAGAAAGCTTAGTAAATTAGTAACACAAGATCTACTCGGTAAAAAACCATGCTGTGACAGATTGAGTAACCCATTATCTAAAAGATATTTAAGCAAACAATCCTTGATTACAGATTCCATAACTTTGCACACAACACTGGTTAAACTGACTGGCCTATAATTGCAAGGCAAGCTCCGATCCCCCTTTTTGAAAATTGGAGTAACATTAGCAATCCGCCAGTCAGCAGGTACAAAGTTTGAATCCAGAAACTTCTGAAAAATAATGCAAAGAGGAACTGACAAAATCTCGAAGCATTCATGGAGAATGGCAGGATGGATCCCATCAGGCCCAGGGGCCTTACTAGCTTTTAAACTCTTCAACTTATTACAAACCACCTCTTCAGAGAAGACAACATCACTAACTAAAGAAGAATTATCAGAATCCCTACAAGTCCCTAAAACAGATGATTCCTTGGTAAAAACAGATACGAAATAATCATTTAACAAATTAGCCATATCCTGATGATCAGTAACTAGTGTGCCTTCATTACCTTGGAGAGGCCCAACACCCTCCTTAACCTTCTGCTTAGACCTGACATAGGCATGAAAAGATTTTGGATTTACCTTAACCTCCTTGGCCAATTGCTTTTCAAACTTAGCTTTAGTGTCAATAACCAAATTTTTAACTAAGAGTTCCTGCTTCTTGTAGACTGCAAAGTCATCAGAATTCTTACTGACCCTATATCGACGCCAGCACTTACGCTTCTTCCTGGCTGCTCTAAGTACCTCTCTAGACATCCAGATTGGCCTATTTTTAACCACAGCTTTCTTGAGTGGGATACACAACTTTGTAGTGTCAGTAACTATATTACGAAAGACACTCCATGCTTCAGCAGGACCTAAGTGAGACAAACGTGCAACCCAATCTATGGTAAGAAGCTCTTTAGCATGAGTAAAGTTAGCCTTGCTGAAATCTAAAACAGGTTTGTCACTACCTTGAAGTTTGCTGAAACAAAGTAACTCAAAACTTATGAGGTCATGGTCACTAGATCCTATCTTACCACCACTAGCTACATTTCTAACCATGTTTTCGTCAGTACTTAGTACCAAATCCAGACAATTGTCCTCACGAGTGGGAAACAGAACATGCTGGGTAAAGAAACCATCAGACACTGCCTCGAGAAAATCCCTCCCATGTGACCCACTAGTACATGAATGCCAATCAATATCAGGAAAGTTGAAATCCCCAAACACAACTGCCCTTTTCGAAGAAACTATCCTAAAACTTTCGAACAAACTCTGATTATTATCAGCACAAGAATTTGGTGAACGATAAATAATACCAACAACTAAAGGAGTGCAAGACTCATTGCCAAAACTAATTTCACACCACAAGCAGTTAGAAAATCCTGAAGAAAACTTGTTGGTGACATCAGCACAATTTATGCTATCCTTAACATACAGTAAAACCCCTCCACCCCTACCACAGACAGTATCAGCCCTATCCTGCCTGAAAATTTTGTACCCAGGAACCTGAATTTCAGAGTTGCTGATATCACTATGGAGCCAAGTTTCAGTAACCCCAACTATGTCTGGATTGTCTATGGAAATATGAGCAAGGAACTCACTGAACTTATTGAAAAGGCTGCGAACATTGGCAAACATGACCTTCATTCCACAAACTGCCCTATTTACATGTTTCCCCTTGTTACTAACACAATCACTCTGAGCACAATAAAACTCAGAAACCCCCCCATTCTTGGCTGACCTCACCCCTGACTCTAGTTTGACACCTGCGAATCAACAGCCCTAGAAACCAACCTACCCAGCTCATTAGCCCCTAAGCTCGACAAGTGCAACCCATCTTTAGCAAAAAGATCCCTCCTATTTACAAAACCAGCCCAGGTATCAACAAAGAGAAAACCCTCAAGAGCACACTCGTTTTTCAACCACTTATTAAATCCCAAAATTTTGCCCCAAGAGACCTTCCTATCAAACCGAGGGAGAATACCACAAACAACCCCTTTCGAACGTGTCGACTTTAGCCTACAAATCAGTTCCTTATACTTTGACCTAAGTGAAATTTGATTGTCCCGACTGAGATTATTAGTGCCCACTTGCACAGCTACAACTTCCTCGTCCCCAACAATTTTGCCAACTCTGGCCGAGATGTCCTCAATTCTAGCACCCGGGAGACAAATCCTTACCCTGTTCCTTCGGTCCCTCTTACAAAATTCCCTATCAGTATACCGAGTAATGGAGTCCCCAACAAACAGTACCTTACCCTTAGCCTTTTCACCCTCCCACAGACCACCAGAAATACCAAAGTCCCTCTCCTTTGATTCCTCTACAACCTCCTGAACAATATCCTCCACTGATAATCCCGAAAAAGAATTTGACGTCTCAACAGCTGGACACCCCTCAACAATTTCAACAGGCTTTCTACCTTTCTGTACTGAAACCCACCCGTTTGAGCTGTCAGCAGCAGCCAAAAGTCCTTCAAGTTCTTTTAGGCGGTTACACTTCTGACAAACAAACACAAAGGTATCTCTTGATGCTTCTTCAAATGTGCAATTTAGGCCCAAATTTACAAATTCAGCCCACATACCACAATCATCACAACAAATAAGTTGGTCTTCAGCCATAGGTAATCAACAAAAAGGTACAGTACGGGAACAGGCAACAATACAATAAATCTAAAAAGTTAGCTATGAAGGAAAGTAAGAGCTACAGTAGCTAACCCCTATAAGCTAAAGCCTAAAGTATTGGCTAGTCCTAGGCCTAATAATATAAAGAAAACTAGCCTAGACCCTCTAGTAAGTTAACTAGGTGATACTGTAGCTAGCCTAACGTTGGGCTATAGGCCTAAAGTTAACGATAGAATATTAAAGGGGAATTTTCATGATCCCAGACAGTTCCAATTCTCCCAACTATGCATCTTCTAGCTCCTCCCATGACTGTATGAGGCTCTTCCTTGTGCAAAAATAAACCTGTTTTATTGCTTAAGGTCATGTCCTGGTGAGCACACAAGGCTATAAAATGTAATAAAAGTACTCTCTCTGCCTTGTGTGGAATGTGAGCTACTCTGCATCTTTCAAATTTTCAAACTTTGATGTCAATCAAAGAGCAGTGACCAACTGAGAATTTTGATATACATACACTAAAAATATACTTTGGGGTGATGACAGTCTGTCTTTAACTTAGAAGCTAACTAAGGCCCCTAACCTTAGACTTGCAGAGTAAAAGCCTAATATAACTGTTAGGCTTTACACAATGGCCTACGACAAAACACAAATGAACAGGTAAGGTTAGGCTCACACAAACACTGACACAGACAATGTGTTAGGATAGTAACAACAACAACAAAAATGTTGAGTGCTTTAAGCATGCACACGCTAAAATATGCAGCCTCAAATTGAACGCGCAAACTGCCTACCTACACTGAACCCGTAGGCCTACATACAGCTCTACAAAAATTACAAACAGCGCCCGCTGGCCTTATTAGGTTACTTCTGATGTTAGGCTTGAGCTGGAAACTGAACTTGTCATAATTGTATCTCTCGAAAGGAAAATTCTGTGGTAAAGATTTATAGCTCTCAAATAAGATCAAGTCCGCCAAAAGATTTGTACAAACAGATTCACTTTCTTTCTTCTTATTTTATAAAAATGAAGTTTCTTAGAGTGGCCTTTTAAGGTAGTGCCATCATATACTGGGGTAATCATGAGTCGATCACCTAACGACCATTGTGACAGAAAAAGATAAAAAATCATTTAAGAAAATGAATGAAACTTTGCAGTCATATTTTCTAATGTATCTTCCTCATTGTGCTATATTTTAGTGTTGTTTGGATGGAACAATCCGTGGAAAATGAATTTTGAATTGTAGGTGGCAGTTCACAACAGAATGCTGAAGGAATCATGAGTCAACTCAATCACTTCAGAAAAAGGGCAGACAAAATACTATTAATTACCATATTTAAGAACAATAATTTTAATAAACAAAGAGATTGTTGTCTTTTCTGTCACCATTTTTACTGAAAGCTTCATGAAAGACATTTTGGTCGTCATTTTTAGTAACATTTGCAAATTTCTAGTTCATTCTAATGCTGAAACTTGAAAATTTGATATTGTTTGAAGAATATGCATCCAGACTGTAAAGTTTTTTTTGTGCGCGGGGAATGAAAACAAGGAGTGAAAAAATGGGCGGGAAAAACCCGTATACCAACCTTTCAGTGCGCGGACTGCACAAGCCTACCATTGCATATCATACGTATCTCACTAGATAAGAATGGCTGCACTTACGTATGCCACACGTTGCCGCACAGGCCTTCTCATATACATGTACATACACTGTACATATAGTGTACATGTATATGTATGTAATGCTGTGAATGCCTGTGCGGCATACGTGTGGCTGTTCGCACTCTCAGCATACACTGTACATGATGGATGTTGTACTGTATGTGTATGTACATGAATACAGTATAATGGTAATGCTGAGAACTCCTGTGGTATGCCGTACCAGTACCGTACGTAGGCTACATGCATCCAGCTGTCGTTTGCATGATAGTGACGGCACGATTGCGCGGGGAACAACTTAAAATCGGTAATAAAAATGTGCGGATTTTACTAAAAAACTACTAAAGTGCACGGACGGAAAAACAACAGAGTTTGGCCTGTGCGGGGAACGCGTTCCCCGCGCATGCCAAACTTTACAGTCAGGATATGCATTGTAGGTAATGCTTACATTGGAATCACATCACGCCCGCACGCTGTACTAGCGTTTAGAATGCAGTGATCGACTCATGATACTGATCGACTCATGATTACTTGCTATACACTTTGCTCCCTGAACTACAGTAGTATGGGAAGCTCTAAGGCGACCCAAATACTAGGTCAGCAGACTGCGGACTATTGTGGACCTAGCCTGCCTAACGTATAAATATAATAACTTAGTGAACAAGAAGATCGTTGAAGCTTTATCTAAACTTGTATGATTTTAACGAGGCACACCGTCTTCTCCCTTTGCTACATTTTTTCGTAAGCTTTACTTGCTCATTCTGTTCTGAAATGCACGATACTGTACAACAGTCTGCTAACGTTAGACTTACTGTAGCCTATCACCATGTACTGTATTCTTTTAGTTTTAATGTACAGTTAGCCTAGGCTAAGTGCTTATGTAGGCTACCTAATAAAATAATGTAGGCCTAGCCTTGGCTGATTGGAATAGTCTCCTGCTAATGTAATTAGGGCTGCCTCTCTCCATGAGGACCCTATCACTGTTATTGCTAGGCATATTTGGCCATTTTTAAGCCTCTCGACGCATGAATGGCGAATGAATGTCCAGGCTTGTGGATGTGTCACCTTTGCAAAGAAGAAGTGCCTTAGCCTACCATCAAGCCTACAGGTCTACTCTAGGCCTTATGCCTATGGGTAGTAATACTGTGCCATAGAGTAGGACGTGTGCACTCCCTGAAACAGCTGTGATCGCATGGGGACTCAGCCACCGTACAACGTGTATACACATGCTCGCACACAGCATAGCTTCTTGCCTCCACCTGGTATAATGGTGGCCGGGTCCTCCATGAAATCACAGCGGATTTACGTACGCGGTATTAGGAGTGCGCACTCTAGTTCCTATATCCTACTCTATGTACTGTGCGTACCATGAGTTGATCACTTAAGGAACACTGTGACCATTAAAATATTAAAAACACTTACAAAATACAAAAATCAATAAAAATTTTCTGTAACATTTTTATATGTCTTCCTCATTGTACTATATTTTGGTGTTGTTAAGATTGCATAATCCAAAGAAAATAAATTTTGAAATGTAGGTGACAGTACATATATATATAACAATGCTTGTGAAGGAACCATGAGTCAATCGCTACCAAAAACAAGCAAATAAATTGGTATAAATTACCACATTTAAGAACAGTTATACAAGTAATCATAGAGAATAATGTCTTTTCTATCAAAGTTTTTAATCAGACATTTTGGTCACCATTTTTTGTAATTTTTGCAAATTTCTTATTCATACTTATGCCAAAACCTGAAAATTTGGCCATGAGTAACATTTTTGCTTCAGACATAAAAATTAACAAGGCAAATATGTTGTTTTTTATGTTGTTTGAAGAAAGTGCAATGCTGGTCATGCTTACATTGCTATTCACATCATGCCTCCTTGCTGTACTGGTGTTTAGAATGGTGTGATCGACTCATGATTACCTTCTACACATACACTGTAGGCCTAGGCCTAGGCCAAGGCCTATATTATAGGCTAACGTTAGGCCGAGGGCCTACTTTCTAATTAGGTTTTCTTGAAGAGGGATTCTCCTCCGAGGTTTATGCAGAAATTGTTGTGATTGGCTAACAGTTAAAGGGATTTGCCAGAGACAAAATTCAATTATTTCAAAAAATGCAGAAAATTTTTCTCTTTTAGGAGATGAGAACAGCATATCAATAGCTTGTAGCATTTAGAAGAGAATAATTTTCAAAGAAATGTAACTTTTTTTCAAGATTAAGTGCATGGGAAATCTGCAGTGCCATTGCAACACATTAATTTGACAAAGCATTGGATTTCTTTATGATGTTGATGCCACTGTAGGGAATATTTAGCAACTTTGTGTGTTATGACTTTACATATGGTGTAGATTTGTGCTAAGTCTACATGTGAACATATGCAAACATTCCAACAGTATCAAATTTCAAGGACAAACAGGACATTCAATTATAAAGAAAAACAAAAGAAATCTGAGGCAATGTGCCCACTTTAAATAAACATTTCATGACCTTGAAGAGAACTGGAGGTATTTTTTGACAAAAGTAAGCACTCTTTGATATGAGTTATCTCGACTTAGGAAAGGAGTATTGCTATGGGGTTTGGAGGGCATGAACTGGAATTTTTTTCTCTTTCACATGAGACCCTTGTGAAAAGCCACTGGAAAATGCCTTTAAGTCAACCAGGCAAACATTTAGTTTCAACATTGAAGAGTTAGGCTAGGTCTAAGTAAAATGTTTGAACCAACTTCATCTATTGGGCCAACATGCAGAGGATACACATTCTTTTTCATATTTACCTCTTCCATATGGTATACGTTCGTGGTAGGCCTATACTGTAGTCCAAGAAATGACATGGAAAGATTCACAGACTGAAGGTGCTTAAATGTTAGCCAATCATAGGGTTACCATATTTCTCAAAGCTGGAAGTGGGACACATAGTAACGTCCTGCATAACTTTTGGAGACTGATCTGGGGAAGGAATCTAAGGGGGAGAGTCACCCCCTCCCCTTTGCCAAAATTTAGATTTTGGTAAGTGCCAAGAAACCAAATGGTGCAATATTTAAAGCTGATATCACTAGTTTTGTTTGCCTTATATAGGCCCTATGGATAGTTTCAGAGATGAGATTTATTTGCACCACATTTACTCCACAGACCACAGTCTGCAGACTTGGTCATAAAATAAATACTTGGTGGCGTAACTGCATGATCATTAAAATATGTATCCAAAAATAAACAGTACAATTCACAATTCACTCATAAGTATAGGCCTACAATCGAAACAGCACAGCCAGCTTAGTTGGTACCTATGTAGCTAGAGCTACACTGCTACAGTGCAGGTTGGAAGTTTGGGCTATATCCTACGTAATTTCCGGGGCTAAAAACTGATCAATTATGAGGATTTTTACTGTGCATGCAAAAGCATGCAAAAACAGAATATAACAGAGCTACATATTGCTTTCAAGAAAATCGGGACATTTGTCTTACCGGCTGGGACACTCACTTTTCCTTTCAAAAACGGGACAATCCCAATTAATTGGGACGGATGGCAACACTAGACAATCACAATGCATACTACATAGGATTTGTCGTATGAGGAACTACCCTTACCTATCTGCAAAGCGACTGTACGATCCTTTGCTTCGCTTTACCTGGCACCGCGTTTTAGCTTACCAGACGGCATAGATAGCTGCACAGGCTACATTCATGTGTCATCTACCTGTGAATTTTGCCTGGTATGCCATTTGTTTATGAATAAATCTGATTAGAGATGATTTTATGTCCTGAGTTGTGTCCGAAGAGATGTTAGATGTTCTTCCATCAAACGATGTGATGAAAGAAGTAAGTGAGTTTTGCAACTGCGTAAGAGTGTAAAAATAGGCCAAGTTTTGAATCTTGTCCTGAGAAGTGACCTACCTTGTTAGTATATGTATAGTGTATGTACATATATATAATGCTCCGAATGCCCGTGCTGTGGCCTATGTCACAACTGAACAGCAATGCGTGTTGCTGTTTAGCATGTATACAATAGTGTGAACGTCCTAGTTAAAAGATTTAGCAGTTTCATAGCAATTTTAAAAGACAAAACAGGATCGTTTGTGTAAATTAAAATTTTTGGTCCTGTTTTGCAAACTAACGTTAGGCTAACTGCAAATAATTATAGAATGGTGTTAAACATATGAATGACTGGTGTAGATCAATTATTCAGGAGTGTAGGCCTTGGTGAATTTGAGAAAGATCGAGACCATTCAAAACTTTTGAAAGTGTGGTAGGCCTAGCCCAATTTTGCAAATGGCGATCTTGCTGACCTAGTATGGGAAGCCTCAAAGTGACCCAAATACTAGGTCAGCACACTGTAGACTAGACCAGGCCTGACATTGGGGCCTAAAGTTACATGTAGGCCTAAGTCTTTGCCTTTGGACTAGGCTAGCCCTTGCACTTGAATGTGCCTTACATAATGTTACACTTACAGTACACAACCAATGAACCAAGGCACATGACTTGGCCCTATGGTGTGATGTAGGGCTGCGACGGTTAACCGGTTAACCGACCGATCGATCGGTTAAACGACCACCAAATGTTGTTTCGTTTAACCGTTTTTGCATCCTAATAAATCTGTCGCCGCAGTTCACCATTATACCTAAACTCGTTTATGCAGTAAACCGCAGAAGTTGCTTGCCCAAAACCAGGTAACAATGGGTAAACTTTGGATGAAAAATTACAAAAGGTTTAAAAAAGACCTTTGTAATGTCAGTTGCACAGTCTGCATTGCGTTGCTGTGACTGGTATATCGATCCGTTTGCCCCATAATCTGGTAGTGGTTTGCCGAAATAATGTGACAATAAACTCTTCACGGAACTTTTGAAAAGGATTAAAATTATCAAGGGTGCAGGGATTAAACTATGCAGTACACGTTACAACAATCCACCATACCTTTTAAAAGTGTGGAGCACCGTAAACTTGATAGATAAGACTAAAAAAGTTACCTCTAGACGGCAGAAAAACATATGCTTAATATCGTTCAAGATAAATGCACTTCGGGAATTTTCCTGGGCTTAACTTCCCAGGTTACGTGTTTACAGTTCATCAGTCTCAAAACATATGCAGTCAGCACAAAATAGTGACCAAGCTATGTAGTCCTGGGCTTAATTATGCAACCCTGGCTTGCAAGCCTGGTAGGCGCAACTAAAATATTTGTAACTACGTTAGCCTCCCCATTTAAGCTAAATTAATAATTTTAACAAAAGCCGTCTAAACATTTTTTATAATTTTTTTAACGTTACTATAATTCCTGGAAAAGTTTCAACCCCCCCAAATTCGCAAAGACTAGTGAAATTCTTTCGGCCATTTCATTTATTAACCCTAAATTATAAAATATGGAGCATTCCAATGGTGAACTTCATGAATAATCATATTATTTTTGAACATAACTAGCACAGTTCGTTGGACTTGCTGAACGAACCGGCGCCCAGCACTTACGTGCATTGTACAGTACAGAATTTGTAATTAGCAGAGCTGATTGAGCTTGCTGAACCGGGCCGGCCGGCCAGCCATGTGCTTCACTGCTTCGCACGTTGCATGAACGATCGTTCATGACATACCGTACGTACATTGTACAGTACAGTATTGCGTACGAGACAACTATGCCCGAGTCCCGTTATAACATAAAGTATGAGGGTAGCTGCCGGTATCGAAAAGTTTTGCCGTTAATAATTCCGAAGAAACTGGTATTTTCAGTAGGTATTTGGTAAAAAGGCATGCGATGTAAGACAAGTTAAAATTCAACGTTACAATTTTACGGAGCATGCAGTAATACGTATGGGTAAAAGTTTTCACACCTTTCCGACATAACAGTGCTGGAATTCTTTGCAGACACACGTATATTACTGTACGTACGTATGAATTGCAGCAAGGTCACAAGGCACACTATAGTACACTGTATGTGGTACGTTTGTACTCGACACTGCTCTGGGCGTGTGTGATACTGTATCGCTGTAGCTGGAGAAGTGTGTCTTGAACTGCGATAAAGCCAGCTTCTCATCTTCAGTGCTATGTTAGACCGCAAAAATCTCAAAAACGGTAATCAGTGGCACAACAAAAAGTATGCATGTTTGTGAAAAGTTTGAATAAATGCGTGATTCGCCCATGCGTACGGACTGCTTGCCAAAACATCGCAACTAATGCAAACGTTTTAACTTGCACGCTACTTCGACGATCATCACTACCAGCGCCATTTTAAGTGTAGAAACTTTGGTATTTAAAGTGGTGGCGCTCTTCCGAAATGTTTATTTTGCTTATATACCTTGACTTGTTTTTATTTTCGGTTAACCGTTAACCGTTCGGTTAATAAAAACGGTTAAACGGATAGTGAATTGACCGGAAATGCACAGCCCTAGTGTGATGCACAACCACAAAATTATATACCTGCAGTACAACTGAGATCACATACAGCACCTGTAGTAAATTTTGCAGCCAATTGAGTGGACTCAAACAAGTTCAGTATCTACCCAAAACAAACATTCATGGATTTGATTTCAACATTTTACCCATGTGAATTCAATGCAGTCTGCTATGAGCATCAAAATTTGCTTGCATTTCTCCACAATAAAGCAGTTTTTGATTCCTTGACATACATGTAGTCAGAGGAATCTAGGTGATGATGTGTGTGTGTGTGCATTGGCAAATGGTGGAAAATGAGGTAATTCATCAGGTTACACACTATCAAAATGAGGTACTACCGCCAATCCAGGAATTCCTCGGTTAGAATAATGGTGTAGTTGCTGTATTTAGACCATTTACTGTAGCTTGATGTGTTGTCAAGTCCATTAGAGTAACTACCTCGTTTTTGCTGTGATCAGTTGGTACTGTAGGTGTGTGTGTAGGTGTGAAAGGTAGTGTTGCATGGTGGAAAACGAGGGTGTGTATGGACCTGAATACCTACCAAATGAGGTAAAATCGCCAACTGAGGTATTGCTTGGTTGGACTGATACTACAGTTGCTATTCTAATACCACTTCCTGTGGCTAGATAGTGTTGTCCAGATCATTTTGAGTGCATACACTCATTTTAGACAATTACCTCGATTTCCACCATTCATAAGAAAGGGTGTGTGTATGGGTGTGTATGTGTCACTACTTGTAAGCACTTTCAAGAAGGGTAACTTCAAGGGATCTCATACTTGGCATGTAGATACCCCTTATAGAGTAGATGATTCCTGTTGTTTTTGGTGAGTGTGAAAGGTCATTTGGGGTCACCAGAGGTCAAATGGTAAATACTTTGGAAATTGCTCGTAAACTTGCACTTTGTCTCAAGATGTGTAACTTAAAGGAATCTCATACTTGCCAAGTTGCCATGTGCATGGCCCATATAAGAAAGATGATCCCTGCTGTTTTTGATAAAGGCCAGAGGTCATTTGGAGTCAACAGAGGTCAAAAGGGTTAAAACTTTGTAAACTCAACATCTCAAGCAGGGTAACATAATGAATCTCATACGTAGTATGTGCACAGCCCATATAATGGTAATGGTTTTAATCGTTGGTATCGTTGGCGCAGTGACCCTTGTTCAGGGTGTGGATGCTTCGGCAGGGACCCTTCTTCAGGGTTTGCCATTCTTCTCCCTGGTTGATGTCTTCTTCGGTGGTGCGCCCTCTACTTTAGATTCTTCCAAATTTCCTTTGTAAGTCCTTCTGGTGGAGTTTGTCGGTGGTAAAATGGTCGAAGTTTGAGTTCTTTCCTAATGAATTTTCGAGTTTGTCGGTCCTTGTGCTTGCAATTAGCAAGAAATTTTCTGTGTAAGTCCTGAAACCTCTGTTTAATAGTTGGGAGTCCCACTATGTCTAGTACTTCCCTTGATGGGTGCTGTCTGTCTAAGTGGTGTGCAATCCTACATGCCCGTCGTTGAGTGCGTTCGTAATTCTCTATGAGTGAGTCCTTCGTTTGATGAGAGATGGTGCAGCGTATTCGACAATAGGTCGAGTCATGGTTTTGTAAAGTTTCAAAGTCGTTTCAGGATTGGCAAGTGGGTTGTCCTTAGTACCGGCAATTCTGTAAAGTGACGAGACTTGCTTGCGCATTCTCAAAGCTGTGTCGTTGTGGTGTCGAGTAAAATCCAATCTGTTGTCAATGGTAAGTCCTAAGTACTTTACTTTGTTTTGTACAGGTATAAGTTTGTTGTTGTAAGTCACATGAGGTTCACGTCGCAGTTTACCGGTAGTTCTGATGTAAAGTACTTGTGATTTGTCCGGGTTGAGTACTATACGCCAGTCGTTGCACCAAGTTTCTAGTTGGTCAATGTACTGTTGGAGTTTTTAAAAAGTTCGCAATCCATCTGGTAAAAGTCGTTGGTATATTGAATTTTCTCATTTTGAGAAGTAGTCCGTCATGCCACATTCTGTCGAATGCTTTTTCGGTCGAAAAAAGTGGCCATGGTGTGTTGTCCTTTACAACAATTTACTCCAATTTTGAAGTCGGTAACACGATGATTGAGTGATGGAGATATTAGACAATAGTCAAGTTGTTCTGGTGAAGTCCCATTGTCTGGGTAAGAAGTCGGAGTACCGTCATTGAGGCAAATAACCTCGGTCAAGTCAAGTATTTGGTAAAGTTCTCTACCACTGGTGTTTGTAGTACGACGGCCTAATTCAGTATGTTTAGCGTTGAGGTCACCAAGTATCACAAAATTTGAATAAGTGTTGATCAGTTGAAGGTAAAACTGTGTAGGAAAAGCAGCCTTAGTCGGAGACTCGTAAGTTGTAATGATGTGTAAGTGTTGACCGGTCTGAAGTGTGACTTTGAGTCCTACTGCTTCGCCAATAGGATTTGTGAGTGGAAGTTCCGAGTAGGGTAAATTTTCCTTGATTGCAATAAGTACCCCTTGGTCAGAGGGTTTTTTCGAGTGTGCTTGAATAATGTTGTATCCGTGAATGTATGGTACGTGATCCTTGTGGACTGTTTCGTTTAAACAAGCTACATGAATGTTGTTGTGATGTAGGTAATGTGTAAGTTCCTGTCGTTTGTTCCTAATGTAGTGAATGTTTATGTGCATAATGTTAAAGTCTGAGTCCTGGGTTAGAGGTCCTTTGGCCATTTGGGGTCATTGGAGGTCAAAGGGTTTAGTTAACTTTGTAAACATGATATCTCAAACAGGGTAGCTTTGATGAATCTCATACTTTACAATTGAATGGCCTGCATTGATTAAATGATCCCTCTTGTTTTGGGTGGAGGTCTGAGGTCATTTGGGGTCACCAGAGTTCAGAAGGTTGAAACCTTGTAAACACTGTAAATGATATCTTGAGCAGAGAAACATTGATGAATCACTTACTTGACACATGGATGGCCCATAATAGGTGACGGTCAAAAGTCATTTGAGGTCATTGGAGATCACAAGGGTATTAATACGGTATTAGTGTGTTTGATCTATGCTCAGGGATCCTAGACATTCTGTGCCAATGTTGTAAAGACAGTAATTTATGAAACACTGTCAATTTGGAAATACAGAAATACTGTATACTTCCATTTTATTGGCAAGGAATCACTAAGCCTTTTGGCTCTCAGGTTTTTTAAAATTCTGCCAAATTTTTATGGAAATTAAAATTTTGAGTGCATTCAGAGGCTGATGCAATTTGAAAGCCTCAAATAAAGGGTAAATTGAAGAAAGACTACGGTCGGCGAAAGTTTGCTTTACTGATATGATTACTGTAAACTTATATAGAGGCAACACTATGGAGCCTATGGAGCACTAACTGTACTAAACGGTGGAGTGCATACACCGTAGGTATACCCAAGGTCTAGCGATGGTAGGCCTATTTTACCATCTAAGATGACATTCCATAGTAATTTATTAAGTGATATGTATATATATATATATTGTTAATTTGGGATTTAGGCGAAAAACCGTATGAAAAAACGCGACTGTTGGGAGAACTCGACCCTTAGGCGAAAAAATCGTTTCGCCTTAACATTTTACACACTGTTTTATATAGGAATGCGTAACTCTATACGCAAGTCCGATTTACCACATATTGTTAATGCAATTACTTAGTTCCACTTTAACTTACGTGCATGTATCCGTTAACACTAAGGACTTACGGGCCATTGAAATAACGTGCATATATATCTCAGAACCAAAAGGGGAAATATAGTCATATGTATTTTATTGTTTTTTTCTTCGCCGGTTGTATTGGCGGTATACCGATTTCGCCTAACAGGTCGATCTAGCGTTATATATATATATATATATATATATATATGTATATGGCACTGGTTTTTTGATTCCTTGCCGAAGGCAGGCAAGGAATCTATGCGATGGTGATGTCATGTGTGTGTGGGTGTGTGTGTGTACGTGACGCTTTAGCTTGTTTACACGATATCTCAAGAAGGGTAACTCTGAGGGATCTCATACTTGGCATGTAGATTGCCCATATTAAGTAGATGATGCCTATTGTTTTTGGTGGAGGTCAAACTCATCTGGGGTCACCAGAAGTCAAAGTCTGAAAACCTTGTTTACACGATATCTCAAGGTAGGAAGCTTGGATACATTTCTTACTTAGTATGTGGATGTGTTATGGTGAGAGGAAGGTACCTATTGTTTTTGGTGGAGGTCAAAGGTCATCTGGGGTCATCAGGGTCAAAGTCTGAAAACCTTGTTTACACGATATCTCAAGGTAGGAAGCTTGGATAGATTTGATACTAAGTTTGTGGATGTGTTTTGATGAGAGGAAGTACCCTGTCATTTTTGGTGGAGGTCAAAGGTCATCTGGGGTCACCAGGGGTCAAAGTCTGAAAACCTTGTTTACACGATATTTCAAGGTTGGAAGCTTGGATAGATTTCATACTAAGTATGTGGATGTGTTATGGTAAGAAGAAGATACCTATTGTTCTTTGTGGAGGTCCAAGGTCATCTGAGGTCACCAGGGGTCAAAGTCTGAAAACCTTGTTTACACGGTATCTCAAGGTAGGAAGCTTGGATAGATTTCATACTAAGTATGTGGATGTGTTATAGCACAAGGAAGAAGCCTATTGTTTTTGGTGGAGGTCAAAGGTCATCTGGGGTCACCGGGGGTCAAAGTCTGAAAACCTTGTTTACACGATATTTCAAGGTAGGATCCTTGGATACATTTCATACTTAGTTTGTGGATGTGTTATGGATAGAGGAAGATACCTATTGTTTTTGGTGGAGGTCAAAGGTCATCTGGGGTCACCAGGGGTCAAAGTCTCAAAACCTTGTTTACACGGTATCTCAAGGTAGGAATCTTAAATAGATTTCATACTAAGTATGTGGATGTGTTATAGCAAGAGGAAGACGCCTATTGTTTTTGATTCCTTGCCGAAGGCAGGCAAGGAATCTATGCGATGGTGATGTCGTGTGTGTGTATGTGACGGCTTTGCTTGTTTACACGATATCTCAAGAAGGGAAAGTTGGACAGTTCTCAAACTTGGTACATAGATGGCCCATATTGAGAGGAAGAACCCTATTGTTTTTTGTGGAGGCCAAAGGTCATCTGGGGTCACTGGGGGTCAAAATGTGACAACCTTGTTTACACGATATCTCAAGTTAGAAAGCTTGGATAGATTTCATACTTGGTATGTAGATGCGTTGTGGTGAGAGGAAGATACGTAATTTTTGGTAGAGGTCAAAGGTCATCTGGGGTCACCAGGGGTCAAAATCTGATAACCTTGTTTACATGATATCTCAAGTTAGGAAGCTTGGATAGATTTCATGCTTGGTATGTAGATGTGTTGTGGTGAGAGGAAGAACCCTGTTGTTTTTGGTTGAGGGTCAAAGGTCATCTGGGGTCACCAGGGGTCAAAATCTGAAAACCTTGTTTACATGATATCTCAAGTTAGGAAGCTTGGATAGATTTCATGCTTGGTATGTAGATGCGTTGTGGTGAGAGGAAGAACGCTATTGTTTTTGGTGGAGGTCAAAGGTCATCTGGGGTCACCAGGGGTCAAAGTCTGAAAACCTTGTTTACACAATATTTCAAGGTAGGAAGCTTGGATAGATTTCATACTAAGTATGTGGATGTGTTATAGAAAGAAGAAGAAGCCTCATGTTTTTGGTGGAGGTCAAAGGTCATCTGGGGTCACCGGGGGTTAAAGTCTGAAAACCTTGTTTACACGATATTTCAAGTTAGAAAGCTTGGATACATTTCATACTTAGTATGTGGATTTGTTATGGTGAGAGGAAGAATACTTAATGTTTTTGGTGGAGGTCAAAGGTCATCTGGGGTCACCAGGGGTCAAAGACTGAAAACCTTGTTTACACGATATCTCAAGGTAGGAAGCTTTGGTAGATCTCATACTTAGTATGTGGATGTGTTATGGTGAGGGGAAGACCCCTATTGTTTTAGTGGAGGTCAAAGGTTATCTGGGGTCACCAGGGGTCAAAGTCTGAAAACCTTATACGATATCTCAAGGTAGGAATCTTGGATAGATTTCATGCTAAGTATGTTCATGTGTTACGGTGCGAGGAAAAACTGTTGTTTTTCATGGAGGTCACAAGCCATTTGAGGTAATCAGAGGTCAAAACTGAAACTTTGTAAACATATCATTACAAGGGAGGAAGCACAGACAAATCCCTCTAATATTTTTTTTTCATTTTTTTGGTTATTCAAGTCTTTGTTCAAAGGTCATGTGACATGAGCTGACATGAGAAGGGGTCAAATTGTGACCACATCATAAAAAATGATGTAGTAGAGAAGTATTAATTTGATGGATGAACCTCAGTGTAGCAAAGCACCCCCCTTTCGGCAAGGAATCACAAAGCCTTTTGGCTTTCTGGTTGGTGGAGGTCAAAGGTCATCTGGGGTCATCAGGGTCAAAGTCTGAAAACCTTGTTTAGACGATATCTCAAGGTAGGAAGCTTGGATAGATTTCATACGTAGTTTGTGGATGTGTTATGGTGAGAGGAAGGACCCTATCATTTTTGGTGGAGGTCAAAGATCATCTGGTGTCACCGGGGGTCAAAGTCTGAAAACCTTGTTTACACGATATCTAAAGGTTGGAAGTGTGGATACATTTCATACTTAGTATGTGGATGTGATATGGTAAGAGGAAGATACCTGTTGTTTTGGTGGAGGTCAAAGTTCATCTGAGGTCACCAGGGATCAAAGTCTGAAAACCTTGTTTACACGGTATCTCAAGGTAGGAAGCTTGGATAGATTTCATACTAAGTATGTGGATGTGTTATAGCACGAGGAAGAAGCCTGTTGTTTTTGGTGGAGGTCAAAGGTCATCTGGGGTCACCAGGGGTCAAAGTCTGAAAACTTTGGTTACATGGTATCTCAAGGTAGGAAGCTTGGATAGATTTCATACTAAGTATGTGGGATGTGTTATAGCAAGAGGAAGAAGCCTCTTGTTTTGGGTGGAGGTCAAACATCATCTTGGGTCACCGGGGTCAAAGTCTGAAAACCTTGTTTACACGACATCTCAAGGTAGGAAGTTTGGATAGATTTCATACTAAGTTTGTGGATGTGTTATGGTGAGAGGAAGAACCCTATCATTTTTGGTGGAGGTCAAAGGTCATCTGGGGTCACCGCAGTCAAAGTCTAAAAACCTTGTTACACGATATCTCAAGGTACAGCAGGAAGCTTTGGTAGATCTCCTACTTAGTATGTGGATTTGGTATGGTGAGAGGAAGAACCCTATTGTTTTAGTGGAGGTCAAAGGTTGTCTGGAGTCACCAGGGGTCAAACTCTGAAAACCTTATACGATATCTCAAGGTAGGAATCTTGGATAGATTTCATACTAAGTATGTTCATGTGTTATGGTGCGAGGAAAAACCGTAGTTTTTCATGGAGGTCACAAGCCATTTGAGGTCATCAGAGGTCAAAACTGAAACTTTGTAAACATATCATTACAAGGGAGGAAGCACAGACAAATCCCTTCTAATATTTTTTTTTTTTTCATTTTTTTGGTTATTCAAGTTTTTGTTCAAAGGTCATGTGACATGAGCTGACATGAGAAGGGGTCAAATTGTGACCACATCATAAAAAATGATGTAGTAGAGGAGTATAAATTTGATGGATAAACCTCAGTGTAGCAAAGCACCCCCCTTTCGGCAAGGAATCACTAAGCCTTTTGGCTTTCTGGTTTAACTTATACCAGCTCTTCCTGATTTGGGTTAAATTTAAAAATCCATCTGTCATCTCAAAAGTTTTGTTTTTGGAAACTAGAAACACTAAATTTTAAGAAACCTAGAAGTTCATAGCTTAAATCATTTCTATTTTTCTGTCATAAATACTGAATTGCTGGTAAATACCCATTCATAATGCAAAAACCTGTATTAAGTGAGGCTTGCCTGCTTTAGTAAAAGCTAATCAGAAACATCTTTTAATTCATTGATGTAATGGTTAACAGGTTGGCAAATAATGCAAGTGATCTTTTTCACTGATAATAGTGACAGGAAACATTTTACAGCAAAAACAAGCTTAAGTTGTCTTGATTTTAGAAATTCTGCATCAAGAAGTTTTCATTAAAACCACAGGAATCAGTTTATGTTGATTATTTTCTCACTGTGTAATTATGTAGGAGTCCTCCATATAACAGAACACAAAAAGTTGGAACAGCTTTTAAAGTCTAGAATTTTTCACCTAGCATTAATTATGTTTCGGACGTAACAAGATGTCAACAATTTGACTTAGTTCAAAAGTTCTGCCATGTTTAATGTCTATTTGGTGAATTAACATTCCTGTTGAAAGAAAATCAACACAGTTTTACAGTTATACTAAGAAATTAAGCACAAAGTTACAAAATTCCAAATTAATGTAATATTAAAAATGTTCCATACTGCTGTAACACTAGTTGTAGTTCCCAAAGACTTACACACATCAGTTTATATTGTGCAAACTGTGTCTTTATCGAAAGATTTTATTGGGAAAAATCTTGCCCAGTTCTTCTAAAATCCTTAACAAACTATAGCTTGTTGATTCAGTTTTAACAGCTTAATAAGCCATCATAATGGTTTCTGATCATACTTGTTTCGGACGTAACACTTTGTCAACAATTTCCTTTTTAAAATGCCGTAATTGTCATTAGAGCAAAATAATATCCTCAAGAAAGTCCACCAATTTGCAAAATGTACATATTGTTCCAGAGTCAGTGTGGTACAAGGTCCAGATAAAGGCTGTCAAAACTTCATTCTTTATTCTAATTCTTTATGCTCAATTAGCTGTCCCCCCCCCCCCCCCTAGAAAATCCCTGCAGCCTTTTCATTTTTTGAATAGCAAACTTGTACTGCTTATAGAAATTATATGAATCTGTCAAGACAATCTTTACCACCACTTAAAATGCCTTTTTGCACTTACTGTATTGAAGTAGGGCCATAGTTCTACTCTAGGGGCAGAGAGCATACAGTACCTGAGGATCATGCCCAATTATAAAATATGTTTTGCATTGCAGTAGACCAGAGCCTGACTTTTCAGTGTTGTGTAAGGCGACTAAGCCTACAGGTAACATGTTTTAATTAGACCAGCTCCCATGGAATCATACAGTGTAGCAAAATGGTACATATTTGATCACTAATTACAAACAACTCTCTGACAACTGTTTTGTGCACAAAGTCATTGTTGAACATCATGAAACTAATTGACACATGTTCCAGAGTGCCATACAGTTCAGTATTTTTGGAGTTACTGTACAGTATATATCAACTCAACTAGTTTGGTGAATGTAAGATTTCAACGTCAGTTCATGTAATATTCCAGAGAAGTTCATGTACACTAGCTAATATTAATTTTGCATTCTTTTTTATTTTTATTTTGTAGGTTGTTTTCTTTATTATTTGCTTTGAGTATAATTCAAGAACCAATTTCATTTAAGTGATCTTACTTTATCAGAGGTTCTGCTTTAAACCTGCTGTTTCAATTTTCATTACAACTCCACTTCTAAGCATGCAGCATGTGGTACTGGCTGTAGCAGCTTGTGCAGAGTGAAAATCATTCTTAGAAAAAAATAATGAGTAGTATATTAAAATGAAATCTCGAGAAATACTTTAAAGATGGCCCCAAAGGCTTCAGCTTAAGTACAGGCTGAAGAGTATAAGGGTACTGTACAGTCACAACAAGAGGGCAATCAAGGAGTTGCTGATCTCATCCCAATACAGTAAAACCCTGTTTATCCGAACCCCGTTTATCCAAAACCCCGTTTATCCGAACTAGCCGTCAGATTTAACAACAATAATATTCAATACAATTACGATAGTAGACACCAAGTTTTCAGTGCTTTACAAGGCAAAATTCAACATAAATTTTTGCAGAAATGCACTTATTTTTCTCGGGACTTTAAAAGTCATGGAAAGATGTCACGATGGCTAAAACACCCGACATATGGACATAGAAAACAATCTGTTATCTCTTTGTCAAATTTGGAAGAAATATCGTACGTATTTGCTTTGAAATTCTTGTTAGGAGCCATGAGTCGGTATAGGCTCAATATCCTCTTATACAAAAGTACGTTAGGCTACCGTAAGTCCTAGTTTTTAGTGAGCTTCATACCTAAAAATGACGAAAGTAGACCTTACAAAAACATTGCGAACTGCTGTTTGAGAGTCTCCTACACATGTGTCTCTAACATTTTTGGAAATTTATGCAGAATTTATACTCTAGATACCTCTCCAGATCGTTACAGCTTTTCTTCAGCCCACACACTCATTAAGTGTGTAGAAAGCATTGGTCATTCAGACGAGCGAAGGCTCGAATTTTAGGAATAAAATCTCTCTGTTTTAGAAGTCTTAAAATTTATTTGTCATATCATTGGTCACAAAAAACAGTAACGAAATACTGTTGAGGATTTTGTCTGCAATTTTTAGCCTTTTCGGAATTATTTTGGAAAAGTGATGACACACTGTCTTACTGTATGTGTACCGTACTTGAGGCAAAAACTTGGAACCCCGTTTATCCGAATTTTTTCGTTATCCGAACAACCTTCGGTCCCGATGTGTTCGGATAAACGGGGTTTTACTGTACATCCTTTTGCTTCTTCCGAGTCTGGTGTAGCACTCTGTAATTTCATTGTTATGGGTTGGTGATGATCGACATAGCCTAAGAAAAACTCTGCGAGGATAATTAATTCATGTTCTCAGTTCTATGACTGTCGTTAGTTTGAGCACTAAGGGGAAACTGGAAAAAGAGAAGGCTAATCTTGAGCTGGGGATGTTTGTTCACAGGGGTGGCGCCAGGATTTCCCCGACAGGGGGGCTAAGCTCCCCGACGGGGGGGGGGCAGCAACCCAAAGTCTCAACGGAGGAAATAAAGTGCCGAAACGATGTTTGAAGTAAAATTTTGGCGCGCGAAGCGCGCTGAAAATTTTGGGCTCTTTTTGGAGAAAATTTGAAAAAATTGCCGGCATTTTCCATGGAATATTTGAAAAAATGGGGCTTTGAAGAAGAAAATTGGAAAATTTGGGGTTTTTATTGAAGAATTTGCCCTAATTTAGACCAATCGTCGGGGTGACTGGGCGTTGTCGGGGACTACATATTTTATCGTATACATAACAGCTCCCCGACGAAACCGAAAAATTTCCCCGACGGGGGGCAGCCTTCCCCGACGGGGGGGGGAGGGGGCATTCCCCCTGCCCCCCCGCTGGCGCCATCCTTGTTTGTTCATTCCGGCATCTTTACGGTACCCGCCAGCTTCCGGTTCTGATTGCAGTGTGGTATTAACACGCAGTAAGCGTATTTACAGCACACACGCACAGCAAAACTATTAGATACTAATGTGACACAATGGACGCGTGCCCTTCAAAACCTCCAGAGACGCGCGATCTTGCTCTTCAAAAACCATAGAGACGCGCGATCTCGTCTCGTGAAACCCCTCTATACAGCTTATGCACGTGACGTCAGCGCGTTTCAATTTGGCTTACTGGATGGAACTGCCATACGTAGTAGGTGTGTTAAAGATACGCGCTCACGACAGCACCTTAGTAACAATTGTTGTACAATGTACGCCTGGATCACGGACTTCTTATATACACGGACAGAGCATATTGCACTAACGTCCTATGCGTAAATTGTCTTCACCGTACGTACACGAATAGGCTTACCAATATGGCTGCCTGCTATAGAGCTTATGCACGTGACGTCAGTGCTATTCAATTTGGCTTACTGGATGGAACTGCCATACGTAGTAGGTGTGTTAAAGATACGCGCTCACGATAGCACCTTAGTAACAATTGTTGCACAATGTACGCTTGGATGGAAAAATAGAGAAACGTGACGTAGGTGCATAAGCTCTATAGTCTTGTGTGTAAAGTTTGGACTTGCTCAAGTGGCTCGTATCGACAAATTGTGTGAAAAACTTGTAATATTTTCGAAAGAATGCAAGCTCAGGTCAAATTCAACAAATAGAATGGAGGACTGAGATATTGTTCTTCCATTCATACTGATATTTTATCTGAAATGTTGCAGATTCATCGTCAAATTGGGCAAATGGTAGTATCCCGGCGGCCATCTTGGTTAGCCAAAATTTGTTCGAACGGTGGCGACCGTATTGATTGCGTAATCCTCTGTCCATGTATTGAAGTCCGTGGCCTGGATGGAAAAATAGAGAAACGTGACGTAGGTGCATAAGCTCTATAAGAGGGATTTCAGTCACGTGACTTTAACCAACTAGACGCAATTTTGAAGGGCAAGACCGCGCGTCTCTTTGGTTTTGACGGGCACGCGTCCATTGTGTCACAGTAGTATCTATGGTTATGCCGTGCCCGTGAGCTGTAAGTTTGCTTACTGCGTGCGTGTTTTGCCCTTCAGTGCCTGGAAATCCATTGAGCATGACGTCACGTGAAATCCCTCTTAGGGTGAGATTCTTCACCGACATCACTGCGCTGCGCGTCTCTCTACTTTGACCAGACGTCCATTGTACAACAATTGTAACTAAGGCCGTACCGTGCGTGCGTATCGATAACACACCTTCTGCGCATGATCAGTGACGACCAGTATGCCAGACTGAAACGCAATGACGTCACGTGAAGAACCTATGTAAGACATGTGTAGGACTAATATCAGTCCTACATTTAGATCAGTGTATTGCCCTCTGGCATCACTCCGCTCGTCTCTCTCGCTGATTTATCAGTGTTGTAAGAGTCAATCAGTTTTGCAGAAGAGTCGAATCATTTACAACTTTCAATGTAACTCGAGTCATTTTCCTTTTGAAAATTAATGACTCGAGTCATGACTCGTTACAACAATGTGATTAATAGATGTTTTGAGTGCTTAATGTCCATACACCCCTTTCCGAGTAATTATTGGTGGTGACAACGTAGCGATCAATGTCCCTTCCAATTTTTCAGGAGCCTCTTGTATTGGCCCTATCAAAATTAATGTGCTCTGAAAGAAAGTATGAAAAGCGCAGACTGGAAATTCCCGATATTACTGACAGTGCGTACTGTTTAAGGAATCAATCGCATTTGGCGGACGAGGCGAAACCGAGTCCGTTATTTTGCAAATTGGGAGTCCAGACGGTTTATGAGACAATAAAAGTCCGACAAATGTGGTTAATTCCTCTTCTACCACCGAAAATGCGTGAAAACTTCATTTTTATCAGTGCATAGGTTTACTGACCGTATGTTGTGGAAAAGCAGGTCAGTGTTTAACCAATCAGAATGCAGGATTCTCAATAACAGATGGCTAGAGGTGGTAGAAGAATCCATGATAAACGTATAAAGATGCAATTAGTGAGAGGCATAAGTGGCGAATGGGTGGGGGTTGGTTGACTAAAGCCTACCCCCGTCAAAAATGTGGTGGGCTCCTTCCCCCTCATTTCCAGGACAAAAACGCTCTGTAAAAATGTCAAAAAATTGCAGTCTTATTGCTTAAAATTTGCTCAAATATTGCACCAAGTGCATCTAAAATACTTTCTAATGGAGATGGAACCCCATACCCTTGGGTTCTTCTCCCAGGACGACATTCCGAAACAGTGCACAATCCCCCACCTCAATGGATCGAGTACAGCTTCTACGTCCATGAGTTAGTCTGTTAGTCCCCTTCCCTGCTCATTCATGCATGGTAGTGGGAAGGAAGTTGCTATTTGACCCCTGGTTCACATCAGTGTGTTTGTGACGTCATTTGCTTGGAACTCGGAACTGCTGTGATGTTAGTTAACTTGGTTGCTTACAAGCCAATATCAGGTGTATAGCATTATTACACTACGTCCGTCCGGGGGGGGGGGGGTACGCTTTCACACTCGCGTACATTGTGTATGAATGGCCCATGATGGAAATAGCTAACCACGTCCCAACAAACTCGTCTTTTTTTGCTATATCAGGCTGGCCGGTCTGTTCTACCGCACTTGAAGGGAAGTAGTAGTGTGTGCATAGTTTATAGAAAACCCATTGCTGTCTTTAGTATAAATGCATTTAGGGCCATTAGGAAATAGCACCCGAAAATCCCAAAGTAACACTCGAAATGGAATTGGGGGGCTAGTTTTTTTGAAAACAGCACCCGAAATTGAAAAAAAAGTATCTCGGACCCTGGAGTACAGTCAGTGTGGGTGCAGGCAAAGATATTATAAGCATAGATTCCAAACTCCTATACCTGCACTGTTACGCTCAGTGACTCCGCATGGAGACGCTGAAGTAAACATGTGCGTCGTTCCATTCCGCGATCTGCGTACAAAAATAAGAACGCATTACAGAAAGTTCCATTGTTTAAAAAGATTAGCGCGGGTGCACTTTTACAACGCGTTCTATACGCGCAGACTAAATTCCTCTGTGTATTATCCGGAATACTTGACACACAGTTCTGCGCGCTCTGGAAACATACGCGCAGTTGCTTTCCCGTTGTGATTGCGTAAGTAACTGAACGCGCATATAAAAGTGCGTCACTTGAAGATACCATAGAAACTGACCAATGAATGTCCATGAACTTGCAAAACTAGTCATTGTGCGTTCATGTTCAAGTGTAAATACGTGGAATGCCGCGTTGAAGAAATAAGTTATTCTTTTGCAAGTGGAATTTATTGAGGCGTAGTACTTCTTCAGTCAACAACATTCCGAAATAACAAGTATTAATACTTTTGTAAAACGTTCATTTGCCTGTTTGTTTTCAAAACGATTGAACAGTGATCAGCACTTCCGCCCCGATATATTGGCCTCCTTGGGGAGTCAACGCGCCATTTTAAGTTTGGAATCTATGCTTGTAATATCTTTGGGTGCAGGAGCAACACACGCCGTCTGCCGGGCGGCCAGATCAAAGGTAGCCTGCATGATTCACACGGTCTATTTGTGACGTCATTTGTTTGGAACTTGGCGCTGCTTATATGAGTGTATCCACTATGTGCTACAGCAGCGCAGTCGCTCTCACACCATACCGACTGTACTTGGCGTGCGTGCATTGTGTGTGCGTGTGTGAATTGAACTTGGCCCGGCCCCTGCAGACATATATGCACGCGTAGGTCGTTGCTGCCATGCAAGAGAAGAATGAGGCTAGATAGTTCTTCAAGAGAAGGTAAGCAACAGAGTTACAGACAGCCAAAATTCCGTGATGAGCCACAGTGCTCACAAATTTGGTCAAAGTTCTTAACCAGGCGTGTATTTCAACTATAAGTATTAGGCCTAGGGCCTACCTAGCTTGTTAGCGTTATTACTATTAATAATTTAGCATAACCAAAGCCTAAGGTAGGCCTAGGCCTAACATCAGTTCCACCGTGCGCGTACTTAGTTATGCTTCATACTGGGACGCGCTTGGACTACGGTGGGGACACGCGTATAGTTTTACTTTTATGGCGCCAAGAACTAGTAATGCTTGACACGCGTGATCGCAGTTCACTCAAGGCCTGGGTTTTTACTTAGAGGTGGTCATGCAGTTTTGAGCAAGAGAAGCTTAGATAAGTGTGCATCTGATCATGTCATTGTGTGGCTTTTATGGTGGGGTTTGTTAAACCGCAGGTGAAAACTGAATTTGTGTCAGGAAAAGACAGTGGTCAATGTAACGGATCATTTACCTTTTCTTTCAGTGTTTACTGCCAAATTCCAAGGACTGTGCACCCCCACACCAAGTTTGGGGTCAGTAGTACCTTCAGTTTTGAGTGAGCGCACGGCACACTTTTGACCCCAAAATTGTCGTTTGACCTTCTGACCTCGTGACCTTTGACCTCAGAAGGTCAAGTGTAAAGTTGTGTAAAGTAGGTGTCTATCAGAAAGTTATGCGAAGAAATGAGGATCGTTAAATGTTTCGTTCAGCTTTTACAGCCAGATTTAAAAATTTGCTTATTTTGACCTATCGTGACCTTTGACCTCTGACCTTTGACCTATCATACTGATGATATTGGAGGCACAAATTCTAGGGACCATGCACCCCCTCACCAAGTTTGGGGTCATTAGTACCTTCAGTTTTAAGTGAGTGCGCGTCACACTTTTGACCCCAAAATTGTCGTTTGACCTTCTGACCTCGTGAACTTTGACCTCAGAAGAACAAGTGTCAAGTTGTGCCAAGAACGCTTCAATACGAAAGCTATGTCAAGAAATCAGGGCCATTTATTGTTGCATTCAGGTTTTATAGCCAGATTTGGAAAATTGCTTATTTTGACCTTTTTTATGGTTGACCTTTGACCTTTGACCTATCATGCTGAGGGTATGTCAGGCACAAGTTCCAAGGACTATGCACCCGCCCACCAATTTTGGGCTCAATCTTGTTCTTAGTTTAGGAGGAGTTCGCGACACACTTTTGACCTTGTGAATGTCATTTGACCATCTGAGCCTTTGACCCAAATTTTAGGCATATTTGGTCACATGACCAGGAAACAGGACCTTCACCACTCCATTTTGCCCCACCCTTGAGTAGCGGTCATAAAGCCCCAAATTTCCCTACCATGCATTTCCATGGTTACGGTTGCTATGGCGACTGGCAGAGGTAAACGTGTGCACTTTTCAATGGTAAACGAAGCACAATATCTCATCCCCCACATACTACGTATGTGGGGATGAGATAATAATGAGCAAAATATGTACGTACTGTATCATTTTAGGCAAAGGTCACAAATTGGCCTTGTGGCTACCTAACTGGCATGCATGGTCTCCATTCTTAGAAGTAAATTTATAGTAAGTGCTCGTAACTGCTAATCTGCAATGTGATGAAATGGCAATGAGCAAGTTATGCCCATACAGACTTATCCCAGCCACTTCAGCTGTCTGTAATGTGGTTTCCTAACAGTAGTCTGGGGAAAGATGCCAATATATACTGTACCTCTATTCAGTGTATGAAGGTGTAGGCTACAGTAGGAATTCGTGTCAAAATTTCAGTAACTGTAACAGAATGGACCCTATCCATGATCATACCATCCATCCCACAATTTTATTCTACTTCATGGGCAATCCTCTTAGACTGCAGATGTTCCATGAATGTCCAGTACATGGCAAAAATAATATCTTTAATTCTATTTAGTAGACTTTTTCAACTAACAACCAATCATCTACTGAACAGTAACTTTTTGAAGGGTTTGCTCTTTCAGGTTCAGGTGAATAGCGTTCATGTGGCAATTCAGTTGTATCCAGTTTTACATGTATCATGTGCATAGTGCACTGTTGTACCTGTATGAAGGAAAATCTTCACCAGATTGTGTAGCATTCATTGTATACAGTAACAGACATTCAGGAACACTGAACACTGATTTCCTGCATTCCGATTGGCTGAAAACCATTCGAGACCGGTCTTAAATCACATTTAAGACCGGTTTGCCGACAGTTAGGAGAATTAGAAAGCCGTGGTTTACATGTGCATGGTTTGAGCGTGTAATACATTTCCCTATGTTTTTTCGGAGTACGCGTACTACTGAAAACGAACGCGCTACATCGTGAAAACGAATGCATCTCTCACAACCCCCGGTACATGCAGTAATTAACCCCGTACTATACTGTGTGCCACTGTGTGTGTGTAGCCAACTACAGTGTTACTGGGTATTGTATATATTGTGCAGTTGTGTCCTGTGTATGTTTACGCCGCTTACTGCCTGGTACTAACCCGCATCAATTTGACCCTTAAGGTAAGTGATATAAAACAAAAGAAAGCATATTCAACAAAGATATCATATTTGTTATGTCAGTCGAATTAGATTTTGTTCAAACTATTGAATTTTAAATGAATTTGTTTCAAAGAAGTGAAAATATTTGCGTGGTTGTCCACTTTCTTTTGGCTTGAAGTTGTTCGCTGCTATCGCAAGAAACTAAACATGACGTCATAATACAGCCCATGGTTAGCTGGGAGAATTAGAATGTGATCTGTAAAATTTTGTCGAAAATTCAATGGTTCTGACGATTTACAGCATTTTAATGTTGAGTGTTTATGAATAGGGATAAAAGCATGGTGCCCGGCCTTAAATGTGATTCGAGACCTCCAATGATGTCATCACAGAGGCAGCGGACCTCGGCTGTCGCCTCGGTCCGCTCATCCTCTATGATGACATCATCATCGGTCTCGAATCACATTTAAGACCGGACACCCTTGCATTAGCCTACATATGTACAGTACCACAGCCCACTACTCATTGTGAGCAATATCATCTCATTACTGAATGAAAAACTGGCATAAAGAGAATCAATCTGAGCCAAGAATTATACAATTGCAGCACTACAGTAGCTCATTGCCAACTTCATTGCAGAGGTAATGGGTGAGGTGGCATGTATAATGGTCATGGATCCTTCCCCTATGAAATCCCCTTCCACCTCACCCACATGCACATGAAGTAATTTGGTCCAGTAAACTGACTTTACTTGATTTTGAACCCATAAATTTGCCTATGATCTCATATGTATTTCATTATTCACCCCCCCCCCCACCCTCCCAGCACACAAATATACACTTATATTATGCTTTTTTAATGTCTAGGCATCAAAATCGGGGAAGGGTTACATTTTCACCAAGGATCGGCATTCATGTACATGAGTATTTCATCATGGTCATCACCGACTTCACTGGTCATCATAAACCTTATTGTTTCACAGTTCATGGTCTCTATTCTAATAGAACCATCATCATCCATATTATTCACATCTTGTGGACTATCACCCTTACAAATTGTCACCAAGTCCACAGTTCTCATTTCAAGCCCAAATTATTCCTATATTCAATAACATTCACTAAGATTCTAGCACACAGTGACAATTGTCAACATTTTGTGTTATGTCCGAAACAAACAGAGGAGGGCATACAATATGATACTAAGTTTTTGATACATTTAAGATATGTAGAGTTTGACAACTGCAAAGAATCTGATTCGAGTTTGTGGAGAGAACAAAAAGTGACTTTGTTAAGGTCTCAAAAGACACATTTGTCCTATTTTTTAAAAGTTTACACCAAATCATTGGAATTAGAGCAGTCATTCCCATTTTTGACCCAACAGGTGCACCTCATGTTTGGAAACCATTTCCTACTAGGGTGGTTACAATGTATTCACAAAACATACCTACTAATATTATCAGATAACAAAGCAATGACAAATTCCTTTTAATAATATGAAACAGCAAACATAAAATGTTGGAATTTCCCTCAACACCCGGAGCTGTTACGTCCGAAACAAGTTTCCACCCATATTGTACAAAAGATCACAAAGTGGAGTGAATGATTAGCTGTAGAGCATGACTTTCCAAAGATAGAAATGGATAAGAACATTTTTACCCTACTTGAGTATCTTCACTAAAAATTCTGGGAACATTCATTCAAATATTTGTTTCGGACGTAACGATGGTTTCGGACGTAACGTGTTGACGGAATTCTTCTTTTGTTAACGGTGAGATGGGGAAACAATTTAGGTAAGTTGACTTACTATGAAAATAAGGTTTGTAGTTATGTCAGTTTAAAAAATGTTAACAAACATCAAATTTATTTTGTTGCATTGGTCATATACCAAATAAGAATGTTTCGGATGTAACAAAAGTGTTGACGGAAAATTTAGATTTTTTTTCAATTTTTCATAATTTTTTAAGTACTGGATTTAAATCATTCAAATGCACCTATTATACATACTGACAGTCACTGCTGTTCTACTATAGTCAATAGCTTCCAGTACTTTGTTTTGTGTAAACTGTGCAAGCTTCAGATCTGTAGCTACAAATGTTGATGGAAAATGTTACGTCCGAAACAGTGACTTTACTTCAACACCCTGACTCAGCCATGAATGCTCATAAACTTTGATACTTGTCAGCATGTTGACACTGTGCCAACTAATGTTGGTACCAAAAACCAGGAGGAAGTAGCATTTGTAGTGTTTAGTACGGGTAATTAAAAATTGACTTTGGAATTTCGGCCATATTTTCTGTCATCAATTTGCTAGTATATCACATCAGGTATATACTTAGACGCACAATACTGGTCCGGTTAAGCTATGGGAGCTTAAGCAAGTTTGATAGTATAAATTCAGACTGCAAAACATAAGAGAACCATCTTGCTGGTGGATTGTGTAATGCCTAGAACCCCCGTTAAGCCAATTGGTATAAGTTAAAAAAACTAGAGCCATATGTCAGCCGGTCGGTCTATAAAGGTTGTAAAAAGTGCTAAAAGTTTGCGGAAAATTCCATGACGTTTCTAGTTTAGACTCTTCATCAGGTGGCAAAGAAATGCAACTGAACAACAATGAAGTAGAAATAGAGAACAAGTTAAAGGTTGTGTAACATGCCACCAAAAAGAGCTCTTTCACTTGTCAGTTAAAGAATTAAGTCCTCCAATCAAAGATCCGTTGGAATTATTTCAATATCTTTTATCGTTCTCAAAATATATGTCTTCAAAGTTTGATGGTTTCTGAAAAAACTAATTGCCTATGCAAAAATAACGATGTGGAGTTTTGCAGTGTGAAGATTTCTTTTGTTAACCCTATATAAATTATCTCTTAATTACTGATCATACAGATTACAGTTTGGTGAGTGATATCAATATTTTTCAAGGAAAACATTTTTACTTTTATAATAAACCCCTCAGGGAATAACAATGCTACCAGTGTCCTTGAAATTAAGATTGAAAAAAAACAAAGGTTAACATGTGCCATATATGGTATGTCCCTCTTTTGATGTCACACATTTGCGTATTTAGCTCATGTTTATTCATGATACAAGTGTGATATAGAAATTTACCTGTAAAATGGTCAATATTTGATGGATTTTAACGGGAATTGTGGCTATTTTCTGGATTTTTAATGCTTTTTACATCAAATATCCAACTATGTTATTTTCATGTCACACGACCTTTAAAAAAGGTCCATTCTAATATTAAGACCATGTGGTGAGAGGGTCCTGAGCCTCATGATAAAGTTTTCGGTTTTTGGTGATCTGACGATCACGGTCAGAACCTCTGCACATTAAGGCTGCAGTAAAGACAAAGTCCATAATTGAGCACGGTGATGGGGCGTTGAAATGTGTGGCTACCGGATAACCTTGAAGGTTTTGTTTGATGGACCTGAGGTGTTCGGTGGCTCGGTCAGCCAGGCGACGTTTGGTCTTACCCACATACAGGCAATTGCAACGTCCACAAACTAAAACATTTTACACAAACATTTATATATTAGTTGTGTCTGAAAATATTTGTAAATTTTTGACTCTGCTAAGTTACAAATTGTTTTGCATTTTACAAGTAAAAATACCTGTGGTCATGCCTCCCTGGCCATTTGGGTAGCAGCCTTTAAAGTATACAGTATAAAGTAAAAATAAGACTTTCTAGCATATATTAATTGTAACAACTAAAGGAAACTTAAATGAAAGAGCTCATCAAATTAAGTCAAAGGCCTGTTTGTTGACCAAGGAAAAGCAAATTCCTGTATTTTAGGGCAAGGCCTAGAAAACTTGCACAGTTCATGTAGATACACTTGAAAATGGTGAGCTGTTTTGGACATGGACTCAAATTCTTGTTGCTCTCCCAGTAAAGCTTTTGAAGATGAAACTACTGTATGTGTTATTGTGTTTGCTACTAACAACTGAAAATAACAAATTATCTTCTGCACAGTTGACAAGAATACTGCATATACCTTACTGTAGGCATGTGACAATAGATAAAAGCTACAACCCCTGGACAAAATTATTGGGACACTGTTTGAGAAAACGAACAGTGTGCTCTTTTCTTCAGAACTCAACTTTAATTCACCCTCAAAACCAACATTGAGGTGGGGCACGGGGAATTTGTTCCAGATACTTTTTTGTCCAGGATTGTCTGAATGCAGAAGGTATAGGAGAAGTCTCATGTTGAATATATGAGAAAATTGGTAACAGCAAGTGATAAATCCCTATTTGGTGCCTGAGGCCCTGGAAATAGAGGGGTCAGCAGTCTCCATTCATGAGTACAGTTACAGTAGTGTTTGTGGTGAGGGTGTAGCTTGACTACTGTACTTCTACATGTACTTGGAGTTGTGAGTTCTAATATGCTGATTACAGAGATAAATTTTGCCAACTACCATGGCAGCAGTATGTTATGTATATATACAGGGTGACCAGACATCCTGTAAAATATGGGATTGTCAAGTATTTGGGTCAGATGTCCAGTATCCTGTGTTGACCCTCTCAGGGACACCTTTTTGTCGCATAGTTCCATATTTCCAATGGGTTAACAGAAAAAAAAAACAAAAAAAAAAAAAGGAAACACAACTTTGCAAGGGTAGAATGGACAGATACAACTACTGCAATCAACATTGAAATCTACTGTAGGAGTGCTTTAACAGCCATCCATATGAAGCCTGTTTACCACTTGTATTCATGTATTATATTGTGGGATAATTTCTGTGATGGGACAAAGGTAGGATGGGTACATAAGTAGGTTTACTGCCTCCCTTATCAAATCAGAACTGCAAATAGTTTGCAACCTCTCTATGATGTGATCTGAGTTTGTTACGTATGCTCCATTTAACAAGCAATTACTCAAAGCTGTGTCATCAAAAGGAAAAAAAATGATAAAAAGACATACTAGAACACATTTCTGGGCCTTTTGTAATTTATAATGTGAACCAGTCTAATAACTAAGTTCTTGGTGCTTTGGATGACCTCAAATCCAGATCCAGAAGCTTAGCCCCTGGACCCCCACTGGGACTTTGCACCTGGACTCCACCCACACTGGCTAGAGCTGGGCTTTGCATCTCTCACTCCCCATGAACACTATGCATGCACACAAACCCTACTTTCAGCAGATGACCTGTATTTCCGTTTTCAAAATCTGGTCACCCTGCATATATAGTCCAATCTGTAGGTGTAACCTCTTCAAATATGAATATTGTTTGCAGATAATGAATGAAAAAGTTCCTATTTTGCAAATTAACCTCATTAAAGTAGTTGGGCCCCTGTGGAAATTTGCATCTATAATGCCCTAGTTAGTGATGCACAGAAGCTGGTGGCTTGTTTGCTGAAGAGACCACAAAAGATCCAGTGTTGAAACTGAGGACAGCTGGATGAAGCCCCAGAGGTGCAGCATAATAAAGGTAATGGAATATAAAACTGATGTGAAACTTAACTCTGTAAAATTTAAAAGGTGTGTTTGTGTGATAGGCAGAATTTGCTATTGCCTATGCACTTGATTCTCCTAAATTTAAAGCTTTTCTCATTGTTTACAATATTCCAGCCTTAAAGAAAGTAACACATGAGCAGTGTCACCTTCCTCTTGGTCAACCACAGGAAACATGGACTGTGTGAATAACAGTAAAGGGTATTTCCAGTATTTCAGTTTTGGGAGTAACCTCAACAGTATCCGCATTCACCTTGACAATCCATCAGCTGTGAAGATCGGAGTTGGAAAATTAAAGGTATACTGTACATGTATAATACTCTCTTTATATGAATATGGGGCTGTGTATCATGCATTTTCATTGGGAGTACAATCTGATCCACACTAGTTACTCTGTTAGATGGAGAGTTTGCAGTACATTACAAGTAAAGCTGGCAAAAATCTGCATTGCTATTAAGGAGAATGGATATGGTATGGGTTTGATCCTCCCTGCAAGGTGAGACCTGATTCCTGCCTATGGAATCTAATTTTGATCCAGTTCATGTTTACATTTGAGCTTGGCATTATAATCAAGTGTAAATGTTCTGACTAACAAGGCAATCATTTAGCTTGATGCTTGTCATAACATACTTGGAGCTGTGCCTCTGTGGTGTTGTGATAAAATATTTTATGTAGCTGATGTAGCTGTTCCAAGTGGATAAAGGCGGTGGCACTTGAAATGATGAAGCTTAGAAACCAGGAAGTTCGGGGTTTGATCCCCAGCCGGGTCGAAGTAAGGTAGGTTTTTCGTCCAATAGCAACCTATGGTTTTTTCATCTGAACTGGCCTTTCAAAAGAAACCAAATTTGATCTAAATTGTAGAGTTCGTTAGCCACGTGACGTGAAGTTGTAATTTATAATCCATAGGCTTCTCCCACTGTTGTGGTTGCTTAGCGTTGTAAAGCAACTGCCCTTCAAGGCCTGAATAAGTATTCTTGTTGTTGTTGTTGTTAGTGGGAAGCCAAAGCTTTCTTTTTAACTCAAACCAGCTCAAAGAGCTGTTTGAGCTATTGTGGTCCGCCACCGTCACTCTGTCTATCTATCTGTCTGTCTGTCTGTCATGTCTGTCCACAATTGCCTTTAATGCTCTCAGGCGCACACTCGTGGACAGATTTTAATGAAACTCGGACACATTGGTCGTTGAACTTTAGGCTACCTGTCGTGTTCAAGAAGTTGAGGTCAAAGGTCATTTAGGGATCATTAAAGGACGTTATGTGAATATCTTCAAAATGTATCTCCTCCCACAAATAGAGCTGTATGTTCTTGAAATTTGGTCATAATATTTGATATTTCTTACATAGTGGTTCTTTAGGGTTGTACACAGATCCACAGATCCAAGGTCATACGCAGTCATTAGAGGTCAAAAGGTGGAAATATCTTTGATGTGGTATTGCTTTGTGCCTGTGAGTCTGATATTTACCAAACATGGTTTTAGTGAATCCACTTTTGAAGAGCTTTCAGCTGGGTGTAAAAATGTAGGTCAAAGGTCATCCAAGGGTCATTTGAGGCCATAGTTGTAAATATTTTGAAATGCTATTTTCTCCTAGATGCATTACAAAATTATCTTCAAAATTGCTCAGAACGATGACAGGCATGTGCAGATTAGAAATTACTTCTCCAATTTGCGATGAAGGATACTTTTGATATCTTTCTAACCAATTTTGTGCCACCCCTCTATTTTTACCAGTCTCACAAAATCACTTTACTACCTATTTTGCTGTATACTACATTCTCTTTAAAACTGTCTCTCTACAAGAGGTCAGTCCTGTGAGGTTGTAAAGGTTAGTTTAAAGGGAGCTGCTTAGCTTCTGGGTAGTATATGAACAATTTTTGTATTGTTTGTGGTGATGTAGAAGGTCTGTTGGCACAGCTCCCTGGTTGGTATCAGAATTCATCATCGTGCATGAGTTGTAATTGACAATACCTCATCCTTGCAAAGTTACCTGTTCTCCTGGTAACTGTATATTCTAAGTTCCTTGTAGCAGCAGAGAGCTAATGCCAGATTGTTTACTAGTTGTAAGTTTATAATAATATGTGTAAAAACCAGAAGCTACATTACTGGGCTTTTACACCGTAGATGGTGCAATATAGCAGTTGAAGGCAAGGATTGCACTGCCAAGGTCAGACAGTAATCAAGACTTAAGAAGTTAATACAAAAGAGGTCAGTCCTCTGCTACTTGTCAAGTAGGACTTGGGGATTTTATCCACTGCCTTAACATTCGCACTTCTCAGATTTGAAATATGAATCTTTGGACCTGTGGTAATGCATACATCAATATTGCTTCATGTCAAAACTGTTCTGTTAATTGGTGTCTTGATTACTGTAGCAAACTGTGATATTGAATAACATCTTTCTTCATAGATAATTGGTATGGTAATGCTTTGAACTTGAAATAGGTTAGTTCTGTTATTTTCACTGGGGACAAAGGGGGAATTTCCTTACCTTGCTTTTGAGAATGGGGGGGGGGGGGGGAGTAAGGTCTCGATTTTTTATTTGCATTTTACTCACGTTGGGAAAGACATGTATTTGTTTTGATTATGTGTTTCCAGCAATCACACCATGCAGTGATGTACATAGGGTTTTGCGGGGGAGGGGGAAGAGAAGAGCTGACCCCAAAGTTTTCCCGGGTTTGAGCTACTGCACCATTGGTGCTCTAGTTAAAAATAGCTAAAGCTCCTCTTCCATTGACTTGTCAAATAGGGTCCACCAGATCAAATGCTTACTTGATCCAAGGTTCTCTAGACTGAAGGTCGTAACTCTAGTGCTTATGCTAACCCTAACACTACAGGTAGGGCTACCCTAGGCTAGGGTTGAAAGTCTTCCTCGAAATGGAATTTCTGCTGAAATCGTGGAATTGGCATTAGAAAAGAAAAAATGAAGATTTGAAAAAAAGTTGCAAAAATAAATGAGGAAATTACTATCAAAATAATTGTTACAAGTTATCTGAGTGGTTTTAATAAATACAAGAATAATTTTTTTGAAAATACCTGTACATTGTAAAAAGCATAATACCCTCTCTGTTATGTAAAAGTAAATCACAGTCTAAATCACATAATTAAATCATAACTGTAGCTGCTTTTCCGTTGACTCCTTAAGCAGGGTCCACCAGGTCAAATGCTCACATGATCCAAGGTAGACTGAAGGTCATAACTCTTGTGCTAATGCTAACCCTAACATTACAAGTAGGTCTACCCTAGGCTAGGGTTGAAAGTTTTCCGCGAAGCAGAATTTCTGCTGAAATCGTGGAATGGGCATTAGAAAACAAAAAACGAAGGTTTGAAAAAAAAGTTGCAAAAATAAATGTGGAAATTACTATCAAAATAATTGTTAAAGTTATCTGAGTGGTTTTAATAAGTAAAAGAATAAATTGTTTGAAAAACATTGTACATAACATAATTACCCTCTCTATTATGTAAAAGTAAATCACAGCCTGAATCGTGTAATAAAATCACGATGAAACGGTCCCTCCACAATACCCTATAACCGTGGTCGATCGAGTGAGTACTTTTTGTACTACAGTAGCACCGTATGATGCAGTACAGCATTGCATTTAGACATACATATCCTTTAAAAAATGGCAGTTTGAGGTTTTATACAGCTTTTGAGGAACAATATGAACTTTTGAAGATGACTAAATTAAGAAAACAGAAAAAAAAACAGATTTTGTCACTCATAAAGCAGAAAAAATGGAATTAAGCATTTACGAAGTGTTTAACTTTGAAACGTTTCCTAGGCTAATCCTTATCCTAATCTTGACCCAAGTAGTAAGCATATATAAGCCCGATCATAACCTACCTCTAAAAATAAATTTTCTAGCAGATGTCTGGTCTTGTGAACCTTCCATGTACTGTGGTGGCTTCCCCCCAACTTATCTACTATTTGCTCACATGTTGGACTCATCCAAGTTATATCATGGCATGGCATGCAGCATTTTAGTGTATTTAGCACCATTGCAAGCTTTACAGTAGTACTGTACATGCAGGTGCATTTTTTTCTGACACATTTGACATCCATTACATAAATTTCCCTAGTAGTTACATAAACTCTTGTGGTGGTAGTAGGGGCATATTATCACTTTATTTGGCAAGCAGTAATTTTTGTATAACTGTGTTCAGGACTTCTATAGTGTGCATGCATTATTTGCATATTGTGCATGCATTATTTGCATATTGTGCATGCATTATTTGCATATTGTGCATGCATTATTTGCATATTGTGCATGTTTAGATAGCCAAATATGCATGAAAGTATGGAGATATAGAATGAAGTTTCTGGTATGCATTCAAGTATAAAAGGAAAGCTTCAAGTGTACTCTTCACTTTAAGTCCAATGTGCATCACAGAAATCCCTGAGCATTTTTCTATTCACTTTTTCTGAGTGTCAGTGGACACATAAAGCTATAAAATATAATAGATCATAGATGCATGAAAAGCTTTATGAGTGGGCCCATATGTGTTCAAAGTCTACTAAATTTACACCAAGAGTAGCAATGCTTATTAATACCACACAGTAGGCATGCTTCACATATTGTAGGGACATGTCTGCAAATCATTATAGTGTACAGTGTAGCAGTTTGTACAAGAGATATGTAATTTGTTGAACTGCCAAATGTACATGATAAATTATTTTTGAAATCAGTAAAGTTACACATCATATTACATTAATGTAGACCCGTAGAGCTCTAAAGCGATATCTGGAGACCATGTCATTACTTTTAGATGCCACACAAGAAGTCTGGGATACTATTAAACAAGTAGTGTATGCAGAGCTTGCTAAGAGGCAAACTTTTGACAAAACTTTAACTGTACCATTTCAATTGGTATGTTTCGAAAAAAGATAAAACCGTTAATACCCTGTGACCGATAATTTATAGCATCTACATATATGTACATGATTTTTCTTTTTTTTTTAAGGAAGATATTTCAGGCCCGAAATTGGCTGGACAAGTTAAGTTGTGCCCTTTGTGCACTCTCACTTCATGAGGCATCTCTCAGCAAGCTTGATTGGCTGCATTATTACAAAGAACGTGGTTGAGCCAGAATTGCCAAAACAATTTACCTCACTTGCAAAAAAAACCTTCGATTCATGTAGCGGGACATAATATATATATTGCAAGATTTAGTATGCAGGTTTTCCCTACAGGCACTTTGATTTAGGATGGAATGATGCCTTGTCATTGCCTAATGTTTGTTACATGTATTGGCCTGTACTCTGCCGTAGTATGAGCCTAACCCTCAGCTATGTTTCTGCAATCTGTGCACTCCTCTTTACCTAGTGTATGTAAAGCTTTGACTTTGTTGCTATTTGTTGAGGAAATTTCCATGATGCAACCCCTGAATTGATCTGATGTCTGGTTCAAAAGATGCACAGGCATTACCAGTTATTGGGAATTTCAGAATCTTATGCCTGTAAATGGAGTCCCTTGTCGCTGCTGTTCCAAAGTAGGAGCATCAGTTATTTGGGACCCCTTGCCACACCTCTATTTCAATAAGGTCACTAGAAAGTTTGTGAGCACTTGCTTATACTATGAGATATTGAACCCAGTAGGTTTTGGTCTAAAAAGAAGCGTACCAATTGTTGCATTAAATGGGTAATTAAACGGCATGCATACATTTCACAAAAGTGCAAAGATCTTGAAAATTAAGGATATTTGGACTTTTGTCAGTGGTTGAGGAATTCACCTACTTTTTTCGAGGAAGTCAGACTCACTCGTGCACTGCATGTCTAGAGCAGTCTGAGTTTTGGTTGAGGAGTTATGATGGGGAGTACCAGTTCCACAAAACTTGCCCCTAGTGGGTTCATTCATTTGTGATGTAGATCATAGTGCAGCGGTACATTGGGTCTTCTTTTACATTTTGTTGTGTCAGAACATGTTCCAAATTGCCCAAAAGGGCCTTTTCATCCTCTGCATGGTTGGCTAACACTTGCCATATGTTACAGTACTGTACTTGTTCCTGTTACAGGTCCACACCTTTTCTTAAGGGACCTTGGGAGAACTGTCAGGCAGAGATAGACAATGCTTGTGTTGGTTGGTCTGCATTTACTTTAATTACAACTGGACTGCCTTGTTCCCTGCTATACCTTTGGATTGAAGGAATTTAAGATTTTGACTCTGTAGCCCCTGTCCTCTGCAGTTGGGCTCAGTGGGCTGCGAGAGCTTGTAGTTCAGAAATCAAACACCCCCTCTGGAAGGCTTAATGGTCTCCTTAAATAATGATAGATTAAGTTCTGCTGATGAAAAGTCAGTTGGAATTATTTGAAAATCTTTTTTCGTTCTTGATGTATACCTCTTCCAAGTTTGACTATTTGTTAGATTTCTCATTTGCTATGCTGTGCAGTATCACACGGTAAAAATTATGATAAGGACTGTTGCAGTGTCTGTATTTCTCTCGTTAATCCTTCACAAATTATCTGTTAATTACTCAGCTTGTAGCTTTTACATTGGTGTCTAACATGGGCATTTCAAAGTAGTCAATACATACTTCCATAATGATCCCCTCAATATGGAATCCAAAAACTGGTTTGGTAGTACATGTAATTGCACACATACTAATGGAGCAACACATGGTTCTATTAAGTGCAAATGTACAACATGTTCACCCATAGTGCTCCTAAATTTTGAAGATGGTGCTATGAACATTTGTAATGCGAGCCCGAACTCCTGACAAAGAGTACGAGTACAAAGCCTCGAGTACAAGTACAAAGCCATGAGTATGAGTACAAGCACCTGATTTCAAACCTGAGCAGGAGTCCCAAGGCATGAGTACAATTAAAGAGCACAGAAAACGTACTCCAGTATGAGTATGAGTATGTACGTTCGTACATACATACTCGAGTACAACAAGTCTGCCACTATGACAGTTTTGAGTAACGTTCAAAACTGTGAAGTTGAAGTGCACATTCTGTTATGAAACCTGAGTAAAACCATCCAATGAGAAAGTCAGGAAATCCAAAGACTAAAACCCCCCCAATAGCACACTTCAGAGAGGAAAATGTTAGTCAGAAAACTTACCTAGAATTTTCTACAATTATCCTATTCAGCTTGCTAAAAGCATAATCCTCTGTAAGAGGATTGGAAAAATTGGATACTAAATCAAGAATCTCTTCCACAAAAACAGGAAACTCTCTCCAACCCTGAAAGGGAGAAACTTCATGCATGATCTCAAAGAGTTTAAAGAAAGTGAACAGCCATGGAAGGCCAGATTTGAACTGCTCAAAACAGTCTGAAGGTGGAACAAGAACCTCACACATAGATCACTGCCGACTATAGAGAAAATAGTTCTAGGTAGGGGCTTGAAGTTTTATGGCACGTCCACTAACCCAACCAGAATGTCATTCCCTCGAACCCCAAAAGGGTTAATAAGAACAATGAGGATACGATTTACTCCGCATGGGAAATGCGCAAAAAAGATGTCAAAGTACCCTCTGAAATCCAGTTGGTTTTCTGCCGTAACTTATAGCAAAAACTTGTAGGATTACCATATCTGGAAGCCACCAAAGTGGAACTGGCTAAAATGCCTGTACACAATGTACCAAGCAGTATCGCCGAAGGCAGAAAAAATTGCCGTACAGTCCCTTAGAATGACTGTTCCTTGGTCCTAAAACCCTTGGACAAGTTAAGGGGCATTTCTTTGATAAACGGCTCTGATTATGTAAAGGAAGTCAACCAACAGTGAAATTTGTTGCATAACGATAATCTTGACCACAAGGTAACAAACAAAATGAAACACAATCACAATCACTAAACAAAAGGACTTTTGTGTATAAGGCAGATCACATCATCAGTCCACAGGAAGTGACCCAACTATCTGAAAAAGTACTACAATTAGATATACTAGAGGTAGTTTCTGTGTATGATAAAAACATAATACTCCCCACAAGAAGTCAAGAAATATTTTCTGTGCAAAGTAAGAAAACGCAAGCCAAAACTTCTACGAGATACCAAAATCTAACTGCCTCTCTTTGCACCCTCCTTAAACTCATTCTAGAAAGAATCTGTTTCGAGTTTAAAGGTTGATAATCTAACATAGCAGTCAGTACTACAAAGTCTTCGACCCCATCCAGCAGCACAGTGCTATTTGTCTACTTAAAGACACAGTGTCTGTTAAGAACACATTTCTTCAAAAAACCTTTCGCACAAGGGACTGTGTACAAAGTATCAGATAATGCTACCGCCTACCCTTTTTGATTCCTTGCCAAAGGCAGGCAAGGAATCTATGCGATGGTGATGTCAAGTGTGTGTGTGTGTGTATGGGTGCACTCACCAACGTGGCCTTAACGGGTACCGGCACAGCCGGCCAGAGCTCCGCTCTCGCACGTCTTTCCCAGCTCACGCCGAGCTCGAAACTGGCGTAGCTGCCTGAAAATTCGGCCACTGGAAAGAGAAGTCACGCGCGGCTGCACATGTCTGCCTTGGAGCACAGCCCGCCTTCAAGCACGTCCTTCTACTCGGCTGCTTCACTGCTGGGAAATTCCTTTGCATTCCCTGCGGAGTCCTGTGCCAGTACCCCTTAAGGTATCGAGTGTGTGGATGGGTGTGTGTGTGTATGTGACCCCTAGCTTGTAAACACGATATCTCGAGATAGCAATTACCGACCCTTTCATATTTGATATGTAGATTTGTCATGTCGAGAGGAAGAACACTATTGTTTTTGGTTGAGTTCAGAGGTCATGTGAGGTCACCAGAGGCTAAAAACCGAAAACTTTGTAAACAATATTTCAAGTTAGCAATGGCCAACACTTTTCATATTTGGTATACAGATTTGTCATGTCAAGAGGAAGAACCCTATTGTTTTTGGTAGAGGTCAAAGGTCAACCGAGGTTACCAGAGGTTAAACTGCGAAAACCTAAACAGCTTGTAAACACAGTATCTCGAGATAGCAATGACCGACACTTTTCATATTTAGTGTATAAATTCATCATGTGGAGAGGAAGAATCCTATTGTTTTTGGTGAAGGTCAAAGGTCATTTGAGGTCACCGGAGGTAAAAAGCTGAAAAGCTCGTAATCACAACATCTCAAGGTAGGAATGACCGACACTTCATATTTGGTATCTCGAATTGTCATGTTGAGAGAAAGAACCCTATTGTATTTGGTGGAGGTCAAAGGTCATTTGAGGTCACCAGAGGTCAAAGACCGAAAACCTTGAAATCACGATATGTCAAGATAGGAATGACTGATGTAGATTTGTCATGTTGAAACGAAGAATGCTATTGTTTTTGGTAGAGGTCAAAGGTTATCTGAGGTCACGAGAGGTTCAACTGCGAAAATCTTGTAAATGGCTTGTAACCACTATAACTCAAGATAGCAATGACAGACACTTTTCATATTTGGTATATAGATTTGTCATGTTGAGAGGAAGAACCCTATTGTTGTTGGTGAAGGTCAAAGGTCATTTGGAGTCACAGGAAGTAAAAAACCAAAAATCTTGTAATCACAGTATCTCAAGATAGGAATGAAGGACACTTTTGATATTTAGTGTATAGATTTTTCATGATGTAAGGAAGAACCCTATTGTTTTTGGTGGAGGTCAAATGTCATCTGGGGTTATGAGAGGTCAAAAAGCAAAATTTCTGAACAATTCCCAAGATTGTTATATGAGGTCACCAGAGGTCAAACAGCAAAATTTCCAAAGAATTCACAGGATCATCACCTGGTTACAGTAAAACCCCATTTATCCGAACACATCGGGACCAATGGTTGTTCGGATAACGAAAAATTCGGATAAACGGGGTTCCAAGTTTTTGCTGCAAGTACGGTACACTGGATCCATAAGACAGTGTGTCAACACATTTCCAAAATAATTCCGAAAAGGCTAAAAATTCCTGACAAAATCCCCCAAAATATTTCGTTACCATTTTTTGTGACCGATGATATGACAAATAAATTTTTAGACTTCTGAAACAGAGAGATTTTATCCCTAAAATTCGAGCCTTCGCTCGTCTTAATGACCAATGCTTTCTACACACTAATGAGTGTGTGTGCTGAAGAAAAGCTGTAACGATCTGGAGAGGTATCTAGAGTATAAATTTTGCATGAATTTCCAAAAATGTTAGAAACACATGTGAAGGAGACTCTCAAACAGCAGTTTGCAATGTTTTTGTAAGGTCTGCATTCGTTTTTTTTAGGTATGAAGCTCACTACGTTACTAACTTTTCAGATTTAGTGAAATTAGGACTTACGCTAGCCAAACATATTTTTGTATAAGAGGATATTGAGCCTATACCAACTCATGGCTCCTAACAAGAATTTCAAAGCAAATAGATATGACATTTCTTCCAGATTTGACAAAGAGATAAGAGATTGTTTTCTATGTCCACATGTTGGCTGTTTTAGCAATTCTGACATCTTTCCGTGACTTTTAAAGTCCCGAGAAAAATTAGTCCATTCCTGCAAAAATTTACGTTGAATTTTGCCTTGTAAAACACTGAAAACTTGGTGGATACTACCACAATTGTGTTGACTATTATTGTTGTTAAATCTGACGGCGAGTTCGGATAAACGGGGTTTCAGATAAACAGGGTTCGGATAAACGAGGTTTTACTCTATTCCCAAGAGCACCATCTGGGGTAACCAGAGGTTAAAAAGCAAAATTTGCCAAGAATTTTCAAGCTCCAAGATCCATTGGAGTTGAATCCCTTTCAAGACACTTCTGGTTTTCCTTTTTTGGTTCCTTGTGTAAAAAGAAACCTATGTTGTCAAGTTGGTGTGTGTTTCTGTGTGGGTGTGTGTGTGTGTGTGTGTGTGTATGTGACACCATTGGAATTTGAGGTATGTGATGCGATAACTTAAAAACGAAGTGATCAATTTTTCTCAAACTTGGTGTGTACGTGTATCATATTGAGTAGATGTGCCCTATCGTTTTTGGTGGAGGTCAAAGGTCACTAGGGATCACCAGAGGCAATAAAGTGAATTTCTTTTAGTAGCTATAACTCTGTGACCGTTTTCAAACTGTGGCATGATTTTGGGATTTGATAGATTGGTAGGAGGTGCATGTACTGTAACATTTACCAAAATAATCTCAAAGGGTCAAAAGGTCAAAAAGTAATGTTTTATTGATATTTGCCAACGAAACATTTTAGGGGATGGTGTAATGGAAAGTTGTGTTCGTCTCAGTGAAGTGCACATGATGACCTCACTTGCCCTCATTTGACCTTTTGACCTTTGTGACTTTTTTGTGACGCCTGGATTCGTCTTGTTGAGATGAACCAAAAAGGCAATTATGCTACCCTCCTACAATGTTCCTAACTCGAGTTATTGACATTTAAGTGAGAGATTAGTAGTGTGTGTGTCATATGCATTGGAATGTGAGGTATGTGGTGCAGTAACTCAATAACCAAGTGACATAGGAGGATGACATAACAGAAAGTTCTGTTCGTCTAAGTGAAGTGCACGTGATGACCTTGTTTCACCTCATTTGACCTTCGCCTTGCACTACAGGCAATAAAGTGAATTCCTTGTAGTAGCCATAACTTGCTGTCCGTTGTTGAAACTGTGACAATTTTTCCCTTGCCACTCCCTTCATACAAAATAATCTTTAATACAGGGAACCATAGTGCCCTGGGGCTCTTGTTGTTATATTTGGTGGGGTTCAGAGGTCATGTGAGGTCAGCAGAGGTCAAATTGTTAAAATATCATAAAATGATGTAGTAAAGAAAGATAAATTTGAGGGTTAAAGCTCAGTGCAACAAAGCATCCCCATTCGGCAAGGAATCACTAAGCCTTTGGGCTTTCTGGTTGATTCACTTTTCATATTTGGTATGTAGATTCATCATGTTGAGAGGAAGAACCCTATTGTTTTTGTTGGAGGTCAAAGTTCATTTGAGGTCACCAGAGGTCAAAAATCGAAAACTCTGTAAAAATGATATCTCAAGTTAGCAATGACAGACTTTTCATATGTGGTATATAGATTTGTCATGTCAAGAGGAAGAACCCTATTGTTTTCGGTAGAGGTCAAAGGTCATTTGAGGTCACCAGAGGTCAAAAGCCAAAAACCTTGTAAACATGATATTTCAAGATAGTAATGACCCAGACTTTTCATATTTGGGTATATAGATTTTTCATGTCAAGAGGAAGATGCCCATTGTTTTTGGTAGAGGTCAAAGGTCACCTGAAGTCACCAGAGGTTAAACTATGAAAACTTCATAAACGGCTTGTAAACATGATATCTCCAGATAGCAATGATCAACACTGCATATTTTATATATATCTTTGTCATGTTGAGAGGAAGACACCTATTGTTTTTGGTGAAGTTCAAAGGTCATTTGAGGTCACCGGAGGTAAAAAGCCTAAAAGGCTCATAATCACAATATCTCAAGATAGGAATGAGTGACACTTTAAGCATCGTTGAGGGGAAGAACTCTATTTTTTGGTGAAGGTCAGAGGTCATTTGAGGTCACCAGTGGTAAAAAGCCAGAAAGCTCATAATCACAATATCTCAAGATAGGAATGACCAACACTTTCTGTATTTGCTATATCCATTCATCATGTTGAGAGGAAGAACCCTATTGTTTTTGGTGGAGGTTAAAGGTCATTTGAGGTCACCAGAGGTCAAAGACTGAAAACCTTGAAGTTGCGATGTCAGGATAGGAATGGCAGATATAGATTTGTCATGTCAAGAGGAAGAATGCTATCATTTTTGGCAGAGGTCAAAGGTCATCTGAGGTCACTAGAGGTTTAACTGTGAAAACCTTGTAAATGATATCTCAAGATAGCAAGGACAGACACTTCATATTTGGTATATAAATTTGCCATGTTGAGAAGAACCCTATTGAGTGTGGTGGAGGTCAAGGTCTTCTGGGGTTACTAGAGGTTAAAAAACAAAATTTCCCAAGAATTCCCAAGATTGTCAACTGTGGTCACCAGGGTCAAAAGCAACATTCCCCAAGAATTTGAAAGATTGTTACATGGGGTTTTCAGAGGTCAAAAAGCAAAATTTCCAAGAATTCCTAGAATTGTCACCTGGGGTCACTATAGGTAAAAAAGCAAAATTTCCCAAGAATTTCCAAGATCAACATCTGGGGTCACCAGAGGTCAGAAAGCAAAATATTTAAAGAATTCCCAAGATGGTTATCTGGGGTTATCACAGGTCAAAAGCAAAATTTCCCAAGAATTCCTAAGATATTAATCTGAGATCACCAAGGGTCAAAAAGCAAAATTTCCCAAGAATTCCCAACATCATCATCTTGAGTCACCAGAGGTATTAAAAAAAGCAAAATTTCCCAAGAATTCCCAGTGTTGTCATGGGGAGTCACCAGAGGTCAAAAAGCAACATTCCCCAAGAATTTTCAAGATCCAAGATCCATTGGAGTTGAATTCCTTTCAAAGACACTTTCGTTTTTCTTTTTTGGTGAGGTTAAAAGTCCATGTGAGGTCAGCAGAGGTCAATTGTTAAAACATCGTAAAATGATGTAGTCAAGAAAGATAAATTTGAGGGGTAAACCTCAGTGCAACAAAGCATCCCCATTTGGCAAGGACTCACTAAGCCTTTTGGCTTTCTGGTTGATTCCTTACCGAAGGCAGGCAAGGAATCTATGTGATGATGGTGTCGTGTGTATGTGACGCCTACAATCCTCGACAAAAATGATGGGACAAACAAGCAAAACAAGCAACAAGGAGATCACCGTTCCTGTATCTGCACCCCATTCCCCTTTTCGATGTTGTGGCAACCCATCATGTTCTGAAACTTCAACATTGATACAGGGAGCGGGGTTTGTCCCGTGTACTTTTGTTGAGTATTGTTTGAAGCCTGTACAAAGGTAGAGAAATTTCCAAATTTGGGATGTTAGTGCTTTAAAACGAGGAGGTTGCAGGTTTTGTTTTCAAGTTTAATATGGTAAGGGAGTAAGAGTTGAATTTGTCTGGGCAGAATACTGGCTAGTCAGAATGGCAGTGGGTGCTTGAGTAAAGGAATATTCTTCCTCTACAAGTTCATATGAGGGAGGGGCCAGGGGAGATAGCACTCGGGCCGGACAGTGTTTTCGTTTATATTTAAAGTTTTCTATTTTTCGTATAAATAAACATTGAATGATGATTGGAAACTACAATCTGGTTATAGATGAAATTCTGGGGAATCATTTCGAGTAGTAAACATGACAATTTACTTTATACGGATTACACTGAATTGAAACAGTTAACCATTTTTCCACAATAAAAGCTTTCTATACACGAGAGATTTTCTGTCGATTGGACAGTTGACCATCGACATAGGTTGAAACAGTGTGGAGGTCAGTGGTAAATCGTGGCACTATTTTTATACTCTGAGAAATGTTATTAAAGTAGTGACAACAAGTTCTACATTGAGATAAGAATAAATTAAGCACGATAAAGCCCTCATGCAGGGCTTCCTCTTGCAGTTCGGTTTCTGAAATTCGAATACCTTTTTGCCTGTAATCCTTTTATATCTGCATTCCCCCTTCCCTGAAAAGTGTTTCGATCTGCCCTCTCCCCAAGAAAGTATTTCTCTCTTGGAAGCTCTCTCTTTCCCCCCATTTGATACCCTATATGGCTGCGGGCCTTTCGAAATGTGTAACGCCGATAATTAATATGCACATCTTCCTACTGGAGTTATTTTGTTCTCTCTGTCATAATTTTACAGATGGACACAAGTCACTTTAATACTGAATATGTTACACTTCTCACCTTTGATGTTTTCAAAAGCGGCTTTTACTATATTGTCATTCAGCAATGCCATGGCATTTGTCATAAAAACACTCCCTTCAAAATACCCAACTTTTTCCACAATTTTCATGCTTTTCCTAAGTCCATTAAATTCTCCCTACACCTTTGTACAGGCCTCAGACAATCCTCAACAAAAATGATGGGACATAACAAGCAACAAGGAGATCACCATCCCCATATCTGCACCCCATTCCCCTTTTCAATGTTGCGGCAACCCAACGTTTTCTGAAACTTCAACATCGAAACAGGGAGCGGGGTTTGTCCCATGTACTTTTGTCAAGGATTGTAGCTTGTAAACACAATATCTTAAGGTAGCAATGACTAACACTTGTCATGTTTGGTATATAGATTTGTCATGTCGAGAGGAAGAAGCCTATCTTTTTTGGTGGAGGTCAAAGGTCATTTGACGTCACCAGAGGTCAAAAACAGAAAACTTTGTAAGCACGATATCTCAAGGTAGCAATGACCTACACTTTTCATATTTGGAATTGTCATGTTGAGAGGAAAAATGCTATTGTTTCTGGTCGAGGTCAAAGGTCATGTGAGGTCACCAGAGGTTAAACTACGAAAACCTTGTAAATGGCTTGTAATCATGATATCGCAAGGTAAATGACAGGCACTTAATATTTGGTATATAGATTTGTCATGTTGAGAGGAAGAACCCTTCTGTTTTTGGTGGAAGTCAAAGGTCATTTGGGGTCACTGGAGCTAAAAACCGAAAAGCAGGTAACCACATGCAATATCTCAAGATAGGAATGAAGGGCACTTTGTATTTGGTGTATAGATTTGTCATGATTTAAGGAAGAACCCTATTGTTTTTGGTAGAGGTCAGAGGTCATCTGGGGTTTCCAGAGGTCAAAGAGCAAAATCTCCCAGGAATTCCCAAGATTGCCATCTGGGGTCACTGGAGTCAAAAGGTAACATTTTCCAAGAATTTGAAAGATTGTCATATGGGGTTTCCATAGGTCAAAAAGCAAAATTTCAAAGGATTTCCCAAGATCGTCATCAGGGGTCACTAAAGGTCAAAAAGCAACATTTCCCCAGAATTCTCAAGATCATCATATGGGGTCACCAGAGGTCAAAAAGCGAAATATCCCAAGTATTCCCAAGATCATCATCTGGGGTCACCATAAGTCAAAAAGCAAAATTTCCCAAGTATACCCAAGATCGTCATCCCATACAAAAGTTCCCAACATATTTTGCTACAGGAAATCAGTATGTGGGATTTATGTAGGATTTTGGACATGTTCCTGTAGGAAATGGTTCCCACTTAGGAAATTACTTCCCTACATAGGAAATCGCTTCCCACATGGAACCATTCAATTTTTGGAGGAGCACTTTTTAAGTCATCATCATCTATTAATAGTATCAGCATGTACTGTCTGTTCCTGTGCATATGGTGTCATGGCTATAAAGTTCAAAGCACTGAAAGAGGTCACTCATCCTTTGAGTAAGCAAGTGGTACCTAGGCTTAAATAATTCCATTTAAGTAGAAGATACAGGATGACAAATGAATGTCTGCATGATTAAGTACTGATTGTTTAAGTTTTTATGCTGCTGCTTTTAAAAATATCTATAATGTTGAGCTCTACAACGAACGTCCACTTTGATGAGAAAAGAACATATCCCGTTTCTGTATTAGCTAGCACATTAAGACAGCTGCGTGCCTGCATTCACTTGTTACTGCAGTTTAAAATTAAACATAACTTGACAATGGTGTAAGATGCATGGTCCAAGTTTAACAGAAAATATAGTCCAAAGAAAATTAAAGCTACAAGTAGGTTCATTATCCAGTCAATGTCCGATTCTACCACAGTCTGTAAAGAATATCCAAAAGAATTAAACAAAATAGAGAATCAAATGATTCCATGACACTTTTTGGATAATGCACAGTCCTAATTAATCGTTCTACACCACATACTTTCTCCACATTATAAAAACGGAGTGTCAAATGCACTTTTTTTGACTACAACAGGGTAACCTGCACTACACTGCTACTGCCATGGACTCTGTTAGTACACTGATGCAATATACCACACTGCTTGAAAACACTCATACTGTAAGTCAAATCGAAGGCTTCACACAGCATACTCTACCCACAGAAGAAGCATTTCAAAAGTCCTTTGTTGTGACACAATTGGCTTTACTGACCAGTAACAATGGACTTCCCTTCATGCATTTGGGGGCATCCCAAGAGACCGAAGGTCCGCGAGACCAAAAGACAAAAACAAAAATGGTCCACGAGCCCAAAAATGAAAAAAGGTTTGCGAGACCGAAAATGAGAAAGGGTCAGTGAGACCGAAAATGAGAAAAGGTTTGCGAGACCGAAAATGAGAAAAGGTCGGTGAGACCGAAAATAAGAAAAGGTCCGCAAGACCGAAAATGAGAAAAGGTCTGCGAGACTGAAAACGAGAAAAGGCCCTCAAGACCGAAAACGAGAAAAGGTCCGCAAGACCGAAAATAAGAAAAGGTCCGCGAGACCGAAAATTGGAAAGGGTCCGCAAGACAGACAGAAGTGTCAGTCTGCCGTACTGCTACCCTCCACTCTAAGTTAATGCTGGCACTCTGTAGTATTTACATTTTGCGAACTAGTGCATTGCCCTTGCAACACCACCCTTCTGGTATGAACGTTCCGGTCTCGCATGCTGCTACCCTCCACATTAAGTTAATGCTGGCACCCTGTAGTATTTACATTTTGCAAACTAGTGCGTTGCCCTTGCAACACCACCCTTCTGGTATGAACGTTCCGGTCTCACTAGCGGATTTTTAATTGCGGTCTCGTGAACCCTATTTCATTTTCGGTCTCGCGGACCTTCGGTCTCATGGACCCTGTTTCATTTTCGGTCTCATGAACCTTCGGTCTCGTGGGCTGTAACCAAGCATTCATTGCATGAAGTAGACAGTATGTTGGGAGTATATTCTTAATTCCTACAGGAATTGGTGAGTGTTTCCTGTGTAGGACAGTAGCAAGTTCCTATGTGGGAAAATTGAAATTCCTGTAGGAATTTGATAATTCCTACAGGAATTAGTCATTCCTATGTAGGAAATAGCAAATTCCTACGTAGGAAAATTGAAATTCCTACAGGAATTTAATAAATCCTACTGGAAATGGCTCACTTCCTACAGGAAATGAGCATTTCCTTCAGGATTCAGACAGGAATTATGCTGGGAATTTTTGTAAGGGACCTGAGCTAGGTCACCAAGGTTCAAAAAGCAAAATTTCCCAAGAATTTCCAAGATCTTCATAGGGGGTCACCTGAGGTCAAAAAGCAAAATTTCCCAAGAATTTTCAAGATCCAAGATCTATTGGAGTTGAATCCCTTTTAATTAAGACACTTCCATTTTTCCTTTTTTGTTATATTTGGTGGGGTTCAGAGGTCATGTGAGGTCAGCAGAAGTTAAATCATTAAAACATCGTAAAATGTAGTCAAGAAAGATAAATTCGAGCGATAAACCTCAGTGCAACAAAGCATCCCCATTTGGCAAGGAATCACTAAGCCTTTGGGCTTTCTGGTTATTGATTGTATGATCAATTGTACTTGATTGTACTGTCCATCACTATGTCCTGCCTGTAAGGTTGGCCCTATTTCTAGTACAACTGGCTTTTAATACATTGTATGGTCATCCGATTGTATGTACATTGCAAGTAAACAGCCAGTGGGCAGGTGTTTTCATAACAGAATGCATTACTTCAACTTTCCAGTTTTTATGTTACTCGAAAACTGTCATAGCGTGATCTCCAGTCCCAAATTTAGTAGTAGTACAGTACGTGTGAAATTAGATGTAGTACATGTGAAATTAGATGTGCATTTTGTGTGAAATCAGATGTTTTATGTGTGAAATGAGATGTGCATTTTGTGTGAAGTCAGATGTTTTACGTGTGAAATGAGATGTAGTACATGTGAAATTAGATGTATTACATGATTTGTAATCAGTAGTACCACATGCGTTGTTGTTTCAGCATTTGCAATTGGTATAGTATCATGTGTTGTTTCGGTAGTAGTATGTGTGAAATTAGAACTACAGTGTAGTACATTTGCAGTTAGTAGCACTATGTATAGTTTCAGTAGTAGTTATGTGTGAAATTAGATGTACTGTAGTTTCTACATTTGCAATAAGTAGCACCATGTGTTGTTTCATTAGTAGTAGCCTACTGTACGTGTGAAATTAGATGTTGTACATTTGCAGTTAGTAGTACCACCTGTTGTTTCAGTAGTAAAAGTATATGCGAAATTATATGCAGTACATTTGCATTTAATAGTAGCACCACATGTTGTCATGAAAGTTTATATCAGTGGAGCTATTAATTAAATTAATTAAATTTATTTACGTTTAGATGTTGCATTTTGTCAGGTTGACTGTTATTGAATTATCAATGCACTTGTCAATTGTAACCACAGTCCCCCCATACCCGGGCCAGGCGCGGATCCAGGGGGGGCCTAGGGGGGCCGCCCCCCCCCTCGCCATGAAAAAAAAAACGAAAGGAGAAAAAAAGAAGAAAAAGAAAAGGAGAAAGAAAAATTAAGAGCAAAAAAATGAATAAAAGTGTCTAAGAACATATTCAAAGTATATATTTCTGTAGGGGTTGGGTGGAGCCTTTCGCTGGATTATCTCTTTATATATCTTTCAAAGTGGTTGGCGACGAAAGAAGCGCTACAATGTTCGAAAACAGGTGAATAGCTGAGTAATGATCCTTGACTTAAGATCTAAATAAGTAACCATCGTGACATATGTAGTATGGGCTCGGCTAGCTGCACTGAAATTTAGCAACAATTTTGTGTCAAAAAGTGAATTTTTTTGTAATCTAGAGGGATTGAGAGGCAAAGTTTTCGCCATACAGATCTTGCAGAATGAATACAGAAGACAAGTTGTCAGGTGACGTGCTATTGTGCACAGTGGCACCAGCTGTTGCAGGCAAAGTAGCGGCGTGCATACCCTATTCGATTTCAAAACTGTCTGAAAAGTTTTAAAATGAACCCAGAAGGCTTTTAAGCTACAGACAGTGGCATCAGCACAGTGGGCAGTGGGTGACGTGTGTCCCCCTCCCCCATCGATTCTTGAAAATTTTTAAAATGGTCCCAAAAGTCGTTTAAGCTACAGATTTCTGTGGAGGATGTAGGGTGAGATGTATTTTTGATGACTGGTTTATTTGTTCTAACCATTTTCTTTCACAAACTGTTCTCAAACTATCATAAGTCTTGGAAATTCTTGACAAATTCCAAATTTTCGCACGCTCCGCTAGCGTCAAGCCTTGTGTCAGAGTTGTCTGTATTATCAAGAGCTTTCGGTAACTACTCACTGGGGAACAAAGGAGCAAAAGTGCTTTTTAAGAATTCTCAGTCAGAAGATTCGTTTCTGAATAGCATAGGTTGGTGGGAAAGTGACAGTGTCCGATGCAGGTTCTGAAATGCAGGTTTTGTCATGGACTAATGTTTTATTCAAAATTTCGGCGCGCTTCGCGCGCATACGACAGGGTTTACACCTGATTTTATATACCATTGACAAGGCTATGACGCAAGAAATGATTCCAATGCAACATTTTTGTAAAAAGTACATCTCCTTCTCTGTAGGGCTCTCATCATTATGGGATCTTTGACTAATCTAGTCTAGCACATGATTTGAAAGATTGAAAGTACGTAATTGCCGTTGCTTATTTTCCAAACATCTTACCGCGACGTTCAATAATGAGGAAAATCTTTTCTGAAACGAATTTTGCCTGACCACCATCCCTCTTGCTATACCTAAAAAGAAGGTGATATATCATATTTCCTCCCATATGGATGTCGGGTAGTGAGAATCCCGTTGCTCCCTCTTTTGTATACTGTAACTAATTTAGAGCTCCCGGGAGGCTCTATACTGTTCTCTGTCAAACTTGGATATCCTGTTAAAATGTACAGAGTCATTGCATTTAAGTTAGTACAGATGCGCAGTTAAATGTTGCCCTGCCCTACCAGGACTTTATCCAGCTGTAACCAGGAAGGAAACACTTATTGCATTTCTGTAAATCACATCCTGGCTTAAGTCCCCACTATGTCTGGGGCTATGGTTACAATTGACAAGTGCATAAGTGTTTAATATAAAGTCAACCAGTTAAACAAGGATGTGCTCAGGTTGAGGAGGGCTGAGTGAACAAAATGTGCAAATGTTATTAATTAAAACAAATCCCTGATCGTACCAACAACAGAACCAAGTCTTCCCAAAGTGGAGATCGTCGAAACCCCCTGCACTTCTCACTCAGTTAGGCTGGAGCACCCAAGAAAGCAGGAAACTTAACTATAGTCACCCCAACAGAAGTAACAAGCACTAAAAATTTTGTTTAATAATTTTTACTTCTTTTGCACTTCTTTTATAAATTTAACTTCAGCGTAATCATAAATTAAACCGTGATTACGATTACTTTGCCATTGTAATCGATTACGATTACAATTACTAATACAATAGCCACTTTCACAAAAGTAATCCATTATTGATACGATTACTTCAAAACATGTAATCAATTGTAATCGATTATGATTACTGATTACAATTACCCCAAGCCTGGGACTCACATTACAAGTCTGGGTCACCTTATCCCATAGCTTTGAGAATGGAGCTAATGGGTCCCTTCCTTGCATGCAAGCTGAGCAAAAAGTTCCTACAGTTTAATAGGGTTGTGGGGCTTGTATTCACTATTCACTTCCACCTAAAGGTCAGGCCAGTGTGAGTTCAGGGTTCCACTGGACTGGCAATTGGTGACCTAGGTGGGTCCTGTAACAGACACTACTACAATTTGGAAGTCGTGATATCTGATTGGGGGAGGTAGTCTTAGCACTAGCTGGTAATGGCTGCAGGTTGGCCCTTGTCTTTCTTTGTGAAAACAATACCTGCACATCAAGGGTTTAGTGCTCACCACATATCAGGACATCTACCTGTACCTTGTTCCCAACTGTTGGCCCTCATACAGTATTCTTTCATACGGTCAACCTCTTCACAACAAGGAGTTAGTTACTTGCCATGTATCAAGATGTCTGCCTTGTTGTACAGTATTCGTTTTTTTTTTTTTTGTCATAGATAATGGGCTGTTGAGGCATCCAGGTCACAGTAGAATAGTTCAAAGTCATATTAAAATCCTTCTTAACTGGACATCACCAACTCTCTGGAAAGATGTTGGGCCACAGTTTGACTATCAGAGATGGCATCCACGTTATGAACTTGGCTCCTTTTTGATTCCTTACCATACAGTAGGCAGAGGACTGTGCAGTGGTGATGTTATGGGTAAAATATGTGCGGGTGCTTGTGTGTATGTGACACTGCTTGTAAACATGACGTCCCTAGAATGATATTAAACCTTAATATGAAATCTTACTGTTAGCATGTGGGTGAGCCATATTAAGTAGATGATCCCTTTCTTTTTTGGTGGAGGTCAAAGGACATTTAGAGTCACCAGAGGCATGTCCCACAGTTTCATGAAGCATCCACATTATCCACCTGGCTTGTGACTGGAACACTGTCAATTTGAAACCACATTAGGCTACCACCAGCACTGAACTCACATATCAGTAGCAAGGAATCACTGGGCCTTTTTGCTTTCTGGTGTTACTATGTCAGATGTTCCTATAATTTCTCCAACAATGTACTCAGAGATTGATAAATTCTGGTCAGCAACCTCAAAGCTGCTGAAACATGTTTTGTACCCTTCAAGCTGTTTTTGCTCATCCTCTGTTATATGCATTATGCTATAGGAAAAGTATCTTGTAGTTGTTGATGTGGTTGGTTTCATTGATTTGTTACAGGACTACAAATTGTTCTTCTGCTCTAAGAAGAACAGACAAGGAGACCCTATGTGGACTGGCGGAACTGCAAATATCATAGAAAATGCAGGGGAGGAAGTATGGGGCGTTGTTTGGAATATAGATATGGAAGCTAAGTCAAATTTGGATAGGTATGTTTTAAAATTCTGAGTTACTCTACTTGGGATATTATTGTGAAATAATTTCTCTTGAAATGAGTGCAGGTAGTGTACACTTTTGTAGGTGATGTTTTTCTCTTTGGGAGGAAATTTAAATAAACCTCTCGGGGCATCTTAATATTACAGTTGCCAGGTAAATGAAAGCTGAAAAGATAAGATATGAGAAATCATACCTTGGAGATTGTTAATCTCTCCTTCTACATCACAAATGTACATATAGATCTATGGAACTCTCTAATTGAATAAGAAAATGTAGACTAGTCTACAGTGTAGGTTTGCATTGTCTATTGCATTCGATATAGTTGGCAAAGAACATGCAATCAGTACAGTGAGCTGACAGTGCTTTGCGGTTGCTGCCCTACTCTATGAAAATCAAGAACACTAGTGCCAATAGCAATCTTTGCTAAATCCACATAAATTGATGCCAAGAACAAAAACTTTGCCAAGTTTTTTCACCTTAGATTACCAGAGTTCAGATTTTGGAAACATTAGCACACTATTTCAAGACAGGAAGCATGGATATTCAAAACTGCCAGCCATTAAATTTTTGCCCAAATTTTTTAGTTTTCTGGGGGAAGATGAATACAACAGTATGATTTTTCTATGTAAAATGCATTCTGTTTTCAAATTTGATTGTTTGGCCATGTGTTGCATGTAGTGCACATTAAGTTCAGATTGGTGCAGTGTTGTAACAAACCTTTGATGTGTCAATCCTAGATGTTACAGAAAATCACTGAATGGTAGTTCAGTTACTATTCCATGTTAAATTATGGAGTAACTAATCAGGAAAGTCTTTTCTTTAATTTTTTATCCTTGCTTAAGCAAAGGAACCTACAGTAAGTAATCAGGTTGCTGTGGGTGTGTGTATGTGTGTGCGTGCCTGTGACACATGCTTGGGTACGCTGTAACTCAACAAGGGAAAGTTGAACTAAACTAAACTTGGTATATAGATCTGCCATAGTGAGAAGGTGTGCCCTTTCATTTTTAGTGGAGGTCAAAGGTCATCTGGGGTCATTGGGGGTTGAACACTGAAAACCTTGTTAACACGATATCTCAAGGTAGGAAGCTTGGATAGATTTCATACTTAGTATGTGGATGCATTATGGTGAGATGAATGCTATCACTTTGGGTGGAGGCATTTGGGGTCACCGGCAGTCAAACAGTGAAAATATAATATAATAACATAGTAGCAGGCTTCGACAAATCCCCCGCCTGACAGTCCGGGACGAGTAAAAAGTTACTCGGGCAAGTACATTGTTAAATATCATAGCCTGCCGGGCAAGTACCCTTGCGAAGTCTCCCCAAAGGAGTTTGAAGGCATATTAAGAGTGAACAAGTAGATATTCACGCGGACAAGTAGACGAAGAGAACAGCTTGCCTGATGGACAAGTAATGAAAAAAGAATTTGTCGAAGCCTGATAATAGGCAATATAATAATAATATAGGATGTTAAACTTAGAAAAAAGACACAGGAAGTGCCATCTCCTGCAATCTGGGAAGCATGTATTTGCCAAAAATTTTCTGTACGCTCTTCTCCAACTGTTGGTGCTGCTACACTTGGATAGTCATTCCTGTGATTTCCGGCCCACACTTAGATCTTTCTAGCTACATCCCTGACTATGAGTCTAGTTTCTTATGGGCAGTGTTACTGGTTTTGATGATAAGAGAAACCTATGCAACTGTGCTGGCATATGTATGTGTGTGCACATGGTGTGTACTGTCATGATAATATGTGAGTGTGTGCACTCACCAACGTGGCCTTAGCGGGTACCGGAGCAGCCGGCGAGAGCTCTGCTCTCACACGTTTTTCCTAGCTCACGTGCGACTTGAAACTGGCGTAGCTGCCCGAAAATTCAGTCACTGCGAAGAGCTAGAAGTCACGCAGGGCTGTTTGTGTCTGCCTTGGAGCGCAGCCCTCCCTCAAGCATGGCCGTCTACTCTGCTCCTTCACGGGCAGCTTCGCTGCTGGGAACTTCCCTTGCATTCCCTACAGGGTCCTTTGCCAGTACCCCGTAAGGCGTTGAGTGTGTTATTGGATTTGAACGTTTCCACAAATGTTGTTCTTCCGTGTAGGCATGATTCTAGAGAAACACGAAAATGCATCGTTGCGAAGTTCTTTCCTCTTCTTCCTAACTTTTGGAAGATTCTTTCTTCAGCCTCGCCATCGTGGCAAACATATTTTGTAAGAAAAAGATCTTTCAGTTTCGTAGGAGATCCTTAATGGGTAAGTTGAAGAATGTAATCCCCGACGACGACCATGCACTGTAAAAAATGTCTAGTGAAATTTCACCAGTCCGTGTTGATATCCCACCTACACAATCCTGGTCTTTTATTTCACCAGGAAATAATGGTCTTGTGAACAAATACACCGGTGAATTTAACCAAATACCTGGTTATTATTCTAGTTTTTAACCAGTTTTTTCGTTAAGTCGAATAAGAATTCCTGGTTAAATTAACCAGGATTGTGTGGGTGGCATATGAACACGGAATCTGGTGAAAATTTCACCAGATACTTTTTAGATTGTTTAGTCACCCGAACAAATTTCTTGGTTTTGTCCAGATTCTTCAATAAAAGCCCAAACTTTTTCAATTTTCCTTAATGAAAATTCAATATAACCCCAAATTTTTCGACGGGCTTCGCGCGCCTTATATTTTGAGTTCGGCAACCCATTGTATCTGTCAGGACTTAAAGTAGCTGGCCCCCAGTCAGGGCGCTCCCCCCTCCATGTCAGCAAATCAAAGCACCACCCCTGGCTGAGCCTGTGTGCAGGTTTTTCATTTTGGCATTGAAGTACAGTATACTCCCAAATTTCGGCGGGCTTCGTGGGCAATCCTCACAATCCACGTTGTATCACTTATTGACATTATAAGCACAACGTACCAGTGAACTTTTATAGCATAAACTAGGTGTACATTCTGAAAATGCGCTTGTTAGTCCTAAACCCCTTTTGCTATACCTGTCTGGGAAGTCTAGTATCATTTTTCTGCACCTATACTCTCCCTTCTGCCCATTCCCCATTGCTGGAAGCTGTTCGTCTGGATTTTCATTCAAAATTAGTAAAAATACAATAGATGTGAAGTGCTTGGCATCACAGTCTATATTATTATTTAGATGCCATAAGCATTATGTCATTGCCCCATTTTATATAATTGATCCAGAGCTTCCAGGAGGCCAATACAGGTGTATAGCATTAGATGCCAGAATAGAAGGCAGTAAAGTAGTCAAAAAGGGGGGGGGGGGGGTTCAGGAGGTTTGTTGACAATGTATTCTTCTATTAGACAACATACTAACATACTTTCTACTTTCACATAACCAAATCTTAGTATCCACTAAATTATGGACATTTTCCAGCCATATATGATCAGTTCCAAAAGTATCTCAAGATAGCACCATTTTGCATCTGAGCAACCTTACCTTAACAAAAATTTCTCAAAGGGGGGAGGGGTCAACCCCACCTCTTAGACCCCTCCCCACGACGGCACCTTTATGTAGTGACAAAGGAAGGGTCCCCACTGCTGTACGTAAACGCAGGGTCCATAAAAAATGGTGCAATTTAATATAAAAAAAAATGGTGCAGTTGGCAAAAATATCCATCCAGTCAGAATTTGGGACCTTCACACCCCCCTAATCATATGACCCTAGCTACGGCCCTGACTGAAGGTGCTAGATCGTGGCAGGCCATATCTCACAATGCACCCTACTTAACATTTGCATGTCTGCCTCATGAGGGGTATTTAGACTGTTCAGTTTAGATTCCTAATGAAACTACATTATGGCATGTTTCACAATAACTGTTCCAGTTTGGACAAACAATAAAAACTTCCAATAATCCTTAAAGCTCTCTAAGTTTGATTTATTAGCTCCAATTTTCAATGAAAAAAATAAAAAGGAGATAACTCCTTGTGCATTTCCTTCGTTCCAATGAAATTTAACTTGGTAAGTGTTAAGTTCCCATTACAGTGCTGTCAATAGTAACATTAGCAACATAAACACAGGGTGTCACACATTAGGCATACCCTACGTAGTTTGCATAGGAAACAAATTTGTATTTTCATTTGCCTTACAAGTTCATCAGGAGCAAGATTTCTGAGAGAAAAGGCATAAATATGATGTGTTCGATAATGGTTCAGATAAAAAATTTTGAAAAATTGTGTGCTAATGTTACTATACTGCAGATGTTACATATTCTTGACAGCAACCATACTGTACCTAGTCAGGCAAGGTGACAGATCAGGGATATTTGCCACCCTTACTATTATGTTAACTTCAGACAGGTAGATGCCATAAATTGACCATGAAAGGGTGTTAATACTTTCAGTATTTTTCTAGTGGAATGCATTTATTGAGTGCTAATGTTACAGTATGCTTATATATAAGTTTGACAGCACTGCAAATAGTAGCATTAGCAACATCTAAAGCCGAAAATTAACCATTTTCACAATTAGATACAAGTGTGATCTTAGTATCACTGATTTGCTATGCTGGTAATCATTCATTCATGCAGCAGTCATACTATTCCCTCTGTCTTTGTGGATCCCAGCTTCAGTTTTCAATATTTGTGTGATTTTTGACAGCAAAATATAACATTAGCATAAAAATTCAATTCAGGACCATAAACTACCCAAAACAGATGCATAGATGACAGTTTGTTTACTTTATCAAAGGAAGAGGTCAGTGCTAACTAGAATATAAAGTTAATTATACAGAAGTATTCATACATAAAGAATTGCTATCATGATTATAGTCATATTTGGACAGCATTTTATATGTGGGGACAATTCGCTGTCAAATTTTAGCACTTTTCAGTATAAATGGAAGTTTTTAGTGTTTTATATTGCACAAGAGTATGAGCTTCATTTTAATTGTTCTATCTCAGTAGATGGTCTAGATGATAACTGGAGATCAAAAAAGTTGATAAACATTATATTTCCATTTTTATTTATCACAAAGGAACAGGTCTGTCTTTTGGTACAGTTAATATGAAACATGTCTTATAGCAAATGAGTGGGGAAAATTGTAGTTAAGCTACTGCATCCTTGATGCTCTTGCCTGGTGATTTTACAGGCACTTTTTGAGTCAGTTCTTTAATTCAATAAATTGTGTCAGTAAGTTTTCTTACTTATTTTGATAATTCTAGAATTAACCATTTAATCTTAGACCTGTTATTCTTCCAATTTAATCATTACTGAATGTTATTACTGTGAGTGGTCAGTGAATATATATGGTTTACTATTTTCAACATTACATGACAAATTTCTGTGAGCTACAGCAGCATTGCTACACTCTAGTGAAAATTCTGCATTCTTTTTTACAGACAGGAGGTTGTGTATGAACCAAAGGTAGTCACAGTAGAGATGCAAGATGGAACTCCTCTTCTTTGTCAAACTTACCAGATGTCTGACTACATTACATGTCCTCCTACTCCTTCATACAAAGAAGTATGTGTAGAGGGTGCCAAAGAAAACAGCCTTCCAGAAGACTACATCACTAAATTAATGGAGATTGAGGATAATGGTGATAGGGAAACAGTTACTACAACGATGCGAAGGATGGAAGAGGCAAGACAGCAACTACAGGTAAATCAAGCTTCAACTGCATGCATGTTGTAAGGATATGATGTGTAAACCCCACTATCAATGTACTGTGTAGTTTCAAAAGTTTGCATTTTGCACAGAGTTTCCTGTGTTTGGCATATCATCCTACAAAACCATTTGATGCCATTTTACCACCTTGTTTAGATGATTTTCAAAAGCAATGCAGCATGAAAAAATAATTCCTACATAACCATTTTTATATTCTGCAATACTTTACAGTATCCACCTAAAATTCACTTGCTGTTCTTTGGAAGTAGGGGATTGGTCAATGGTCTTAATTTTCCATAGCAACAGAAGTACAGGATAAATTGTGACCAATATTGACTAATTATATTAGTTTCAGTTCATTGAAAATACCAGCATCTTACAATATCAGGTTGCATATTAGATGCACTCCACAAATGATGGTAGGAGCATGCAAGTTTAACCAATAATCACTCAACAAACTGTTTTATATCAGTTGTCTATACAGCATTTCCATGGGGACCTGTTACATCCTTCGTAATGAAGTGATGAAACTTGAAAAAAACCTCCAGCCAAACAGTTCAAACCAACATTATGTACATTAAGAGTAGAGGGCTTCATACCAGAATGACCCCAGTATACTACCCCTCCCCCCACCTCATCTACTTTCACAGTATTAAACTGTGTTATTCCACTCAAGTTTCTTCAGAGGCTGCCTACAGTAGTTCCATCCTAATGCTGACCCCACGTAAAACAAAAACTTTCACAAGCAGAACTTCAAAGAGAAGTGACAGCTCACCTAGGATTATTGTAACATTTCACCCTTGTCATGTAATGAAAGTTGCATAGGCAGTGCCTAGATTTATTCAGCATTCTTACAGACATCCAGCCTAAATCAAACACCCTTTGCTCATAAAAAACTGTCAATATTAATACCTTACATAGATAGCATATTGTACATAACCAAAACCAAACCCACATTAGGTTTTGACAGAAAAAATAATTTTTATACGTCCAAACCAACAGATAGGTTGACCATGTGTCTTTCTGAACAAGATCTTATAACAATTAATGAAGTTGGTGGTTGCCCAATGTTTCCAGTCTGGTATGCGTTTCTGAAAGGTACTCTTCTGTTCTGTACAAACTGCAGTTACAATATTTTCACACGTATATAGTACGGATTCGTTGAGGTTAGCCTCATAGTCGGGTTGCATTACGTCCAAGATATTCAAAGATCGTAAAAGCCTCAAACCCTCCCAAGGCGCAATACAAGATCGTCTATTTCAATGATAGCTCAAATCATCGTCGAAGATCGTCGAGATTATAAACAACAGCACAATAATTTGCGTTCGAAAACAAAGGTACTGTGCAGTTTGTAATTTGCTAGACATGTACTGAACCCCCAACAAAAGGAACAAACTAATTGAGGGTAATCGCAATGCTCACATTCATCGGAGGTTATTAGCTCCACGAATGAATAGACTAAATAGAATTGGTAGACTGATGTGCATTAGGAGTAAATTGCGCCGGGCGTTGGATAGATGAAGCCGGCTTGCGAGCAAATGACTACACTCATCTGTCACACCCCTATAATATTAAGTTGGTGTTAATAATTCTTAGAATGTAGTATAGATCCTTTTTCATTAGATAAAAATAATTTTTTGAAAACAAATAAGAGAATATGATTGATATATTATTCTTTGTTCTAAGTCTGTGAAAGTCTGATCCCCATGAAGTACAATTGTGGTTCCGAATCTCGCTCCAAGTGCATACAACCTTCTGTTAATTCAACTTGAGTTCTGAGGTCTTGCAGAGTTTTCAGTGCTTCTTTGTATTTTCTTCGTGCTCTCCTTTTTTGAAGATCTTGTTATATATATTACTTCACTAAAAATTTACATAAGAACAAAATATGCCTGCATAAATTGGGAAATACTGTACCGCAAACGGGAAACTGAGCTAGAAGTAGTTTTGGCACCCTTTCAGAAGACATCGTAAAAAGAAAAGAAAAGAAAAGAAAGTTGTGTCTGTGCTTCTCCTTTTAAGAGTTACTTGAAGAAGGCAAAGTATAGTAGGACATAAATATTGACAATTAATTTTAGAAAATCCAGAAAGTACAGAAATTGGAGTCACCGTGCTGCCCCCTGTAATTTACCATACATCCTGGGTTCTCGCTGACTCCCAGAAAAAGCTCATTTGCTACTGTGCCGTTTCAAAGATCCTTTAAGGACGCACTGAAATTTTGATAAGAAGGGTGGAAAATATGCTCAAAAAGTCAAAATATAGAGGTGACAATCATCAACAAGGGCAGGCATGTGCATTTTTTTGGAGGAGGGGACCAAACCGCTTCTGCATGAAAAAAACCTGAATTACCTAATGTACAACCCGAATTTTCTACAAATCCTCCCAAGAAATAGGCTTGGTCTCTCCTGTTGGTAGGGGCTGGATTCCCCACCCCACCCATTCTCAGCAATCATACATGTTTTCTTGTTGAAGGAGGCCTGTTTGTAACAGTTGCTCTCAAAACTTGCAATCCAGTGTTCCCATAATTTCTAGTTTGCAGAAAATTCCCTTACCATGGAAAGCATGAAAGGTAATCAGTCGTCTCGAACCACCATTCTTTGAATAAATATATGTATGTATGTATGTATGTATGTATGTATGTATGTATGTATGTATGTATGTATGTATGTATGTATGTATGTATGTATGTATGTATGTATGTATGTATGTATGTATGTATGTATGTATGTATGTATGTATGTATGTATGTATGTATCTATGTATGTATGTATGTATGTATGCATGCATGTATGTATGCATGTATGTATGCATGCATGCATGTATGTGTAGTAGGTAGAGTGACATAGCGACTTTATATGAATGAGTGAATCAACGCTATATATAGTCGCTTGAAGACCTTAGGCCATTATTCCTCTAACATAGGCACTTGCCTTATACTGAAAGAGGATATTTATGGTAAACTTAGCCTCAAGCAGGATTTGAACCAGCGACCTCGCGCATACAATTTGTATCAGCCCATCATAGTACTGGCTACAGTAACATCTTAAGGCCCCAGACGGCACACATTATTTCCTTACACTTCCTCGCTAGCTCATTGCTTCATACTGTACCAAATGTGGGCTGAACACAGGTACCATCTTCAGTTCCTTGAGAAACCTTTGACATGAGAATTTCCCAGGCACGTGCAGTGGTCGCAACTTACTTGCTTGCAATATTCTGTGCATAGCAAGCATTGCACATTTTCACGAGACATAATTGGTAGTTAATCAGTTAAAACGCCTTTTTCAGGCTTGTGATGTCATTGGACCCCCTCCCTTTTTTTTCACAGACTGACAGGTGCAAAATTTCCTTTGGTTGCACTACAATCCCCTTGAGGATTTACCATTAACAACGAACTGTTAAGTCCCGCACCTATTAGGCTTCACACACTTCTACAGCATGGTCTGACTTACTGTATTGTCGATGCACGGTCGTACTGTCAATTCTGAATGTAGGTCTGATAGTGGTATGGTAACCAAACAAAGTAAATTTCATATCCTGGGTAACGTGCCCCTCTACATGTGTTACGAACTTGCTGCCATGGGCGAAAATTCAGTATGGAGATTATCTCAGAATCAACCATTACGAGCTAAATTTTGTGCCTTGTGTTATTCATGGATGTAGGATAAGTCTACTCTTGAGAAAAGTATTCAGTAAGAATTTGGTATCAGATGAAATATCGCTTTTGTGTAAAAACCAAGATGGCGCAGGCCGTTGAGGATTGCAAAAATATTTGAGGCAATGTGTGTGACGTCATGTAAATGTACAAGGACTAAATGGAAATACAACTTCCAAAAATGTTACACAAAAATGGGCGCTGGCCATTTATAATGAATGATTATTAAACCCATAGCTGCGACTGGATATTTCACACACAGAAACTGCATTTCCCAGGTATTTGCAGTGGCCCTTATACAGTAATAATAGCATGCAATTGCAACGTGGTATGTGCACATTAATGTGGTACAATATTAGGCCTAGGTATGAAAATGAACAGTATTTTACATGACTAGACTGCTAGCTGGTGCCTATAGTGTACATGTAGTGAGTGGCAGTACTATGTGACAATGCAGATACGGTTTCCCAAGGGCTGGGTTTAAATTCGGATCATGTTAGCACTTCAAGCCACGGGTGGATTTAAGGGAGATACCGGCAAAGACAGGGTAGGGGTATATATGCAGCATTGCACTCTGCTGTAGGGCCCTGAGTCGGAGATTCATGCAGGAGCCAAGTCTCTAAAATTGATTGCCGAAATTGCCATCTTCATTCTCTCTCCCTAAATAGACTGTAATTGGATCAATGTTTTTCAAAAGGACTCGGACTTCAAAAGTTTTGTTAAGTAGTTAAGATTCAAAATTTAAGCAATTGTGTTGTTGAGGGTTGGGTATGGAGCAGTGGTTCTTAACCAGTGGGTACTGTATTTACCCCCTAGGGGGTAATTTTGGTATCTCAGGTGGGTAATTATTGAACACTGATCCTGTACAGTATCTTTTTTTTAATTTTTCCAGTTCTGTAAGATTATCTATAGAGTCCAACGATCTGACACTGTGGTGAATATGTAAGTACTGAACAGTAGTACGATAACGGTTCCTCTTCCATTTCAGTGTACTGTACTCACATATTTGGGAGATGATTGAGTTCTTAGGACTGCTTTATGGAAAAGTAAAGGACTATTCATTGGAATATTGTCTCCAAATTAAAGTTAGGGTACTTAATAGGAAAACAGGTTATGGTCTGTTTTCCAGGGATATTGGGCATGTTCTTTCAGTGTTATCAAGTTATGACCAGGTTATGACCATAAAGCGGTCCTAAAGGTCATTGTCATTGTCCACAGGCATTCTCTTTGCTGTGAATGTGAACTATGGAGAAAACCACTTTTGATATACAGGAGGGGGAATACGTAGGGTGGCTGATTGGAAGGGGGAATGGGATGGGGTGGCTAATTGGAAAGGGGGAAAATGGGACGAAAATGGTTAAGAACCAGTGGTATAGAGGGAGGTTGGTTAGAATTTAAACTAAGTCCATTGTGGTTCCAAAGGTCACAGGTGAGGTTAAAATGGGCTCCATATCCATCGCAGCAGCTGTGTGAAGTGAAAACAAAAATGCGGCAAGGCCTTTGTATTGTACCGGAACATGATGGTGTTGGAACTAAGATGTGTTGCCATTGCAGTGGCGTTCCTTCTGACTAATTTTTTTGGTTGAATTTTACAAACTTGAACAGTTTTAACATTTATTCTGCAGAATATGCAGATCCATGCAAAGTCAAGACTGTTTAACCATACATAACATGATACTGATACTCGTGACTGAGCATGATACCTGCATTTACATATTTGTGGAAGTTATGTTGCTGTTATGTAGGAATTCAAAACATCGAGATCGTTATCTCATTATCAAACTTGAACAGTAATCGAAGTTTCTGATTACAAAATAAGCATTAGTGCCATGAACCCAGCCACCCCATCCAAAGCATTTGTAGTACTATAGAGTAGCAATAATTTTGGGGTAGCTTTTCAGTTTTCAGCTGCTCCGTATTGTGCAATAGTTTCCGGACACATTTTAGAAGCCTTGCAAATCCCAAATTTTATCATACAGTACACTGCACTTCTTATGAAAGTCAAAATCCATTTATCCATTAAAAAAAAGAAGTGACTTTCTCTTTTTCTGTCTCTCTTTTTCTAAAAGGTTGGGTACCTGTCAGTGGTGCTTGCTATGAGATTTTCACTAGCTGGTGTTGTCCTTTCTTTTCATTAGCACGGAACGTCCTTTAACTGCGTGCTCTTCGTTTACTTATTGAGTTCATGTGTAGGCCCCACCCTTTACCAGTTCATGACACTGAAGTTTTACGGCACAGGAAAGTTTATTTGAAGAACACCAAACTAGATAAACGGGACAATAGACGAGTTGGGAAATGTTTCCACGCAATGCATTATGGAAATGGGTCAAAGGTGAAGTGTATCATGCTTACAGTGTCCCAGCGCAGGTGTTGCATGCTGAGCGCGCAGAGCTAAACTCGTTGTCATGGTACACTTGACTTTGTGACCCGACCGGAAGTACCGAATTTCCCAACTCGTCTATTGTACACCATTGTTTCTATCAAACTCTGGCCTACATTATTTCCATCGGAGTAGGCAAGATACAATCACGAAAATGAGAGCTGAGCATGAAAATTACATATTAGTATTACAGTACATTCTCAGGGAGTCAGGACCATTCACTTTAACAGAAAATTCAAAACAACTGTACAACACCGTGCTTGAAATTAATATTTTGACCATGCTAACATGCAAGATCACATTTGTAAACGTACCATGCATCAATCTTCTATGATTCTGCCAGTAACTTGCCTTCGTCCGTTTTGTGTATGTAGCCACGTAGGAATAGAAGTAGTACAAGAGGGTTTCTTTGATTTATTTGCACCCCTTTCTGTCATTGCTTTTATATAAACTTGACCTTTTCCATAACTGGTCATTAATGTAAGAAGTGTAGTTTTCACACTTTCCACAAAGCATGCCCTGAGCAGGTAAAACTTGCTTAGGCTATAAGCCTACGCATCACTTGCTATTGTATGCATGGGTGATTAACATGCTACTAGAAAAGACTGCCCAATCATCGAGATTATCGACCATCTATACATTGTTCGGGAAAGTTGTGGTCGATATGATCCTCTCATCAATAGATGCTCTCTAGGTCAGGATTACTGGAGTTAATTGTATGATCTTCGACGATCAGAAATAAAGAGTAAACGTGCTGATCGTTGAGTATAGTTGCAGACAGTAGGTTATCGTAGCGACTGCCAGCATTGGCTACCTCAATGAATCAGTACTGAGGACCTGGGAGTGCCATTTCATGGTACAGTAAAACCCTGTTTATTCGAACAAGCCGTCAGTACCTAAAGTCTAAAATTTCAAAAATATATGTAACAAAGCTTGAAAAATGCATCCATATGGTCCAACTCCCATCTTCACAGGATGTTCCTAAGCTGAGATATAAGATGTTGAAGCTCATTCACTCAATTTAAAAATGGTAGATTGCACAATAATTTGTGATGTCATTCTTGTACTGCTCAAATTAGTCCTTGTTTTTCTTTGTTTTTTGTGCCAAAATGTGATCACTGTCTTACTGCTATAGGGTGACTTGGCTATACAAAATGCCATTCTCTCCATACAAAATGCTATGCAAGGGAACAGTAAATGTTTCAAGGTCATATAAACATCTTAATTTTAAAAGAAATCAAAAGCAGGTAATGTGAGTTGTACAAGAAGGGCATCATAAATTATTGCACAATCAACTTTTTCATATTAAGTGAATATATTTCAACATTTTATATCTCAGCAACAACGTAAGATATGAGAACAGGAGCTTTATTCAGACAAGTCCAACTAAGGATCAGTGTTAGGATAAGGGTTATGTTTGGGTCAGAGCATTAGGGTTACTTGGTTTGTCAGGACATAGAGTGGTTGAAACAGAGAAGTTTTATTGACACAGTAATTGCCAGTACAGTATAATATGTCTTGCAGTAGGACTAGGTAATACGTCACAAGAATGCAACAATGGAAGTTTCTAAGGGCAGTTTATTTATGGCAGCAGGGAAATGAATGTAAGAGAATTGGTGACAGCGTATAGGTAATGAATAACAATCTTAAGTCAGGTGGCCTTTATTTGGAAATTTACATAAGTCTGGAACCTTCTCACTGCATAAGGTCAGTTCAGAGTGAAAGCTGTGTACTCCACATAAATGAAAACCCCTCATTACTTTAACTCGACCATGAGTGAAATTCCTGACCTTTCGATGCCAAACATTGCTCCATATACCACTTCTTGTACCTTTATCCAATTAGTCTGCATCATTATCATCAAAACGTAAATCCAAAAATGTGATCTCAGCAGTCTTCATCCAGGATCCAGTTTTAATGGGTCCTTGAAAAGCCTGAGATGGTCTTTCTGAAATCTAGTAAAGCTAAGCCTAGCCATAGCAGACTTTAATGTCTTTAGCAGTCATAGCAGTCTTTATTTATTAGTCTTCATAGCAGGCTTTATTTGTCTTTAGATGTCTACCACCAGACTCCATATATATTTTTCAGTACAGTAGGCAATATCTTTTGGAGTATGATCTGTTCACATCTCCAGTCAACTATCACTGCAATCCCATCAGAAAAGATTGCTGCTACGGTAACTCAGTATTCTAAAGGGACTGTTTATCACCCCAAAGATATTTAGGAATATCCTTATATTTTTACTTAAAATTGATGGCTATACTTTGATTGACTTATATTTAAACAATAGCATCACTCTGATTGGGCAATGATATCTTGTGCTTTCAGTGATGTACTAAATGCACATAAGGTGAATATGTCCTTGAGCAACTTATTCTTAGTACAGGCCATTATAGTTTGATCCAGAAGGTGCACTACACAGGTATCTTTTTATTCCTTGACACATAGTCAGAGGAATCTATGCCATGGTGATGACGTGTGCATGTCTGTATGTCACACAATCTCAAGAAGGCTAACCTTGAGGGAACTCATACTTGGCATGTAGATACCCCTTATTGAGTAGATGATTCCTGTTATTTTTGGTAAAGGTCAAAGGTCATGTGGGGTCACCAGAGGTCAATTGGTAAATACTTTGGAAAGTGCTCATACAGTAAACACAAGATGTGTAACTTAAAGGAATCGCATACTTAGCATGTGGATGGCCCATATTGAGTAAATGAGCGTTATAACTTTTGGTGGAGGTGAAAGGTCATTTGGGGTCATCAGAGGTCAAAAGATGAAAACCTTGTGAACCCTACATCTCATGCACGGAAATGAAGTAGTCTCAAACTTGGCATGTAAGTGGCCCACATTGAGTAGATGATCCTTGTCATTTTTGTGGAGGTCAAAGTTCATTTAAAGTCACCAGAGGTCAAAAGATCAATATCTTGTTAAACATGACATTTCATGCAGGGGAACTTTGATGGATCTCATACTTAGAATGTGGATGGTCCATATTGAGTTAATGATCCTCATCAATTTTGGTGGAGCTTAAAGGTCATTTGGGGTCATCGGAGGTCAAAAGGTTAAACCTTGTAAACATCTCATGCTGGGAAACTTGAAGGGATGTCATACTTGACATGTAAGTGGCCCACATTGAGTAGATGATCCTTCTTTTTTGTGGAGGTCAAAGGTCATTTAAGTCACCAGAGGTCAAAAGGTCAAAATCTTGATAACATGATATTTCAAGCAGAGTAACCTTGATGAATCTCCCACTTCACATGTGAATGGCCTGCATTGATTAAATGATCCCTCTTGTGTTTGGTGGAGGTCACCAGAGCTCAGAAAGTTGAAACTTTGTAAACACTATAAATGCTATATCATGAGCGGAGAAACATTGATGAATCACATACTTGACACATGGATAGCCCATATTAAGTGAGGGTCAAAAGTTGTTTGAGGTCAGTGGAGGTCAAAAGTTTAGTAATTGTAAAGACAGTAATTTATGTAACACTGTCAATTTCAAAATACAGAAATTGACTTACATTTCATCGGCAAGGAATCACTAAGCCTTTTGGCTTTCTGCTGTTTTTTTTTTTTTTTTTCATATTGGAGCAGGTGCTGGAAGTTAATTTAGTACCTATAGATTTTACTGTCTGGGACAAGATTTTTCATCTGTTAATTTATAAGCAGGTCACATGTGAACTTGGAAAAACTAATATGCTTACTGCTCATATTGCCATGGATTATTCTGAATAGTTTCTTAACATGCTAAAACAACTTGATATTCATATGAATATTCATATCTTATGTAAACCAAAGGGGCATAAATGGAATATTACTCATGGATAGCATAGATAGACTGGAAGCTTGTCATAGAGCCAAGACTTTTGACATAGTGCAAATCATGGTTTATAGATTCTGTCTAGCACCTCAGGCTTAGACCCTTTGCTCTCTGAGTTACATGGTAAAATCTCTGAAATTAACTCAGAAAGGATTATTCAGTGTAGTCTTTGAAGGGGTAGCACATTTAAGGTTGGCACTTATTTGGAATCATTGACACTTCACAGGAAAATGGAGACAGACTTGATCTTACATTAAACTGTGCTACTTAGTCAATACCACTGAAAGCATGTTTGGGTGTGGATTCCAATTCCCCATACTTTTTTACAGTGTGCACTTTTGAAGACCTTTAGACCTGTTTAATTAACTGGTAGAGAAAGTGTTCATGGACTGTAATTAGGCAAAGCTGGTATGATGACAAGGTTTACCCCAGTGTAGTCACACCCACCATAAAAAAGTCTCTTTCCCATAAATGTAAAAAACTGTTTGAGGATTTTTAACCAAGGTAGTGGGAAATTTTTTTTTTTTTTTTTTTTTTTTTTTTTTTTTTTTTTTATAACATAAATTTCACATGGTAAATGATAAATGTTAACCAAGACATTATTGTGCAGGAATTAAACAATTCAGTAGCAAAAATATTGTCACATGGTTAAAAAGAGCCATATATATGAATTATGTTACCAGGGTATACTAACTTGAAACAGAAAAAAAGGCCTTAAGTTGGTAAATACTTCATAGAGAGTGCCAGAAAAAAGTTGGTTTTAAACTTCTCTCCAAAACTTGAGCTCTTTTTCATGATGTCACTTCGGCTTCAACTGTAACAGCATATTGAAACAAAACCTCATTGCCAAATATTTCATATTGTATGTAAGAATTCAAAACACCTTCAATCTTTGTGCCTCCACAATACTGTCAAGTGAAGCAAGAAGACTTTTTGTTGGACTGAAATACTGGGAAGTTCTTCAAACAGTAGTTTAATCAAATACAGTATAAACATTCACCCTGATCTTATCATAAATCAGCTTATACATCAGCAAATTTTCTCTTATTTTTTGTCACAAATACTGTACTGATGCTTCAGAGGTCACCTCTGTGTTTTGATGTCTCTTTGATCTGACTTCCCTATATTGCAATAAGTCTGCATGAAGGTCAGTGTAAGGATAAAGGTTAGGTTTTCACCTAATTGTTACCCTAACACTGACCCCACTGTAGACTTGTTTGAATATACTAGTGTACATTAGAGGCTTTGGAGCAAAGAGACGTCAGTACAGAAAGCAGTCTCCATTTCAGATGATGAATATTGTACATTGAAGATAAAGCAAGGAGTCATGATTTTAACAATTAAGTAGCAGAAACTTTTGTCATATGATTAAGATTAAGAGCCATCATAATAAGAGTACCAGGGTATAATTAATTTACTTTTTAAGGAAATGAGCATGAACCCCAAATGTACACTGTGCATGATTACCGATTCAATCCTATGACACATGAAAGTATCCATAATCTTAGGACACATGAAAGGTAATGGCGATGGCAATGGCAGAGTCATAATACTACTCTGCATATGAGAGTAAGTTAACACAGATTCATAATCTTGGGTAACATGAAAATGCTGTAAGTTGTGGCAGATTTATAATCTTGGAATGCATGAAAGTGAGTTATTCTTTACAGCAAAGAACTCTGTCATTTAAGTCTTTTTGTCTTTCCTTAATTTCTACAGATGGGTCAAACATCAGAACAGAAGAAATAGCAGCCAGCCGTCTTACACATATAAAGATAAAATCATTTTCTTTTTCATGTACCTACAGTATGTTGTGCTACACTGAATTGCTTTTGAAAAAAAACTTTTCCATGTACCTTCTCTCATCAAACCAATATATTGATTAATGGGTAGCATGCAATTAATAGGAAAAGGTCAGTGACATGAAGTAAATTCATAGTTCAAATCGCTTCAATACTTTTTGATTCCTTGCCAAAGAGAAGGTATCAATGCGATGGTAATGTATACATGTATGTATGATGGTGTGTGTGTGTGACACTTTGCTTGTAAACAATATTTCAAGGAGGGTGACTGCAAGGGATCTCAAACTTGACATGTAGATACCCCATATTGAGTAGATGATCCCTATTGTTTTTGGTGAAGGTCAAAGGTCACTTGGGGTCACCAGAGGTCAAACTAAAAGCCATGAAAAATGCTTGTAAACACCAATAGGGAAACTTCAGTGAATTTCATACCTTACATCTATATACTGCATATTGAGTAGATGATCCATTTTAATTTTGGTGGATGTTAAAGGTCATTTAGGGTCACTGGAGGTCAAATAATGAAAACCTTGAAAACTGCTCATAAACAGGGTATCTCAAGGTGAGCAAGCATATGGATTCTCATACTTTGCATGTAGATACTCCATGTTGAGAAACTGATTCCTATTGTTTTACAAGCTTTTTACCAGCCCTATAATTCATATAATTCCCTATTTTTAGCCAAATTTGCCCTATAAGCCCTATTTTTTGGTTCCCTATTTTCTCTTTTCCGATATTTCCAAGCCAGCTTGCGAGTCATCTACTGCCCCTGTTGTTGGCATACAAGTTATAATTTACAGTCATTTGATGAGTACAAGTACCATCTTATGGTGATTGGTGTTATTGGAGAATCATGGGCATTAGGCACATGCCAAGTTGCATGATGTTGCCAAGTGAAGTAGTGGACATGTTGGATGATGTTGTTCAAGAAGTGGACACCTCATGGAAATGACTGTACAGTTTGTTAGAGGGTGAGAGTATGCCAGCTTTATGGAGCATATTGTGAGTATGTGTATGGATAATTCTCTAAATTAGGGTACCAGTGGTGATTTCACTAGCATTGCCAGTATACAGGGCTGTATACAAAATTTCAAACGCATGGAATACAACAAACCAACATAATTGAATTGGTATTTTATTATACCTTACCAACAGGGCTACCTTGTGATGTATAAACTGAATTTTCAGTGTTTAGTATTTTTCTAGAAAACAGCCTTCTTTGGTTTGGTGTCCCACCATGATTTTGGGGTAACAGGTGGGAATACAAGCATACAAATTGGATTTATCTGAAAAACATATTTATCATGGATTGAATAGCATTGTTCATTTACAGTACCATGGTAAGGATATGACCTACTGTAGGGTCAACATTTGTATTTCCAAAATATCAGTATTATTGCCTCACCGAATCTTGCAAACAGGACCATAGAAAACTACCTGACCAACATAACTCTTTGGTTTCCCTGTAGTTATGTTGGTTTTCTAATGTATTTTTTACCATTTTCACAAATCTCAGGTGGCAGAAGTTCATTTGATGTAAGAATTAGGTCGACCTCTTGTAGAAATAAGCTCATTTGGAAAGAACTAATCAAAGCAAACATTGTTCCAGTCATCAGTCATAATCAACAGAATTTTGGTGACACCTTTAGTGAGTTATGCTGGTAAACTTTGGTGCTTCACCATTTGCACAAGCCAGTAATTTTCTGTGTGAGTTAAGTCACATGAAAAATAGATACCAGAATGTTACCAGAAAACATGATCCCCTGTCTTTTGAACCCAGTGATTCATGCTGATAGACATTTGATTTTTTTGGTGTCCCCCATGCTGCCATAGTTTATGTGTCGGTCATTCTCAATGTATGACGAACAAAAATTCAATGAAACTGGGGCTTTTGATAGTATCTTATTACTGCAGACAGTGGTTTATATTGCATTTGAAAATTCCCGGGTCAACTCAACATTTAAAACTTAAGCCTCTCATCATTTGAAAATTTTCGTGTTAGGTGCACGGTAATGGGGACACCAAGACTCGGTGTCCCAGTTTACATGCAACAGTCAAAATGGAGTATAGATCTTGCAAATACCATACATGTCCATAAAGTGATAGAACTTGAATAAGTTACCAAATTGCAAGTCTAACAATCTATGGGTGTCACACAGGAAAATTTCAATAGTTAAGTACCATTTACTAGTAAAAAACAGAATTGTATAAAATCTGTTAAAGTGTAGACCTTTTGACATGTGAAAGTATTAAGAAAAATGATACCGACTTTTTTCAAGTGTTGGAGAATTCTTTCAAACTTTTTCTGTGTTGCTGTTACAAAAGGTCCTAAATCAGACTCAAGTATGAGTTTTCAACCATTAAGGATTTTTCTTCATTCTTGTAAGAGGAGCTTAAACCCTGCTTTGGTGTCCCTGCTACTGTTTGTTGGTCAATTTACTGGCATGTATATGTTTGAATGAGTGTTTTCATGTGTACACAAGGCTGTATGTAAAAATATTTTTGATTTTAATAGATGTTGATAACATTCTATCATGGGTAAATTTCAATCAGTAAAGATGATTTTTAAATTTTGACCTCATGTCCTACTACTCATACCCTAATTTAGAGAAAGACCCATATAGCTTTTGGGTCTACAGTCAGATCTACAGTTGTGAGTTCTGTAGACAAGGCCCTATAGTTAGTTAGTTAGTTAGTTAGTTAGTTAGTTAGTTAGTTAGTTAGTTAGTTAGTTAGTTAGTTAGTTAGTTAGTTAGTTAGTTAGTTAGTTAGTTAGTTAGTTAGTTAGTTAGTTAGTTAGTTAGTTAGCTAGCTAGCTAGCTAGCTAGTTAGTTAGATGAGGTTTAACGTCCCAGTTGCCAACCAATTGGTTCAAGTCGAGACGACCATGGCCTTTTTGGTTCCTTGCGTTAGCAAAAGGAACCTATGTAGTCAGCTTGGCGTGTGTGTGTGTGTATGTGTGTGTGTGTGCGTGTGTGTGTGTGTGTGTGTGTGTGTGTGTGTGCGACACTTGCTTCGGTACGCTGTAACTCAACAAGGGAAAGTTGGACTAAACTGAAACTTGGTATATGGATCTGTCATAGTGAGAAGGTGTGCCCTATTGTTTTTGGTGGAGGTCAAAGGTCATGTGGGGTCACCAGGGGTCAAAGACCGAAAACCTTGTTTGCACGATATCTCAAGGTAGGAAGCTTGGATAAATTTCATACTTGGTATGTAGATGCATTATGGAAAGAAGATGAATGCTGTAGCTTTTGGTGGAGGTCAAAGGTCATCTGGGGTCACCAGCAGTCAAACACTGAAAACTTGTTGTTAAAACAATATCTGAAGTTAGGAAGCTTGGATAGATTTCATACTTGGTATGTGGATGACTTATGGTGAGAAGATGAATCCTGTCATTTTTGGTGGAGGTCAAAGGTCATTTGGGGTCACTGAGAGTCAAATACTGAAAACCTTGTTAACGCAATATCTCAAGGAGAAAATCTTGGATAGATTTCATACTTGGTGTATAGATCCACCATAGTGAGAAGCTGTGCCATACAGTTTTGGGTGGAGGTCAAAGGTCATCTGGGGTCACCAAGGGTCAAAAACTGATAACCTTGTTGTTAGCACAATATCTCAAGGTAGGAAGCTTGGATAAATTTCATACTTAGTGGATGCCTTATGGTGGGGAAAAAATTTTGGTGGAGATCAAAGGTCATCTGGGGTCACTGGAGGTCACACTCTGCAAACCTTTTCAACTCAATATCACAGTGTAGGAGGCTTGAATAGATTTTTGCTTTGAGGTGTTGCATTAAATCTAGCAGAAAACCCATATGAGATTTGTTGGATGTCAGAGTTGAAATCACCAGATGCCAAAAAGCAAATTCCCAAGAATTCCTAAAGTCAAAAAATATAAGCACAAAACTGTATCATTGACTGAAAGATGTGGGACATCTTTCAGAGATGCCAAGTATCTCAATTTTAATTGAAATTATAGTATTATGATTTTAATCCATAATCCTGCCATTATGAAAACATGCATCAAGTACTACTTTTTAATATTGCAGAAGATTCTCTGCCCACAAAGCAGAGGACTGTTGTGAAAGTTCACTAGACAGACAACATTTGTCCTTAGATTAGGACATGTGAGCTTGCAGGAATTGGAAATTGGAATTGATTAATTAAATGCTACTATGGGTTGTTAGTTTTATAAAGAGAACCAAGTTACTGATCATTTGGATCAGATACCATTGAGCGTGCATGAATTGTGATTGCTTTATTGAATAAAACAAATTGTAACTGTATACTGTCTGTGTTGATATCCCCTGAAGTGCCTGTAGGCTGTATTTCTTCAGAGCAATTTATTTATGCTTGAATGTGTTAACACAAGATGTGCATTGTCTACAGAGCAGATTTTGTGAATCAACAGAAATACTGGTTCATTCAGTAGTTGGCTCAGTTTCATTACATTCAGCAAGGAACCACACTGCCCATTGGGCTCTTGTTTCCAGTTGTGGCTCACTGGCTTGTTTTTCCTACTCCATTGCTTATGCTGAGCACCAAGCACAAAGGCAGTAGGTTCCATTTTTGAAGTCTTTGGTATGACCCGGCAAGGCCCTATAGCCCATATAGGCCTGGTTGTAGCTTGTTAACTGTGCCAATCATGTGAAATATTCGGACGAAAGCACTATAAAACCTTATATTTGCCCTACAAAAGATCCTTATAAACCCCTGTTTTGTGATGAAAAATACCTGTATTTCCCCCTATAATATGCTTGCAGAGCAGTAGAAAGCCTGGTTTTAGTATAGGTCAAAAGCCATGACTGTAAAAACCTTAAAAAATTGCTTATTAACATTTAATCTCAAGATGCATACACTTAAAGGATCTCATACTTTGACATGTAGATGCCCTGTACTGAGTAGATGATCCCTAGAGTTTTTAGTGTAGGTCAAAGGTCACCTGGGGTCACTAGAGCTAAAACTGTGAAAGCCATGAAAAATGCAGCAGGGAAAATTGAATGAATGCCATAAGTGGCATGTGGGATACAGCATATTAAGTAGATGATTCTTATTAGTTTTGGTGGAGGTCAAAGGTTATTTGGGGTCATGTGAGGTAAAAAACTGAAAATCTTGAAAATTGCTCATAAACATGGTATCACAAGGTAGGAATCTTATAATTTGCATGTAAATATTCCATGTTGACATGATTCCCAATGGTTTTTGGTGAAGGTCAAAAGTCATCTGGGGTCACCAGAGGTCAAACTGAAAAACCCTAAAAATTGCTTGTAAACATGTCATTTAATCTCAAGGTGCATAACAGGGGTTTCCCTTAACTTTTTCTTTCATTCATCAGCTGGACTAGTGATCCAAAATTCTGGGTAGTCTGTAAGCTATTTTCACTAGCCCGCCTATTTTCATATTCAAAAAGGGAAATAAAAATTTGTTTTATTCAGTGTTGAACCACAATTAGTAGGAATGACAGGGAACACAAAGGGAAATGCAAATAGCCTTTTGAATTAGTAGAATACGGAGAATCTAATTTGAAAATGTAGAAGCGGATAAGGTATGTTGAGAATGATGTCATGTTTATAGTCTGTCACATCAGTGTGTAAGGACTGGCAGTATCCTTACTGGGAAAATGAGTAGTAAATAACAAAACTAATTGTGACAGCTGGTATATATTTTGAACTGAGATCATGTTTTTAGTGATAGATAGGTCTGATTGTGCATTGCATAATAAATAATTTTTAACAGTGGATAGGAGGTAGCCATATTTTTTGACTCGCCAACCAGACTACTGAGAGGAGGGTTTTCACTTTCCCGCTGTTTTCAGTCGCCAATGGCCAGCAGGCGAGTGCTAATTTCGAACCCTGCATAAGCTTAAGGGATTGTCTTGTAGGTACTGCAAATTGATTAGCTGATCCCAATAGTTTTTGGTGTACAGTAGGTCAAAGGTCATTGGGGTTACTAAAAGTCAAAGTGTAGTAAATCTTGTTAATGTGATATTTGAAGAAGGAAATGCTTATGAATCTCAAGTTTGGTTCTCTGTATTGAGCATATTGTCTCTACTATTTTTAGTGGAGGTCAAAGGTCATTTGGGGTCACTAAAGGTTAAACTGAAGAAACCATGAAAATGACAAATATACATGATATCTTTATACATTGGTGGATCTCATATTTGTCATTTGGATACCCCGTATTCATTAGATCTCTGTTGTTCTTGGTGGGGATTAAAGGTTACTTGAGCTCACCAGATGGTCAGTACTGTGAAAATTTGTAAACAATTTGTCAACAAGGGAAATTTCAGTGAATCTCATACTTAGTGCCCCACATTAAGTAGAAATAACCTTAAGATTTTGGTGAAGGTCAAAAGTTAATAGGTTACCAGAGGTCAAATAGTGGAAACCTTGATAACTTCACCATGATATTCGGGGTCAAAATAAGCCTTCAACCTTTGTGGGCCTGCCGGGCCCCTAGCCCATGGAATCTAAGGGCCAAATGAGAAATGAAGGGGCCCAAACCTTAAAAATAAAAAGAACTGATAAAGTGTACGGGTGCTTTTTATGTACTTGAAAACGTGTAGTATGGGTATAATTAGGCAAGTTGAGGCTGAAACTAGCCTGAAACCAATCTGTCCACACCCTCTTAGACCATGTTGCATGTAGGCCAGTATACATTTTCAAAATTTTCTGGTAACTCCAGAAGTTACTACCCGGTAAAATGAAGGAAACTGTTTAATTCCCACCCACCGTCTTCGTCAGTTGATCTTGTGAGGCTCCTCCTACATTACTCCTGACTGACATCGGTGTATGTCTGTGTGAGTGATCTTTGGTGTTGTGACAAAGCAGACTCTTTATGAGCGATGTGAACTGATTTCACAAATAATGTGTGTTTTGCAGGTTTTTAGTGACTGTTAGCATAGGAATACACAGGCTGTGCGAGATATAAGATCGTTGAGTTGTGGATGGAGAGGTTCACGTGCAGACTGTACAATTAGACTTGAAATATTTAGGAGCCAACCGGGCCCCTTTCCCTGTTGAAGTTACGGGCCCGAGCGAATTTCTAGGAGAATTGGGCTCACGGGCTCCCATTATTTCGATCCCTGATATTATGTCAATGGGACACCATTGTATTAAAATTATATCTAAGATTCAAGAAATCACTAAGCCTTTTGGCTTTCTGGTGTTTCTGTCATAGGGAGCAATACACCTCTGTAGATGTTTATAGGATAATATCATTGTGTATATCAATGATCTGATTTAAGGTTTTACAAACAGGTGTGCATGCAGTGCAATAAGTCTACTGATAAATATTACAACCATTATGTTAAATATGTGGATGGTATTTCTTTTATGAAACTAGTTACCTGTTTACACCAAATTGGAAACAAAGGCATGAGAACTTCAGATTTTATTGGGGCTGTGGATGTTTTTAAGTATTACATTTCATTGTCTTTCTCTGTGTTGGACTGACAGACTGTTATTTTAGCCATTGTGGAAGGAGCCTACACTCACACTTCCCATTTATATCTCATGTGTAACATTCCTATAGGGCCTACAGCAAATGTTGCACAGGTTGCAATAGAAAGTGTGATATAGCTTTCAAATTATGTTTGAAAGTAGGAGTGCACAGTAATTATCAGTTTCTGTCCCGAAAGCAGAATTTGTGACAATTGCTTTTTAGCTTAAGGTGACCAGACATCCCCGATTTTCAGGGACAGTCCCGGAATTCAGTGTTCCGTCCCCGACGAAGAAGTGTCCCCGAAAATGTCCGCGATTTGAACAAATGTCCTTGAAATTTCAAATTTCCCGAGATATTAATAATCATGTTGTAAAAAATAATATTTTGTTGATTGTGTAGCCTACTGCACCTTTCGGACGGGAGCTGAATGACTGGCTAGCTAGTAATGTATTATAGGCCTAGTATTACATCAACATCGTTGAGATCTATATCGTAGCACCCAAGTACAACGTACGTAGGGGAAAAATAACGTATCTGCAATCACAGAGATAGGCCTATAAAGGCAAGAGCATCTTTGATTTTCTAGTACTGACTGCTATGATCACACACATTTACTGCAGTCCATTGCCAGTCACACTAACGATGTATATTTTCCTTACACGGTGCCTGGTCTAGTAGCGTCCCTGATTTAAACCCACAAAATATGGTCACCTTATTTTAGCTCAACCCATGACGTGTGGGTAGAGCTTATTTGATACTGTCAGGTGAGGAAATGTCTCTCTCTCTGTTCAAAAGGTTTTATCTTGTGCAATTGCTTGTGGATTTTTTTGAAATTTGCAGTTAACATGAGGCTAACAAGCCCGATACTAATTCTGCTCACACCTTTGTGTTTGTTTCCATGGGTGAATAAACACCAAGTAGCTTTATCCTCTTAGAATAGCAGCTAGGTTTACTTAGCAAGTTAAGTAGCCTGCACTTGTCCACCTCCTTTATGACCACCAAACAAAAGGGCTTATTCACTTGACCACCATTCTGTTTACTGAAGGGTAAGTAATAACAGATAAGAGAGATAACTGTTTGTTTGCTAACAGAAACCTTAGCTTCAGAAATCCGCCGAGAGGAGGAAATTTTTGGAGGATTTAGTATCGGGGCTGAGAGCAGCATGAAGGTGTCACATTGGGATGGCGACACAGGGTGTTCCTTACTATATGATTTGACAAAGTTAAGTGGAATCTTTTGCCATTTCTTATCATTTTTCCTGGTTTTTTATGAGCCACCACTCCTTTTTGAGCCTCTCTCCTTCAGTACTGTGGCAATATTACATGGTAGTGAGCTTAAGTGAGCTTTAGCTAGAGGGGCATGCTCACCACCTTAAATGAATAGCCTCAAGTCAAAAAGCATTTGAAAGGCAAGCCTCAATTACTTTGTTTTGGATGTTATTCCAGGGAGTTGCTATTTGTCCAGTTATAGCAACTCCCTCCATATTCTTAGGTATTATTTGTATTTCATGTAGTAGCCAGTGTTCCCCTGGTATGCAACTAATCTACCAGGATGATAGAGTTCCCACACAGTGACTAGTGACTGTGCTGTAACTGATCCTTTTGCAATTTCTATAGTATCTATTGCACAGCCTTCCTTGTTGGTTGTGTATTTTTTGCATACAGAAGGATCATTGCTCTTTACCAGTTGTTTCCCTGGTCTAGCTGGAGTAATGCCGTAGTCTAAGAATTGTTATAAAGTTGAGATTTTGGTCATTGCTCACTCAAAGCTGTACACCAGTGGCATAACCAGACTTTTTAATGGCGGGGTTGGGGGGGTTGGAGGGCTTGTGATACAGTTTAAGTAGAGCACACCATCAGTTTGCCAAAAATTCCTCTCATATTGCAGGAAATGGCACTTTCAGACCTCCCAGACCTTGTGATTTGTGGCCATATATTCTTCATTTTTTAGAAACCACACAAATTTACACTTCCAAAAAGTCAGTGGTCAGTCTGTGCAAAAGTGGTGAGAGGAAGCTATAAGAAAAATAAATTGATAAATTTGTGTTAACGTCACTTGAGTTAGATTAGTTTATTGTAAGTGAAATTAATGTATTTAGACACTTCTGTTTATGCATAGATTCAGTGTTCACATTTGTCAACAAAAGCTTGCACATTTCATTATAATTGGTTCTTTTTCTTTTCATTAGGTTATTTTACAGAATCAATATTACAAGTTGGAATAATTTCTGTTTATAAAGTACCCAAATCAGCACTACTTAGCAGCATTTAGACTTTAAGTATGTGGTGTAATTTTCATCCAGTATTCTATGTTTTTGCTCACCAAATTTCATGTGAGTGGGGAGGAGGGAGAAAGTTGGGGGCAAGACATTTGACAGCCTCTTCTCCCTCTGGTTATGTGACTGTGACTACCCTGCACAAACTGGTGACATTTATGGACTGTAAGTCTAGTTTCTGATTTCTGTTCCTATTCCCCAGGGGTAGTGTTGTATAGGGGGTCGAACTAGCTAAGATTTATCTTTGATATGGTCCAGCAGCAAAGATTAATCGCTGTGTCAACAGTGTTACACATGCTGGCCAGCTCAACATGAGTGTGTGTATGTACCATGTATAGATCATGATTATGTTCAAAATTAATTTAAAACTCAACTGGAAAGGTCATGACATCAAAAGGGTTGAGTGACTGCAGCATTATTGCTCTAGTTAAAACTTGGAATTGAAATCTGAGCAGCTTTGTCATTCATGAGGGCATTGCATTGGACTAATATCTTTACAGCCTCCACAATTCTTCCTTGTTTTAAAGTTCTTTGCTTAAGGGAATGGCTTCAAAGATTTTGTTACTGCCAACAAAATGTTTTCTTTTCAAATGGAAGCTTTATGATGAAACAAAAAAGTATCATTCTAGATTTATTTTCACGATGATCTATATATATGTATAATTCCTTATGAAAATTAAGTTTAGGGAGAATTTTTTTATTTATTGCTCTCAAGAGTGTTACCATTGATATATCTATCCATTATTTACCTTACCAGCATAAATGGTAATTCTGATGAATTCATGAAGTATGTAATGACATCATTACAAGAAATAACAAACTTGTGGTTGTCTCGGTCCTCTTTTTGTACTCAAAACCACGCCTGCAAAAAGCTGGACGCAAAGACGCATTGCGTCCGCGAAAATCGTGTCGCAGCTACAAATTTTCATCCTAGTCCCAAATTAAATAGACCAGCTATAAAATCCATTCTTTATTGTCAAATCACGAAAATATCGGTTGCTAGGCAACCTGTGAATATTGGACGAAATATTTTGACTTGCATGCAGCTTTTTGCAGAAAACTACCATCGTACCACAGATACTGTACCGTGTATTACGGAACGAAAGCAGTTAAGTGTGCTTACCGACTACTAGTTACGAGCGAATGCGAAGTATAGCAGTCGGTTTTTAGACTTGTCACAGTGTTTTCATTGTGCGTCTTAATGTGCTTGTTAATAAAAATGGGTACGAAAGTAACTTAAAGATTAATAGATAATAGCTTTAAACAGAATTTAGTAATTCAAGTAAGTTTTTAGGTTTGCTATAGTTCATGAACAAGTCGTTGAGATATAGTTAAATTTGATGGTTTCTAAACGACTGTATAACGTTCTTAAGCCTCCTTTTCATGGTTTTTGTCAACTAATATGCTTGTAGTCGAGCTCGTACCCTTCATTTGTGATACTTTAAAACGCCTGCGTGAGATCTACTGAAGTAGAAACAGATTTATTAAATGAACGACGTGTAACATGGGTAAATCTCCGTCAAAATAACCCAACTGTAACTGGCAAAAGAACGACAAACCAAAGAGTTATGTTATATATCCTTCAGAATTGAAGACTTCTCCGAGAGGAGTAGGTTTCAGCGAACGCATTTTTATCAAGTCCCCGGATGAAAAATAAGCACTGCGTAGTTACCTGTCTTCCACATTAGGTTCAGCTGAAAGTTATATTTCCTTTGGAAAGAGGTGTCTGCTTTGAAAAGAGGTACCTGCTTTGTCGGGGATCACGTAAACACTGATAGATTCATTGTATGCAGGTTAGATTCGATGGCGTAGTACGATCAGTACATGCATACAGTCTTGTAGGTACAGCACTGCTACTACACTGCGTTGTATAGGTATACGGCCGTACCGTACGTACCGCCGTATACGCAATAGATTTCCGTGACGTCTTTGAGACTCTCCTTACAATAGATCAAACATACTTGGAAAAAGAACGACAAACTACAGAGTTACGTTTTATTTTCTTTGGAATTGAAGACTTCCAGTAGGTTATGACACAGTGAACGGATAAGATAACGAAGTGTCCCGGATGAAAAAATTGCGCAATACTAACTGCGTAGTTGTCTTCTGGCACAGGAGTTTCTTCTGAAACTTGAATTTCCCTTGCAAATAGGTGCTTGCTTTGCCGGTACCCACGTGACCCGACATTTGATACAGTTGTGGACTTGGAGTAATGATAGTCTATTACTGCGAGCGAGTAGCGAAGTATATCTGTCGTGTTTTGGACTTGCAACAGTCGTTAGGTCCAATATGGTGACATTTCTCTTGTCTTGTTATGCCCTGCACTTCTTGTACAATATTGTCATTTTTATAAACTTCAATTTATCCACAGTACTTATAGGCCTTCTGTGTCGTTCATCGCCAGCAAAGGGTGATTGCTGAACTGTCGAACGATCCCCAGTTAAACATACTACCTTCGAGTGAGCACTTCCCATCATTAAAGACAATAACATAAAAGACAACCCTCCACTAGATGCATAACTCCATCACATTTGTTAGCATTTATTCACGCAAGGTGCTCTAAAGAGTTTATATATTATTCAAATATCTGTTATTTCAATTGGTCCTGTTGGCGCATTGGATAGGGCATAAGACTCAAACGCTGGCGGTACGAGGTTCGCTCCCCATTGCTGCGTGAATCGTCGAATTCTTTTTTCCCTTCAGTTTTACATTCGCGAGTGTGAATGCCTCGCATTCTGGTTCATCATATGTATCAGTTGTATCACACTGTACAATGCTGTGTGCGTATGCATTTAGTTCGTACAACGCGAAATTCCGAGATTTTCATGTTCTTGGATATCTACAACACTACACTGTACGAAAGCGGTATATCGGCCGGAATGTGTATTACAGTAATAATACGTACCGTAGGTATGCAATTCTATGCCCATCTTACGCAGACCACATGTTGAACCAAAATCAATCCCTGCGGAGATTCTTGTATTATGGTGTAAACGGTAGGTGGTAGGTACCGGTATGATGTTTTGTTGAATGCCAATATGGATACTATAATGTCAGTTCGGCTATAACTCTGCTAGATGGTGAAAGTTGTGTGATACGAAACATTGTCAACTCAACTATTTCCAATCATTACTTGAGGCATTACTTGGTTATGGTCACTGCTACGTATCCTAGCTAAAAAATCTCATATCCACTACTTCCACTTGCTTTTTAAGTGCATAGAAACGGACACTTGTCAAACAGAACGGCCCAAAACCGGACAAAAACGCAACTATGAACTATTTACTACTATTTACAAATTATTTTACATTAAGCTGGCAAAACGAAAATTTCTGTGGCTGATATGTACAAACACTCCCAGCCCACCACACAGGAATATTGCAAAGGAAAAACTATTGAATACAAACAATATTTACTGGTTAACCGTCACCCGGCCCGCCCTCACCGAAACAAGTGGACCCCACCGCCTGCAGAACGTCGTCCCTGGCAAACGAACGAAGTCTACCTCAACCCTAAGCTTAATCTCTGTCCTCACCGACGCAAGGACGACGTCCACAGGCCTCTCCCTCTCCCTGAATACAACATTACATGATATCGGTCTCTCCATAAGGCCAGCTTTATGGAGGCCGAAACAAAGGCAAGTATGCCACGAACACATGAATTGCATGGCGGGGGCGACAGACCATACAGAGCGTAGTCCTGGCTGACCGCCCAGGTGTTGCGAAAGGTGAGACGATCAGCCAGTACTTGAAACCCCTCCCACAAGAGGGCCACAAAGCCACACTGCCAAAACACATGTGGCACACTCTCCCACTTAGTACATCTTCCACGTTTGCTGTTAACGCCCGCCCTGCCGTTCTGCACAGTCAGTACTGCAAACTTGATATAAATGCACGTCGTAACGTTCGTAAGTCGTAACGTTCATGGTAAACTACAGACCATCCGACTGTGACTGTGAAAGAAAAACCTTGAAAATTTCCAATCATTTCGTTTCCTTTAAAATTATTACTATTTTTTCAAGAAGTAGGGTATGTCTGTCTCTTCTTCTTTCCAAATGACAGTATCGAACATCTCCCGATATGATATATTTTCATCATCTTGTTGTAGTAGTAAAGGTAAATCCCCCTACAGTGTGAATGGACGAGTCAAAGTAAAAAGCCAGTGAAGTAATGTCAGCAAGAAATTAATGATATGTTATGATTTTGATTAGTCTATAAGTATGCATGAACTTAATACACTTTTAATTCAACTATTATAACAATTTTGAACCATTGCAACAGTTTGATGTGCTGTAAAGTGATGGTTTTACAATATTTGCTTCCATGTTTTAATGTGCTTAAGTTTATTACTGCCTAATTTTGCTAAAACGTAATTATATACCATGTTCTTATTATTTCCGGTGACGGTGTCGAAGTAAAGCCTTCCTGCGGTTCCGTGTTTGGTTCACGGAAGAAAACGTCGCCCCTGGCTCTTCGCCAGAGAGTCAGGGGACTTTTGGAAAAAAAGGTTCACGGAAGAAAACGTCGCCCATGATTCTGCACCCGTTAACATGATAGATAGAATACAATGGTCTGCTGTGATTGTCCGAAATACCAGAAATGGGGGGAGGGGGGGGGGTGATTCCATGCACTGTGGAAGAGCTGGTATAACCCACCGCCCTGCTCATGGGTAAGTTGATAACGTGTACTAAACTTCCGGAGCTAGAAATTTAGGGTTTCAAAGTATGTGCGCCCTCAAAATTTTGCAGCCGTGCTCAAAACATCACTCATTTTAATGGTGTGCAAAAGAGCATGTCATGTCATCATTACTGACCTGTCCTGCAACAATTTAAAAGGCAAATAGGATTACCACAATATGATCAAGTATATATCCAAGTATCTTGATTCATATGTAGCTCTTTGTGATCAAGTAACAATAATTTATGAAGAGTAATGCTCTGCTTAACTTTGTATAATATTTGATGTGGCCTAAAACATTATGAAAGATATTTGAAAGGGAACAAGAGGCAAACTCATGGAGAAAATTTGTGCCTAATAGACCTTTGACTCCAACACTTAGCAAACAAAATGTTGTGTTTTAAAATTTGTCTCCTCATCCTCTATATCATTACATTTAATGACTTAATTATTCCTTGCAGAGTCATGGTGGGATGTGTGGGTGTGTATGTGTTTGTGATGGTTTACTTGTAGACAAAATATCTCAAGATAGGAATGGGGGATACTTTTCATACTTGCTATAAATGCATTTTGCCTATCTTTCTTAGAAGAAAAACCGTGTAGAGGTTGTGAGGTAATGTGAGGATGTGAGGTCACCACAGGTCAAAAACCAAAGAACTTGTAAACATGATATCTCAAGTAAGGAAAGGTGAATACCATATACTTGGCACACAGATGCACTAATGTCAGAAGGTCAACCTTGCTGTTTTTTGTGGAGGTCAAAGGTTATCTGAGGTCACCAGAGGTAAAACTTAACTTTGGAAGTTACTGCGAGCAATATCGCAAAATAGGAATGATGGATACTTTACAGAATTGTCATGTTGAGAGGAAGAATGCTCAGTTTTTGGAATAGTTCAGAGGCATTGAAGGTCACTAGTGGTCAAAAATTAAAAACCATTTATGTGTGACATCTCAAGAACTATTCATTCTTTTAATAATTGGCATGTGGATGCATCATGAACCTTACTGTTTTTGTAGAGATCAAATCAAAAGTTACCTAAGGTCAAGTAGTGGAAACTTGAAAGCTGCTTACAAACATATCTCCTGGGCCTAAAATAAATGGGGCTCATAATTAACATATGGATGCCACCATATTGAGTAAAGACTTGTTTTTGGTGGAGGTCAAGGTCGTTTGGGGTCACCAGAGGTCAAACAAGGAAAGCCTTGTAAATATGATATCTCTTAAAGGGTTAGGCCTATCTCTATGGATTTTATAGTTGGCTTTCCTCCCACCTGTCAGGGTATACCGTCAGTCACATAGTGGATGAGGTTGGTTACACTCCTGATCTCAAGCACCCCTGTGTGCCCCAGGTAGATAGATGACTTTGGTTGCTTTCGTTGAAACTGCTTAAGACAAGTCTTGATTACACTCTGGCAATTCATGTCAGTTCTTGCTCTCACTATTGCAAGGTTCTCTAGATCTGATAGCTTCCCATGAGCAATGTGTTAATAATTCAGGGTTGTAACTCATTTGGGAGTTTCAGGTTTTTTCCCTTTAGTTGGAGGTAGCTAGCAGGAATTTTCTTTAAGGAGCACTTATTGATCAAATTGTCAGTTTTAAATTCTGGAAAGCACGAGTACTATTAAAACGTATTTTCAGAAGTAAGGGTTCTTAAAGCCTTTTGTCTCTCTGGTTTCAACATGCTGATGAGCAGTAATGGTTAAAAACCAGTTTTCGGTTTGACCTTTTGCTAGCAATTCCAGTTAAGGAGTTGAAGATAATAGCATCTTATATGATCCTTACAGAGACATACTACTGCTCAAAAACCCCCCAAACCCATTTTTTTTCAATGAAAAATGAATGAAGTATTTGGTTCCCTTCAGTTCAAGTTCATTCTCATTTGCAAGTCAAAAGTTTTGTAAAAGTGTTTGTGAGGCACTTAACAACCAATGTCATGAAGTGATAACATATAGAGCTTATGCACCTACGTCACATTTCTCAATTTTCCCATCCAGGCGTACATTGTGCAACAATTGTTACTAAGGTGCTGTCGTGAGCGCGTATCTTTAACACACCTACTACGTATGGCAGTTCCATCCAGTAAGCCAAATTGAAACGCGCTGACGTCACGTGCATAAGCTCTATTGCATGGTACTCATAGAGATATTGCTTCTCAGAAATACCCCTATAAACCCATTTTTGAACAAAAAGTGAAGATATTACAATATTTGCCCCCCCCCCCCTTGTTTCATGCCCATCTCATGTTGTGTTAGGTCCAGTCACTCCTGTGAAGGCTTGGGGGTGTGTAGCTAATTGGTATGGGAATCCATGAAGAAAAGTTTTCTGTAATTTGTCATTACAATGCCGCCTCAAATTAAATTATAATCACAGACGATTGGAGATTAACTGTTTGAATCGTACTTGCTGGCCTAAAAATATGATCAGGGAGCTACTAAATACTCCTTTAAAGGGTATAATGTACTTGCTACTTTTTTCATGGTGTGTACGTGGTGCAGCAAGTGTGTGCATGATGCAGTGGCTCAACTCTCCACAAGAATTAAATTACTATTATGGGATAGGAACCAAGGGTCCTGATTGGCAGAAAGTGACATGCCAAAAAATTGACCAATAACAGATGGGATTTGAAACCAGACTGACAGAACTGGGGTACCGAGTGGAGAGTAGATGTCAGACTTACATGTAATAAGGTAAGGTATTGCACCATCGTGCTGCAATCCTGTAAAAAATCATTATCAGAACAACTGTACTACACAATACTCGTTTGCAAGTAAAGTTTCTTAGGCACTTGACTACCAGTTCCATGAAAGTGATTCCATATTGTATAGTACTCACAGAGATGTTCTTACTCAAAAATGCCACTAAACCCACATTTTAAAACAAAAAATGAAGACATTAGTACAATATTTGGGTTTCTTGTTACTTGTCTGCAATATAATACTATTTCTATATGTTACAAAGCAAGTTGCTATTTACATGAATATATGGCCCTTATTGAGAAATTACTGTTTAGAGGTGCCTATTAACCCCAATTTTGAGCACCCATACACAAAGTATGGTATTAGGTTATGTGGTCACATACTGGAAGCAAATTTGGTTGCCAACATTGGCCCCAAGCTCTAAAACTGCCAAAATTGCTGCTTTTCTGCAGAAAAGACCACTTTTGACAAGTCACTGCATAAACATGAATGTTTAGGGAAACTGAATATTTGCAGGTGCATGACGTTGTTGCTTTTACCACTATCAGTTCTTAAAGAGTTATAGATACGAAATGTCTATGCAAAAACGGATGTACTATTTTGCAGATTGCAGACTCGGATTTTGCAGAATAGATGTTACAAACTGCAGAACGTAGTGATAGATAAAATAACTAAAATTCTGTCAAGGGACCCTTCTGAATAAGATACAGAAATAAAAAGTGATCGGAATCCTAAAACGAAACTTAATCAGCGAGTGTCTTTTATTGTCCAGTGTTAAGTGATTTTCGAGTTGAACCCGATTTTTCTCTATGGTGGGTTCACAGTGAAATGCATTTTGCATTTTTGAATAAGCAAAAACATTCGATTAGTATACGTAAATCGCGACGGGTTATGTACTCCCAAGAGTCCCGTGGTAACTCTCTGCACACAAGAGCCAAATACAGTAGCCTAGTAAAAAGTCTCGGCCACCATATGAACGATATTGTAGCAACGAAGAACACTCTGATCATTCATTTCTGCCTGTAGAGCCACCGTGAAAGTCCTAATCTGACCAGGCGCAACTGCATAGTAGGCTTACACAAACTGCCGTGTTTAACAATAGACGTGAATTCATCCATTTTACATTGACGGTGAGGGGAAGGTCCCCAATTTTCCGTCCAAAACTCAAAGTCGTATTTTGGGTATTTAATACACTCAGCATGCCAATTTATTCCCTCAAAATCATGTGCTATAGCCTAGTACGCTTCAAATTTCCAGACGAAAATCACCCGCGTAAAAATACCTCGCTGCTAAATCAACCAAGCTTTCTGCCGGCTCCTCCCGCGTGTGGCTTACTTGACTCGCCTTTTTGCAACTCCAGTGAAACTGATCGCTGGTCATACCTTTTTCAAAGTGCAGAAAAAAAATTCGCAAACATTCGGACGTGAAAGAGAATCGCTTCTTGATGATTGGTCATAATTTGAAAATCCTATTCTCAATTGGGTCAGTTTAAAAATATCCCGCATGCGCTGAGCTGCAAATCGAATATTTTCTTCATATATTTGACGGTCTCTGTGCATTGTTTTAATATCGTAATTATTGTTATTGTCACACGTACGTTTCAAGAAGTCATTTCAACATCAAAGTTCTTCAATGTATGTTGCGGGGTAACAATGAGAATACGAAAAACCTTGAGATTCGAAAATGAAGGATTATGGCCAGTCAAAATTCAGCTTAGAACCAACAATTTGGCTCGATCTTAGATGCCTGCGTTGTGTACGTTGGGCACACGTACCTGAAGTAAAAGACTTTCAACAACCCAGACTTTCTTGTCTCAAAATTTGAATTATCGAAGCTTCAAGAATTCGATTGCAATGTTTTGTCTAGGACATTCTGGTATGGATTTTAATTATCAATCATAGAAGATCCTTGCTTAAACATTCCAACACAAGTGCGTTTCCGATATTTTGATATTTGTAAATCTATTTTGTTGAATTTTCCGAGATAGTATACCTGGTGTCTGCATCTGGTTAACTGTATGCTTCATTCTGCGAAACACGTGTTCAGCTAGCCCAGTCAGGGTATGCAGCACTGCATGTCAATGAAGTGCAGTGGGAGTGTGTCAAGCAGTGATTAAAAAATACAAGAGTAACGTGCTCAACTGTAAGTTGCTGGAGATGGATTTAAACACTTCGTTCGCAGTGCATGTGGTGGCCAAGACAAGCTTATGCTTGCTGTACATGGACCAGTGCCTGGACCAGTGAGGGTTTTACGTAAACTGATCGAAGGCTTTGCTCGTTCATAAATGCAAAATGCATTTCACGAGGAATGCACCTTAGAGCAAAATCCGGTTTAATTCGAAAATAGCATACGTCTGGACAAGAAAAGACACTCGCCGATTAACTTTGTGTTTCTTTTAAAATTTTGAACAATTTTTTTTGAAGTATTTTACTCAGAAGGGTAACTTGATGGAATTTTCCTTATTTTATCTGGTACTACATTCTGCATCTTGTGACATCCATTCTGCAAAATCCGAGTCTACAGTCGATCGGCAGTCTGCAAAATAGTACATCCGATGAAAAAATGCATTTCTTGACCTTAACAGCAAGAATGGCCAAATTTTGAAGTTGCTGGCAATCCTCCCCCCCCCCCTCCCTCCACTTGCACATGAGAAAAATGGAGTACATCATAGTTTCTGGTTCTCTGGTGTCTACTCTACATCAAATTTTTCACACAAAAAGTGCATCCTGCATAAAGATTACAATTTCAAAACAACCTGGTCGGGTGGTTCTACAGTAGAGAGGATAGGATTATATCCTATCCTCTCTACTGTGGCTATAGTCCTTCATGGCAGAAGCGCCCATTTAGGCAAATGCACATTTGGCTTGTGTTCAAATAAATGGGACTTATGAACTATTGAACACTACCTTTTGAGGAACAAAGTATGCTGTGCTTGTCCGTTGGTTAGGAAGGTGTACAGAAATAACTTGAATGTGAAGTCTTTGTTATCATTAACAGGGGCGGATGCAGGTTTTGACTAAAGGAGGGGTTTTGCGATATAGTTACTATCTAAGCGGAGCGCCACCAATGGTTGGCGCGAAACGTACAGAGAAAATTTTTGTTCCAGAAGACAGTGGCGTAGCCAGGGGGGGGGACAGGGGGCGAGTTGCCCCCTCTGGAAAAATCTTGGGGGAAATTTTGAAAGTGAATATATGGTGAAATTTGCGCATGATTTGGTAAAATTTTAAATTTCTCAACCAGTACACTTTACTTATTTAAAAGTATATGCAACACTAGCACAACCAGTCCTCATTAAGGTTTTCAGAGGTGGAATGATGACACCATGCTTATAGTTGTACTAGTTATGTTTTACTATCTGTTTTATAAAGGATGGGATCTCTGGACCTCTGACAAGGGACTCTGCCCTTTTACTGTATGCTTCCAATGTTTCTTGATAATTAAAGCAGCAGCATTGTGGTATATGCAGTTTGTTAGAATGGGTCAGTGGTCAAGTGCTATACTCTGCTACAAGGGCAGGTCCTCGTAAAATTTGGACAGATTGTGGTGAACTGGTGAAGGGAAAGGTGTACCAGGGTTCACTTAAGTACTGTACTTCACCCACTGTGATTCTGATTTGCCAGTAGGACTCAAGAAAAATTCACCAAGACCTGAAGACAAGCAAGATAAAAAAAGCTTCCTAAAAAAAATAGGAATTCTTGGTGATGTATTTAGTTTAATTTAGCACCAAATTTGGCACCATTTTGCATCTAGCCCACCTTACATGAGCAAAAATTTTCCAAAGGGGAACCCCTCTCCCCTTAGACCCCTCCCCCCAGGACGTCGATCAGTCACATTAGCCAGGTCGGAGGAAAGCACCCGGACAAAATTTGGACCTGCGGAGAACACTGATTATTATAGGAAGCAGATCACTAGTTGGGGAAAAATCTTGGTGCTCTTGCCCCCCCCCCCCCCGACGAAAAACCTGGCTACGCCACTGGCAGAAGAACCCCCAGATTGCTGGAAATGGCATTTTCCACGCGTTTCCTAGGATCTTTGATCCATATAAAAACAAGCTTTCATTGAAATTACCTGTGTCAGAAATTTTATGATAAATGTCCTGTCAGAAAGTTGTCTTCCTTCTTGTGAGAGATGCATGCTATACAGCCCGATAACGATCTTGGTCGTCAGGAGTTCGGAGCATTCAATCATTTGTTGTGCTCTCTCTAGGCCCTCACAGTGATTCACTCAAAGCTGCTCGCTTGTGCTCAATAAAGAAAATTTGGTCTCTCTTTTTGAAATCTTCTGAAAGTATTTTGGTATTGGGTCCTTAAAATTCAACTGGTAGGCTTAATCGCATGGGATTTTTGGTTGTCTTGTTATCTAAGCGGAGGGCGACCATCGGTTGGCGCGGCTTTAGGGGTGGCGCCAGGATTTGCCCAATGGGGGGGGGCAGACTCCCCCACGAGGGGCCAGCGACCCGAGGCCCCGACAGCCATGATGTCGTCGAGGAATTGGTGAGGAGGGATTTGAAGAAAACTTGTGTACTAGATTATGACATTGCGGGGCATATATTTCGTAATATTTGTATATGGTAGAGAAATATATTTTCGCCCTGATTTATCGTTTTTGATTCCTTGCCGAAGGCAGGCAAGGAATCTATGCGATGGTGATGTCGTGTGTGTGTGTGTGTATGTGTGTATGTGACGCCTAGCTTGTAAACACGATATCTCAAGGTAGCAATGACCGACACTTTTCATATTTGGTATATAGATTTGTCATGTTGAGAGGAAGAACCTTATTGTTTTTGGTGGAGGTCAAAGGTCATTTGAGGTCACCAGAGGTCGAAAACCAAAAACTTTGTAAACACGATATCTCAAGTTAGCAAAGACCGACACTTTTCATATTTGGTATATATATATTTGTCATGTCAAGAGGAAGAACCCTATTGTTTTTGATAGAGGTCAAAGGTCATCCGAGGTCACTGGAGGTTAAACTGCGAAAACCTCCTAAACAGCTTGTAAACACGATATCTCAAGGTAGTAGTGACCGACACTTCATATTTGGTATATAGATTCGTCATGTTGAGAGGAAGAACCCTATTGCTTTTGGTGAAGGTCAAAGGTCATTTGAGGTCACCGGAGGTAAAAAGCTGAAAAGCTCGTAAACACGATATCTCAAGATAGGAATGACCGACACTTTTCATATGTGGTATATGGATTTGTCATGTTGAGAGAAAGTACCCTATTGTTTTTGGTGGAGGTCAAAGGTCATTTGAGGTCACCAGAGGTCAAAGACCGAAAACCTTGAAATCGGGATATGTCAAGGTAGGAATGGCTGATATGGATTTGTCATGTTGAGAGGAAGAATGCTATTGTTTTTGGGAGAGGTCGAAGGTCATCTGAGGTCACCAGAGGTTAAACTGCGAAAATAATGTAAATGGCTTGTTATCACTATATCTCAAGATAGCCATGACAGACACTTTTCATATTTGGTATATAGATTTGCCATGTTGAAAGAAAGAACCCTATTGTTGTTGGTGAAGGTTAAAGGTCATTTGGGGTCACAGGAGCTAAAAAAACTGAAAAGCGTGTAATAACAATATCTCAAGATAGGAATGAAGGACACTTTTGATATTTAGTGTATAGATTTTTCATGATGTAAGGAAGAACCCTATTGTTTTTGGTGGAGGTCAAAGGTAATCTGGGGTTACCAGAGGTCAAAAAGCAAAATTTTCCAACAATTCCCAAGATTGTTATATGAGGTCACCAGAGGTCAGAGAGCAGAATTTCCAAAGAATTCCCAAGATCAACATCTGGGGGTTACCAGAGGTCAAAAAAAAAGCAAAATTTCCCAAGTATTCCCAAGATCGTCATCTGGGGTAACCAGAGGTCAAAAAGCAAAATTTGCCAAGAATTTACAAGATCCAAGATCCATTGGAGTTGAATCCCTTTCAAGACACTTCCTTCCTTTTGCCTTTTTTGTTATATTTGGTGATGTTCAGAGGTCATGTGAGGTCAGCAGAGGTCAAATTGTTAAAACATCATAAAATGATGTAGTCAAGAAAGATAAATTTGAGGGATAAGGCTCAGTGCAACAAATCATCCCCATTCGGCAAGGAATCACTAAGTCTTTGGGCTTTCTGGTTCCTGGAATCTAAACTGTGAAATTTCAAAGCGCGCGAAGCGCGGGAAATTTTTTTTGGATAGGCCTACACTAAAAAGAATCTGTACTTATTTGAAGCATATATATACAGGTCAATTGTCAAGGCAGTTGGGCCATATCGGGCATAATCTACGCTGAACTTCCTTCCTCGAGTCACTAGCAGTGCCGCACGACAAACACAAGAGAACATTAACTAGGTTTAGCAAAATAAGATGAATTGACCGACATTTACAAAAATCCATGTATTCACTTATATTAAGTTACTTGAAAGGGTGAAAAGGGTTTGTACTATATTTACGTATTAGTAACGGAACTGAGGAAGCAGTGGGCAAAGTGGACCGAAAATTTTGGGTTTTATCGGAGAAATGACCCTTTTGAAAGCCAAAATAACTAAACCGACCAGGTCGGTAGCGACATCATTTTCCCGACAGGAGGTCGGATCATGCAGTGACCCGAGTTCCGACAGCCCCTATGTCGAGGGGGTGGTAAGGAGAGGATATGAAGAAGCCTAAATATCCCAAGTCATTGCACTACATATTTTGCATAATATCGCTGAATACTTCATGAGCCGAGCTGCGTACTGATGGAGTACTTTTGAATCTGAAACGTAAAATTGCGAAGCGCGCGATTTTTTTTTTTTTTTTTTTTTTTTTTGGGGGGGGGGGTTTAAACAAAAAATATATGTAATCATTAAGAACAAGAAGAAAAAAACTCTTGGGGTTGTAACTTTGTAGACCATATCAGGGATAACATACATTTTATCGAAACCACCTGGACTACCCTATGAATTTATGAAATACCCAAACTTTGCTTCTTGAGTCCCCCATCAACTGACCGTACCGCATGACACACACAAGACAACATCAGGTAAACTTTGCGATATGGGATGGGATTTACGACCTCTACATAAACTGTACTCTACCTACATGTTACTTGTTAAGTTTGATAGGTCTTGTGCTATCTAGCAATGTAGTATGGAAGTACTGAAGAAACTGGAGTGACTCTACGGCGCGCCTAGCGCGCCGAAAATTTTGGGTTCTTTTAAGGGAAATTGTCCTCTTGAGAGCAAAAACAGGTAAACCGTCGGGGCGACTTGTCGCCGTTGGACACACTTTACCGTATCGACTAAGACTCCCCGACGAAACTGTTAAAATGCCCTGACGGGGGGGGGGGGGGCATGGCCCCCTGGCGCCATCACTGCGCGGCGTGGATGAAGAAAAATTGACCCTATCTCAGACCTTACAATCTATACTTAGGCCATCTTCATATTTCATGTTTTGTATGTTTGTCATTTCCATGGAAACATTACGTTTCTTTGATACCCTCCTTTGCTATACATACAAAGATGTCGTCTAGAGGCACGAAGAAAAAATATGCTAAAATACCGCCTACAGGCCACTGGCACTTTCCATTGCAAGAAACTCCAGGCAAACACCCACTCTTTTGCATGGAGTAATGTTTAAACGTGATCTTGGTCTAGCGTACTCTTGAGACCAACGTACTCTTGGATAAAAAAGAATATATCTTGTGTAAAAAATGAAAGGGATCCAGTATGTAAGCGAATTTTGGATTATAATACTTCCAGAACAATGGTAACTTCTTTAGATGTATGTCCCAACTGAACAGTCTAACTTTCCCTGAACGTCTTTACATCCAACGGATGTCCAAGTATGACTGGCCTTCTCGATTTCTGATTATATTAAGTGATTTCAATCTAACGACAACCACTACCAGTAGTCAACACAATATTTGAATTTTTCAGCGAGAGTACTAGCGAAAAGCTGGAGTCGCGTTCCCATTTTTTAAAACAGGGTTAGGCACTACTGGATGCGATTTCATTGCATATGGGAACCAAGATTAGAGCTGGACCTCCTCTTGAAGGACTCACTGACTCTATAAGGATTTTGAATGAAAGAGAATCGGAACGATGGAAGGAAAAATAAGCTGTCAGCAAACTTATAATTATGGCATGTTAATTGCATTGATGTAACTGAAAATAACCTCCAAAACATACCGGAGAAAATAAACAGCATATTATACAAAAAAAAATTCTCGAAAATCAAAGGGGGGGTTAAACCCCTAACCCCCCTCCCCTTGGATCCGCACCTTATTAAGGTAGCAGACCACTAAGTTAATGGGAATCCCTGCGGAGGATATTACCCTACGAATTTAACACCGTAGGAAAATTTTTCAAGTTGGGTGACAGTTTAGACCATGTTGCTGAAATGATGTGCAGCTTTCAATTTGTGATGTGTATGTGGTAGGAATGGAATTGAAGTACTCATAGTCCTGCAAAAATAAAGAAAACTGAAGGTATTTCAGGCTCTTTTTTTGCAATAAATCTTTCTGCAATGCAAAATGGCATTTTAGGTGAAGTAAAAAAGCAGGAACAGTGCACCACCTTATTTTACAAGCTCCCCAAACTCAAAATCTCAACATGAATCATTTTATCAGTTATACAGTATATCTCTCTTCATTACATCTGTATACCTCAATGAGGACACAAACTTAACACCTGATACAGGTTACTTTCTCACTGGAGTAAGTGATTGGCAGCATCAGAATTACTCCAATCACTGGAATATCTGCAATCCCTGCCACATATAGCAACAGAACACAAAGGAACTACAGTGTAGGTATAAACAAAGAACTGCAACAATTTCGAACAAAGGAGAAGAGATCTAATGCTTAGTTGAGCTTGTACTATGTGTTCCTTACGCTCTATGAACAGAAAAAAGCCATTGGAGATTGGTTTGGGAAATCAAAGCCATGGGGTTGGTAATAAGATATACAGTACCACACTTTGACAATAGAAAAGTGAGGTTCGAAAATCACCATTTTAACCAGGAACCATGTAACATTTTTCAAAGCTGTAAGGAGTATGTCTATATTCAGCATATTATGCCATACCTGAACAGTACTGGCTTTTACTCGCATTCAGTGGTATAAAAGGCATTGTCTGGTGGCATTTTGTAGGGGTCTTATATGAAAGATAAAAATTTTTCATTACATGTCATCCAAACCCCATATCAAAACGCCATTCCTAACTCAAGATATCTCTTCCTAAAGATTGGTTACTTTTAATAAGAAATACCTCCAAGTTTCCTCAAGGTCACAAAACGTGATCCAAAGTGGGCAAATTGCCTCAGATTCCTTTTGTTATTCTTTATAATTGGCTACCTTGTTCGTCCTTGAAATTTGATACCGTTGGAATGTTTAAATGTTTTTCCGTGTAGATATAGTGAAAAACTTTTCCATACTTGTGGTACAGCAAATAAAGTTATGGAATATTCAATATAGCGATATCAACATTATAAAGAAATACAAAAGCTACATCAAATCCATTTGCCCAGATGACATCACAGATTTCCCATCATGCACTAGGGAAACTGAAAATGTAGTATTTCTTCAAAAATTTGTATCTTCCGAATGCAAGATGCTATTGAGATGGGGTTTTCACTGCCTAACACAGAAAATTTTTCTGCTTTTTTTGAAAGCATCAAATTTGGTCACCAGACCATGCAAATTAGTGTAAGGTTAGGACACAAAAGAATTGACTCACAATTGCTCCCTCGAGTAAAAAGTGAAAAGAATTTGTTGAGAAGTAGCCTATACATATTGCCTTATTTGATGAGTGAAACTCAGGCACTTACAAACCCATGAAAGATCTGAAGGTGGCTTGTGGCTATACCATTTGTCTGGAGATCATAGAGAATTGTCAGTTTCAAAATGCCCGAGGTTCAGGAGTTTACCCACTGCTTGAAGGCAAGGAAACTTTTTGAAGGGACCATATAGGTCAGTCATAAAATACCCCGGACCATGATGAAAGGACTGCAGTTGTTCTGTACAGTTGGATGTAGCACTACTGAAAGTTCATTAAGTATGTCTACTTCATTTTAATTTTTATCTTTAGGTCGGTCGGTTTATTTCATGCCAAATGTTTCGGATTTGAAGATGTCCTACATCAACCAATCGGCGGGCTGGTTCAGATATTTTGCTTATGGAAGTAACCTGAGCAGTCTTCGCATTCACTTGGATAATCCATCAGCTGAAAAAATTGGCATTGGGAAGTTAATGGTAAGTGTAACATATGTTATTTAGTTGGCCACAGTAGTAGAGTGGGTGATGCTGTAAAAGATTTCACAGGGTTCACACACAACAGTAAGGAACATGAAAAACATAAAAGAGCCATTCATTATGTTTGACATTCAAACTAATGGCAGTTTAGCAGGGAAACTTTGCTGGATGTTTAAAATGACACTGGTTCGCCCCTTGGTTAAAATCATGAGTAGTATCTGTCTTTCAGCGAGTCTAGAACAGGGCTACACATGACAGACCCATAATGTAGAGATCTGAAGGTCAAGAAGTTGGTCATGTTGAGTCTTCCCCCCCCCCCCCCCGCATGGGTGTAGTTCCTTTGGTAAGCAGAATTCCTTCAGAATATATTTTGAATATACAGAACTTCATCAATGAGCGTTTAATGATGTTGTCTTTGTAGTGTTGGATAGTATGCTATGCTGGATATTGCTGGATAGCAAAGACTCTGAAAACCTTGCCTCCAGGGCAATGCCACGTGTAAATTAACGGTTTAAACCCTTTGGTATCTTTAGGAATACGTTTCCTACAACGAAAATCAACCATTCTGTTAGTTTACAACTTGTTTTCCGCTGGAAAATTGAGAAAAAAGACACCCTCCTCCAGCCTTCAAAAGTTAGTCTTCCCGAAAATTTTCAAAATCTTGTTACGTCATGTGACGTCACTTTAGGAACTGATCGTTGTTTGCCGTGGTATCCTTCGGACATTTGATACAGTGTTTGCATTCCATTGTACCGGTTACCAAGGTCGATACAATGTAAAACCTGCGTGAAAAGTTGTAAATTTTGGAATTGTTATCCCTTTTCTCGTGCTTACCAGTTGTTTTAGTAGATTAAGTGCATTTCACGCAGGTTTTTCGTCTTGGTGTCATGATAAGTGCTGCGTACAAACATTCACAACGCAACAGCATATATAGGTACAGCATGGAAGTACTTCCAGTACACAACATACCTGATACTACACAATGTATCACCAGCACTGTTTCTTAGGAGGTACCATGTGAAATCAAATTTAATACTTTCTTTGGAATGGCGGATCTGAGCCAGGGAGTTGCCCTCTAACGGCAACTCCCTGATCGGACTGTGGGTAAGGTGAGTTTTCTTGGATTTGAAATCAGAAAGACGAAGGCGATACTGAACAAGACGTCAGTGGTGCAGATGGGGTGAGTAATTCGTTACGGCGCATAGGACCGTATCGATTTGAGACTGTAAGGTGAGGTAAAAGTACAACACCACAACGTTTCGAGCATGAGAAGCATTTGGAGCAATTGAAAGGGACTTAAGCTTGGAAAGTTTTATGTAGGCAGTCAAAGTATGAACTTTAGGTTGTTTTCGTGCAAGAGTCAGTGGAAATCGTGGAACTAGCCTATGATCGAGTGTGCACAGTATTTCGCTAGCTGCTGCCAGTCCACACACTGTACGTATTACTGCAGACCGAACCGAACAGTACACTGCCGAGTTTTTTCGTTCTTCGGTTATGAATCAAGAGTATTTGTAATTATTAGTAATAGCCTACTGCAGCCCCAAAATTTAACAGACCGACACCACTCTCCAAACAGGCAGAATAAAGTTCAAATTCAAGATATAGTGCGAATTACAATCAGTACTATCTCTTACGTATGTATGGGCTATGCTGTACACCAGGTTCAGTATACGGAGGCTGGTGTTCCTAAAATGACGTCATTATCGTGTTGGCTTCAGATCTCATTTTCAACAGTCTATTTTTTGGTGCAATTTTTTGAAACATTAATTTCTTTTTAATGCTCAAGGCTAAAAGGGTAATGAAAACAGTTTTAGAAAGAGCTTTTTGTGTACTTTAGGCTAAATTAGTCTCCCGTTACTCCAATTTACGTGTCATGGCCACTTTCAGAATCATAGCTGCTCTTCATATGTAGTATGTAGATGCATTATGTCAAGAGAAAAGACACTTTTGCATTCAGTGGAGGTACGTGAAAGGTCAGCTAGGATCATTGGAGGTCAAACTGAAAACCTTGTTTACATGTTATCTCAAGAGAGTTAGTTAGATGAGGTTTAACGTCCCAGTTTCCAACCAATTGGTTCTTGTAGAGACGACCACGGCCTTTTTTCCAGTTGTGGCTCACTGCCTCTCAAGAGAGGAAGTACACATACTTTTCATTTTTAGTGTATAGATGCATAATATGGAGAGGAAGAATCCATTTGGGGGGGGGGGGGGAGGTCAATATATTTCACAGCTAGGTCTTAGATTTTTGGGTGTAAAACTATGGAATTCTCTTCCCTCTGAAATGACTAGGTGTAAATCTCTACTTAAGTTTCAAACAAAAGCTAAAAGCTCATTTTATTGCAAACAGCCTTTGATTTTTCCTTCTTTTTATGAGTATTTTGTATTTTCATGTTGATATTTCTTGTTATTTCCTTTGGTTATGTTTGTTTGTTTTTGTTTGCTTCTGTCGTTTCGGGGTATCAACCTCTATAAGCTCTTAGAAGCTTTAGTTGTCACTCCTCAGTCTCATCCTCTTCTCTATTCACGTGAAGTAATTTACGCTTGTTAATTAATTTACATGCTATGCTACTTATACTTACTTTTATCTTGTTATCATTCAATTGATTTGCTTGAGACTGAAATAAAGTTATACTGAACTGAACTGATATATCACAGCAGATACTGGTGCAAAAATTGTTCCTTTTGTGATACAAATATGAAGTTTGGCACATAGAGGGTGCCCTAGGAAGTTTTTTGGCCATTTCGTAAAATGGCCTCAATGGGTACGTATTTTACTTATATTTTGTGGAACATTTTTGGTCACATAGACTCAACAATTATGGCACCAATTCGTGTATCTTGCATGTCATCATTGACGGCCGCATTTTAAAATGGTCACCATTAGTTTTTGTTTTACCTATGTTTTGAAATGTTTTTGTGTAAAAAGTGTTGCCGTCATAAACTTGAAAGCCTTGCATTTCGTACATTATAATCAAAGACCTGTTTTTATCCATAAGGTCATCAAATATTTGTCTCCTGTGACAATAATGGGGGCCATTTTCCAAAATGGCCATCAATGCTTTTTAGTTTACATTCACTTGATAGGCCTACATTAGGCCATTCTGCATGTATAAAATGTTCTTTTGGTCAGGTAGGCATAGGCTTGTACCATAAGGCACCAATTTGAAGGTCTCTGTATAAATTTGTCATCACAGATTTATACTGTAGGAGTGCCAGAGTTCAAAATGGGAACTCTGGGTGGGCCCACATGGGGTGGGGGGAGTGGGGCTAGTTGGGCGTAAGACAAGATCTTTTTTACACATAAACAAGACCATGGACGTACTGCTGCAAGTTTATTCTGGTCGAAGATACCTGTTCGCTGGAATCTAAACAAAGGAAGCATTTAGTGAAGCATCTGCTCAATCAGCATAAAATGATTTGCACATACCACGGCAAAATAAATTTATTTTCTTAAAATTATAACTCACCGACTATGTCAGAACCAACCTGAGCGACAATCTGGATTGCACGAGCCTGCGTCCTGTCAGCACAAGCACCATGGAGAGTGTGCCGAACGCATTGTCAATGGTATGATACGTGGCTAACTGCCCAAGCTTGGTTAACAAAAGGAAATGAATCCCAAGACATCTTTGTGAGTTATTTTACAAATGCTACAAAGAAAGAAGAAGAAGGAGGAGGAGGAGGAGCGCTGTAAGCACTTTACAGCATAAAAAAGTAAAAGTAAAAGTAAAATGTGAAAAATTACAAACCAACAAACAATAACAGAGCAGCACACGTAAAAGACTAGAAAGTTAAGAATAGCATTGAAAGCAATAAAGTAACAAAAGCAACACGAAAAGAAAAGCAGTTAAATGATAAAAGCAAAGGAACCCCAAAACAATAAAAGTTACATTAAAAAGTTTACTTAAAATATCTTTCAAGCGATTGAGTTTTTAAAAGATTCTTAAAAACAGTGAGAGAGGGGCTGTTCCCAATGATCAAAGGCAACTGATTCCATAATTTTGATCCTTAGTGACTAAAAGCTTGTTCACTGACTTTTTTCCGAGCTGTATGAATGACAAGTATAGACTGATCGGCAGAAGAACAAAGAGTGCAACGTGGCTTGTAGATAGTTAGTAAATCCTTAAGATACGCTGGGGCAAGATTATTGATACATTTAAAATATGCATTAAAATGCGAAAATTTAGTCCGAAATGACATAGAAGCCAGTGCAGTTCACGGAGGAGCAGAGTCACGCAATCAGGCCACGAAGCATTTAAAACAAGACAGGTAGCTTTATTTTGCATTTTTTTTTAAAGTCTTTTGATATGAATGGTTCTTATTTATCCCACCCAACAGTGTACTGCAGCAATCAATTCTCAAAGTTGTGAGACACTGCACAGCCATGCATTCATCAGTTGACAGGTATTTTCTCACTCTGCCGATGTTTCTAAGGTGAATCGAGCTGGACTTAATAACACTAGATACAACAGCGCTCATAGTCAGATGTTGATCGAAGTATGCACCAAGGTTTTTAACAAAAGTTGATGGGTAAACATGGAGCCATCAACTTTAATTGATATGCACCATGAATACTGTTGTGACGAGGGGACATCAGGTTAAGTAGCTCGGTCTTCTCATTATGCTGTAGATAATTTAGAGACATAATTTCATTTAGTCCTATGCACTTTTGTAGAACATTTATAGCCGTAAGTATCATTAGTATTGTGTGAAATATCTTACCGGAGGTGGTCGGCATACTTACGGTATTGAACATTATGCTTGCTATGTCTTTGGTAGGCATAGTGTAAATTGAAAAAAGCACTGGACCTAGCACAGAACCTGGTGGTAAAGGTTTAGATGCAGAATAAGCAGTTTCTGAACTGACGAATTGTGTGCGATCAAGCAAATAGGATTTGAACCATTGAAGTGCAACTCCTCGAATTCCGATTCGCAAACTAAGGGTGTTAATCAAGCGATTTTGATGTATCATATCAAAAGCAGCACTGAGGTCCAGAAGGGCAAGAAATACTGCTTAATTTCTTAGTTTCTTGGAAGCTGGATATGCCATAATGCTTTTTTATAAGGGCTGTTTCAGAAGAGTGGTGTGAACAGTGGAGTACCATGGTGGAATGGTCACATTAAGTTCAGCACAAGTTCTTAGGTCTCCGCAAAAAGCTGTGACATAGTTGAACAATTTCGCAGAACTGGTGCATCCAGATATGATGTTGTCGTAGAGTTAGGAATATACAAAACACGGAGAATGAAAAACCGTTCATATTTGGAGGTCAGGACAAAAATACAGAAATAAGTAGACCGTTGTCAGTGATTTCATACCTTAGAAATGGAACATCACTCCAGAGAAAGTAACTCCTTTATCAAAGTGATGGAAGCAAAGAAAAAAATCGGAGAGGCTGTTGAAGCAAGCCATTTACATAGCACTGCATAGGGTTGGAATATTACATGCAGACTTAAAAGTAAGCTTAACTTAAAGGGGAATTTTCATGATCCCAGACAGTTCCAATTCTCCCAGCTATGCAACTTCTAGCTCCTCCCATAACTGTATGAAGCTCTTCCTTGTGCAGGAATAAACCTGTTTTATTGCTTTAGGCCATGTCGTGGTGAGCATACAAGGCTATAAAATGTAATAAAAGCACTCTCTCTGCCTTGTGTGGAATGTGAGCTACTCTGCATCTTTCAAATTTTCAAACTTTGATGTCAATCAAAGAGCAGTCACCAACTGAGAATTTTGATATACCCACACTAAAAATATACTTTGGGGTGATGACTGTCAGTCTTTAAAAGTGATACACCATAACATCCTCCCCCCATGAATGATTGACTGAACAATCGGCATTCGTTATAAACAGGGCCGTAGCGAGCGGGGGTGTGGGGGTGTCACACCACACCCCCCCCCCCAATATTTGGTCGCCCGTCGGCAAATATTCCGTCTGTCGGCAAATATTCCGTCTGTCGGCAAAAGGAGGAGAGGGAAAGGAAAAGAGGAAAAGAGGAGAGGAGGAAAAGAAGAGAGAAGAAGGGAAAATAAAGAGAAAGGAAAGGAGTGAAAGGGAAGACGGAGAATGAAAAGAAAAAAGAGAAAGAGAGAACGGGCCAGTCTGCTATTGTCTGTTTCGATTTTCGGCTCTTCATCTGATTGGCCCATTCAAGTTGAAGGCCCGTCGGCAAATCGATTATGCATGTGACGGCCGTATCAACGGTGTAATTGGACGAGTGACTGAGTCCGTCGGCAACTCGGGAAAAGAAAGGGAAGTAACGGCTTCCGTATAGGTGCACTATTTCGGGTCATATGACATTCTTGAAAACCACTTTCTGCACATTATTCCTCACTTTTATCATCACCATGGGAAGCAGCACCCGACTACCTATTCAGAGGGTATCCTTAGCCCGTCTTCTAAACCCTAACCTTGACTTCAAACACATTTTGCAAACTTCTGAGGATCCGGTTTACCCACAAACATCCTGGGAAAAAATAATGCGTGCTTCATGTCTTCCCTTCACTGCAATCTCAGGCTTTTAACTTTTGAACACCGAAATGAAACAGATACAGAACCCATCTTCAGATCCTGGCGTTCGAAGCATATTTTGAACGCTTGTGTTGAGATTTTAAACACTTTTTCTCCTTTTTTGAACGCCGGACGCCTATCCACTTATCGTATTTGAACGCCTGACGCGTCTAGTGTTCAAATGCTGACTCGGAACACATAGAGTTCCAATTCTGAAGGACAGGTTCAGCTCCTGAAGTTTAGTGGCATGACGGGAGGAGTAGCCTAACACATTAGAATTAACCGGAATCTTTGCATTGGATAATGCATTATGAACCAAAATATACCAATCCTGCATGAGACTTAATTTTTTACCGAGAGATTAAGCTTAAACCTCAGAGCTTCCGGGGGCGAAGCACCCCGAACCCCCACCAGGGGCCCTAAGGCCGGCCCAATGTTTTAGCCAGCCCCTACTTGCAGGACAAATGTCGCACAAAAAAATGACACGCAAATTCTACCCGGGTGTAAATTTTGAGGTTCCTCATTAGGGCAGAAATCCACTCAAATATTGCACCATTTGCGATCTAGGCATCTTTCAAATTCCAAAAATTTCCAAAGGGGAGGGGGACACCCCCTCCCTCAGGCTACAGATCAGTAAATGTTGCATTGAGAAAACGTCCAGGCTAAAACACTGGTGGGCCTCTTGATCCCAACCGCTTAAAACTATAGCGGCCTGACGAGAGGGATAGCCTAATGCATTAAAATCAATGGGAATCTTTGCATTTGATGATGCATTATGAACCAACCTGAGACTTAATTTTTCACCCAGAGATATACTTAAACCTCAGAGCTTCCAGGGGCTTCGCCCTCCAGAATCCACTAGGGGTCCTTAGGCGGGCCCAGTGTTTTAGCCAGCCTCTATTTGTGCGACAACGTCGCATAAACGGCGACAAATGTCGTACAAAAAAATCTGACACGCAAATTCTACCCCGGTGTAAATTTTGAGGTTCCTCATTAGGGCAGAAATCCACTCAAATATTGCACCATTTGCGATCTAGGCACCTCACAAATTCCAACCCCCTCCCCTTAGACCCCTCCACCAGGCCACAGATCAGTAAATGACGCATTGAGAAAAAGTCCTAGCTAAAGCACTGGCCGACCTCTGGACCCCAACCATAGCGGCCTGACGAGAAGAATAGCCTAATGCATTAAAATTAGTGGAGATCTAGTTTGTATTTGATGATGCATTATGAACAAAAAAAAAATCCATTCTGAGAATTAATTTTTCACCCAGAGATATACTTATACCTCAGAGCTTCCGGGGACTGCGCCCCCTGGATCCATAGGCGGGGCCCTGGACCCCACCCGCTAAAGCTCGTTTTCGCACTACGCATTACCAGAGTCCGTCGGCAAAACATAATCTCCACACCCCTCCAAAGATAACACCTTCGCTACGCCCCTGGTTATAAAATTTACCTTCCATTATGCATTTATCTTTGGCTTGCTCCAACCGTATGGATATACAAAGGTAATCAATCACACATTAGGATAATTTCTTTACGACACACTTTACAGGCGCGGATCCAGACATTTCGAAAGGGGGGGGGGCTGTAAGCCCCCCTTGAATATTCTCCTATATTAACATTATGCTAATTTTCGCGTATTTGTTATTGTTGATGTGGCGAAAAGGGGGGGCTGAGCCCGAGGAAGCCCTAACCCCCCCCCCATTTTGGATCCGGGCCTGCTTTACAACTGATGCATATTATGTCAAAAATATTGAAGCAAATAAAGCGTTGCAAGTTTGATTCTTGTGTTCAGAAACTTCAACCATTTTCTAAGAAACATAATTTCACAATTGGTCCCCTGAAACACTTTGATCCAACACTCTCGTCAACTCGCAGCACCCTGTTGTCCTTGCCTGGGTACAAAGTCATTACTCTGCTCAAAGGCCATTGGCCATGGGGAGACTTTTCATCCACAACTAAAACTAATCATTAACCTCGCGGTTTCTTTTTTTTTGGTCCTGCTCATTTTTGCCTTTGTTGCATTAATGACAGGTTTTCATTTACCCAACTTTTCCAAAATTGGTCTGCTAAATATTGCATCTGTTGCTTCCTTTGCTTACTGTACACATCAGACTTTGAAAAGATACCAGGTGGCAAATTTTGATTAGGCATCCTGAGGAGCAAATGGGTTGGAGTTAAGAGATCACTATTCCTAGGGTTCAGAGTTATCTGAGTGAGGGATCCGGAGTTAACATTGACTCAACTTCCGTTGTTATTGTCAAGAGAACTTCATCATGGACTATTTTTCCCCAATTAGGCCCTTTAAAATTTTATGTACAGACCTGATAACCCGTTTCCACAGACCACCCATGTGACTGGCCGACGGTAGATTAAAATACCAAGAATCACCCTTCTGAAGAAGGAACTCCTTAACATCCCTCTGCTTAACTTCTTGCAAAAATTGACGTAATTCCCTCTCTTTACTCAGTGAAGTTTGTGCCATTATCACTATAAATACCTTTGGGTAAACCTTGTCTACTCACAGACTGTCTAAAAGCATTAATGGAAGAATCAGTATCAAGTGAATGTGCAATTTTAATATGCACAGCTGGTACCGTTAAACAAATTAACATCCATATCATGCAACGGCCCAAAATAATCAAATCCCACATTTTTAAAAGGCGAATTACCCGGTGTAACCCTTACAGATGGCAACTCTGCCATTAACTGTTGACAAGGAGGAGCGTTGCATCTTTTACACTGAAAACATGTACCAAGTGATATCCCTCCCCTTATAACCCCAAACCTTTCTCTAAAGGAGGACGTTGAACCTGCTCCTAAATGACCTACCAATAACTGATGATGCTAGGCTACTTTTCCCCCATTGCAAATATGCAGTGAATAAACCTGTTCTCATCCACCATAGGCAAATATGACACTGCTCCATAGCCTCGTTCCGAAGCGTCTGCAAACGTTTACAATTCATTCACAACTATGCTTTCATAACCTTTTGGCATAAAGCATTGATCTCTTGTGATGTCCAATTATCACGGCAAATCACTAAGCCATTGTTTTCACAAATCTGCTTGTGTTCCCGATATCAATTCGTCCTATCCTAGGCCCTGGTGGACACACATCCAGTAACAATAGTTTACCCTTCAAACTAAGAGGTACCAGGAACCCTGAGGGATGATAAAGTGAACTGACAAGGGATAAATCTGCCCTTGTTGTAGGTGGCTTATCCTTCAATGTCGCTTTGAAAATGAATTAATTAGATTTGACATCCAACATGTACCCCTAGTGTATGCTCTAAAGGCAGAACATATAACCCCAAAAGACAATCATCTACATAAAAAATTATTCAACACAGGTTTGACTGTTTCCATGTCATAATGTCACTATTGTAAAGTGCCGTTTCCATAAGGCAAGGCAAACCTGGCACAACTGGGGGAGGAAGTCACCCCAAAAATATGAACCCAAATTTAAATTCAAATTTAAATTCACCAAAACCCAAATTTAAATTCAGTTGGTGATGGTAATCTCCATTCCACCACGACAAAAATCTAAGTGCCCCACAATCTCTGTCGTACACCCTTACCTAACAAAACATAGCTTCTGTGTCAGCTGCCATAGCAATTGTTTCCCATTTGGGCCCCTTGGCTAATCTTCGTGGAGCCCGTACCCATGTAAAGCCTATCATACCCACATATATCCCTTGTGGGCCTATGTGGGCATGTTGACAGGGACAAAGGCTTCTTTACAATGTGAATACTGTACTGTTTTTCATATACATACTGTGTTCAAAATAGTCCAATTTTTAGCTCAAACCAGTTCAAAGAGCTGTTTGAGCTATTGTGATCCGTCACTGTCTGTCATGTCTGTCCACAATTGCTCTTAATGCTCTCAGACGTACATTCGTCGATGGATTTTAACGAAACTTGAACACGTTGTTCGTTGAACATTAGGCTACTTGTCACGTTCAGGAAGATGAGTTCAAAGGTCATTTAGGGGTCATTAAAGGCTGTTATGTGAATAAGTATCTCCTCCTACAAACAGACAAACAGTGCTGTATGTTATTGAAAGTTAGTCTGTTCCTTACATGGTTCTGTAGGGTTGTACACAGATTTTTGATCCAAGGTCATTAGAGGTCAAAAGGTCGAAATACGTTGGATGTCGGTGGTATTGCTTTGCGCCTGTAAGTCCGATAGTTGCCAAACATGGATTTTGTAATTGACTTGCGAAGGGCTTCCAACAGGGTATAAAAATTTAGGTCAAAAGTCAGCCAAGGGTCATTTAAGGCCATAGTTGTAAATATTTTAAAATGCTGTTTTCTCGTAGATGCATTATAAAATTACCTTCAAAATTGCTGAGAAGTCATGTGCAGATTCCAAATTACTTCTCCAATTTAGGATGACGAATAATTTTGATACCTCCCTTACCAATTTTGTGCCACCCCTCTATTTTTACCAGTCACACAAAATCAGTTTACTACATATTTTTCTTTATACTGCACTCTCTTTAAAACTGTCTTTGTACACTGGTACAAGAGGTCAGTCATGTCAGGTTGTCATGTTAGTTTAAAGGGAGCTGTTTAATGGGTGCATGCAGGCAGTGTGTATTAAATCAACCATTGTCAGAGCATAGCCCCATGGGTAAGACTCAAGGTCAAGAGGTCAAATTACAGTATCACACACACATTCACATCCCATCAGAAAATTCTCATTCTTCATTGAGATTGATTGGGGAAATTGAGACATTTTTTCATTCATTCTGTGAGAATTAAATGAGACTGAATGAGAAAATGTCTCAATTTTCCCAATCAGTCTCATTGAAGAATGAGAATTTTCTCCTGAGATCACACTGCTTTTAAACTAGTTTTGCCTGTGACATGGAAGCAATGTGGGGGGTCAAATTTCTTTTAGTGTATTCAGGGAGGAAGCTCTTCAGTCGGTTGTTACTCTATTTTTACAGCCCATTAAACTTGTCTTCTGCTTGTCTAATTGTTAACTAAACTTTGTCATATGTGAAAACAGTAAACAGGGTAGTTGGGGCTTAGTATTTTACATGAGATAAGTTAAAACATTCGAAACTGCGGATACATCTGTTCAAGAAATGACAGCTATGTATGACAGATACTGATTGAAATATTGCATGGGGGAATGATTTTCTCGGCATCATAATTCATTACTGTGCATGAGTTGTAATTTACAGTCCCTCTTCCTGGCATACTTGCCTGATGTACAAATAACTATATTTTTAGTTCCTTGTGGCACCATAGAACCCATACTTTTTGGAGGCTTCTAGTTCCATGGTGGCAGACATTATAGCATGGACAGATTGTCTTGTTAAGTTGTTAGACCAAAAACATATGCAGTATTCTGTATTGTGGTCACTGACATATTTATAACCTCCAAGTTATATCATGAAATTAGTACACAATACATGTATCGCCTATTTTAAATTATCATCCTTACCAAAGGGTTTCAAAGATACAAGTCATATCCTGACAAGGTAGTGGCTTTAGTATCACCCACATGAAATGGGTTTTGAAGATACAAGTCAATGCTTCTACAGGTGGGGATGAGTGTCAGCCACATCAGAGGGGTTTTAAAGATGCAAGTCAACACCTCTACAGGTGTACAGACTAGTATCACCCACATTAAAGGGGTTTTTGATTCCTTGCCGTAGGCAGGCAAGGAATCTATGCGATGGTGATGTCGTGTGTGTGCGTGTGTGTATGTGTGTGTATGTGTGTTTGTGACGCTGCTTGTAATCGCGATATCTCAAGATAGGATTGACCGACACTTTTCATATTTGGTACATAGATTTGTCATGTTGAGAGGAAGAACCCTATTATTTTTGGAGAAGGTCGAAGGTCATCGGAGGTCACCAGAGGTCAAAAACCGAAAACCTTGTAATCGCGTTATCTTGAGGTAGGGATGACTGACACTTTTCATATTTGGTATATAGATTTGTCATGTTGAGAGAAAGAACCCTATTGTTTTTGGTAGAGGTCAAAGGTCATCTGGGGTCACCATAGGTTAAACTGCGAAAACCTCGTAAATGGCTTGTAATCGCGCTATCTCGAGATAGCGATGACCGACACTTTTCATATTTGGTATATAGATTTGTCATGTTGAGAGGAAGACCCTATTGTTTTTGGTGAAGGTCAAAGGTCATTTGAGGTCACCAGAGGTGAAAGACCGAAAACCTTGAAATCACGATATCTCAAGATAGGAGTGGCCTGTATGGATTTGTCGTGTTGAGAGGAAGAATCCTATTGTTTTTGGTAGAGGTCAAAGGTCATCTGAGGTCACCAGAGGTCAAAAACCAAAAAACCTTGCAATCGCGATATCTCGAGATAGGGATGACCGACACTTTTCATATTTTGTATGCAGATTTGTCATGTTGAGAGGAAGAGCCCTGTTGTTTTTGGTGAGGGTCAAAGGTCACTTGGGGTCACCGGAGTTAAAAAGCCAAAAAGCTTGTTAATTACGATATCTCAAGATAGGAATGACAGACACTTTTCATATTTGGTATATAGACTTGTCATGTTGAGAGAAAGAATCCTATTGTTTGTGGTGGAGGTCAAAGATCATTTGAGGTCACTAGAGGTCAAAGACCGAAAACCTTGAAATTGCCATATGTCAAGATGGGAATGGCCTATATAGATTTGTCATGTTGAGAGGAAGAATCCTGTTGTTTTTGGTAGAGGTCAAAGGTCATCTGAGGTCACCAGAGGTTAAACTGCAAAAACCTCGTAAATGGCTTGTAAACACGATATCTCCAGATAGCAATGAACAACTCTTTTCTTATTTGGTACATAGATTTGTCATGTTGACAGGAAGAAGCCTTTTGTTTTTGGTGAAGGTCAAAGGTCATTTGAGGTCACTGGAGGTGAAAAGCTGAAAAGGTCGTAATCATGATATCTCAAGATAGGAATGACCGACACTTCATATTTGGTATATAGATTTGTCATGATGTAAGGAAAAACCCTATTGTTTTTGGTGGAGGTCAAAGGTCATCTTGGGTTACCAAAGGTCAAAAAGCAAAATTTCCCAAGAATTCCCAAGATTGTAATCTGGCATCACTGGGGTCAAAAGCAAGAATTCCCAAGATTGTTATATGGGGTCACCAGAGGTGAAAAAGCAAAATATTCCAAGAATTCCCAAGATTGTAATCTGGCGTCACTGGGATCAAAAATCAACATTTCCCAAGAATTCCCAAGATCATTATCTGGAGTAATCAGAGGCCAAAAAGCAAAAGTAAAATTTCCCAAGAATTCCCAAGATTGTTATATGGGGTCACCAGAGGTCAAAAAGCAAAATATCCCAAGTATTCCTAAGATCGTCATCTTGGGTCACCAGAGGTCAAAAAGCAAAAATTCCCAAGATTGTTATATGGGGTCACCAGAGGTGAAAAAGCAAAATATCCCAAGAATTCCCAAGATTGTAATCTGGCGTCACTGGGGTCAAAAATCAACATTTCCCAAGAATTCCCAAGATCATTATCTGGAGTTATCAGAGGCCAAAAAGCAAAAACAAAATTTCCCAAGAATTCCCAAGATAGTCATCAGGAGTCACCAGAGGTCAAACAGCAAAATATCCCAAGTATTCGTAAGATCGTCATCTTGGGTCACCAGAGGTCAAAAAGCAAATTTTCCAAGAATTTTCAAGATCCAAGATCCATTGGAGTTGAATACCTTTCAAGACACTTAAGAATTTCTTTTTTGTTATATTTGGTGGGGTTCAAAGGTTGTGTGAGGTCAGCAGAGGTCAACTTGTTAAAACATAAAATGATGTAGTCAAGAAAGATAAATTTGAGGGATAAACCTCAGTGCAACAAAGCATCCCCATTCGGCAAGGAATCACTAAGCCTTTGGGCTTTCTGGTTAATTTTTAGTTGTTGCCTGATATGATGCACTAGTAATGGTGGGGGCTTTTTGATTCCTTGTCGAAGGCGGAAGGAATCTATGCGATGGTGATGTCGTGTGTGTGTGCGTGTGTGTGTGTGTATGTGACGCTTTGCTTGTAAACACGATATCTCAAGAAGGGTAACTTTGAGGGATTTCATACTTGGCAGGTAGGTTGCCCATGTTAAGTAGATGATACTTATACTTTTTGGTGGAGATGAAAGGTCATTTGGGGTCACAAGAGGCCAAAAGGTAAATACCCTGGAAATTACTTGTAAACACGATATCTCCAGAAAGATAAATGTGAGAGATGTCACACTTACCATGTGGATTGCTCATATTGAGTAGATGCTCCCTATTCTTTTTGTGGAGGTCAATGGTCATTTGGGGTCAGCAGTGGTCAAAAGGTCAAAACCTTGTAAACACTATATCTCAAGAAGGGTAACTGTGCGGGGTCTCATACTTAGCATGTGGATTGCCCACATTGAGTAGATGATCCCTATTCTTTTTGGTGGAGGTGGAGGGTCATCTGGGGTCATCAGAGGTCAAAAGGTCAAAACCTTGTAAACACGATTTATCAAGAATTGTAACTGTGAGAGATGTCACACTTACCATGTGGATTGCCCATATTGAGTAGATGATCCCTAGTGTTTTTGGTGGAAGTCAAAGGTCATTTGGGGTCACCAGAGGTCAAAAGGTTAAATCCTTGTAAACACTATATCTCAGGAACTGTAACTGTGAGGGTTCTCATACTCACCATGTAGATTGTCCATATTAAGTAAATGATCTGATTGTTTTTGGTAGAGTTCAAAGGTTATTTGGGGTCACCAGAGGTCAAAGAGTCAAAACCTTGTAAACATTCTATCCCAAGAAGGGTAACTGTGAGGGATCTCATACTTTGCATGTGGATTGCCAATACTGAGTAGATAATCTCTATTGTTTTTTGTGGAGTTCAAAGGTCATTTGAGGTCACCAGAGGTGAAAATGTCAAAAACTTGTAAACACGGTATCTCAAGAAGGGTAACTATGAAGGATCTCATACTTAGCAAGTTTATTGCCCATATTGAGTAGATGATCCCTATTTTTTTGGTGGAGGTCAAAGGTCATTTGGGGTCACTAGAGCCAAAAGATGAAAACCTTGTAAGCATAATACGGTATCTCAAGAAGGATAGCTGTGAGGGCTCTCACACTTGACAAGTGGATTGTTCATATTGAGTAGATGATCCCTATTATTTTCATGCAGTTCAAAGGTCATTTGAGGTCACAAAAGGTCAAAACCTAGTTAACATATTTTAAGGAGGATAATTTTGAGGGATCACATACTTGGCTTATGGATTGGTCATATTTAGCATGTAGGTTATTTTGGGTCACAATATTACAAAAGCTTTTGACCTTATTAACATGATATCTCAAGTAGGATAACTGGGATCTCATGCTTGTCATGTGGGTGGTTCATGTTTTTTACAATACATCCATATGGTAAGGAATCACTAAGCCTTTTGGCTTTCTGGTTCTGAAAACTTGCATGTTAATTTTTGATTCCTTGCCGAAGGCCGAAGGAATCTATGCGATGGTGATGTCGTGTGTGTGTGTGCATGTGTGTGTGTATGTGACACTTTTGCTTGTAAACACGATATCTCAAGAAGGGTAATTCCGAAGGATCTCATACTTGGCATGTAGATTGCCCATATTGAGTAGATGATCCCTATCGCTTTTGGTGGAGGTCAAAGGTCATTTGGGGTCACCAGCAGTCAAAAGGTCAAAACCTTGTAAACACTATATCTCCAGAAGGGTAACAGTGACGGATCTCATACTAAGCTTGCCAATTGCCCATATTGAGTAGATGATTCCTCTTATTCTTGGTGGAGGTCAAAGGTCATTTGGGGTCATCAGAGGTCAAAACGTCAAAACCTTGTATACACAATATCTCCAGAAGGATAAATATGAGGGATCACATACTTATTGTGTGGATTGTCCATATTAAGTAGATGATCCCTATTGTTTTTGGTGGAGGTCAAAGGTCATTTGGGGTCACCAGCAGTCGAAAGGTCAAAACATTGTAAACAGTATATCTCGAGGAGGGTAACTGTGAGGGAATTCATACTTACCATGTGGATTGTCCATGTTGAGTTTATGATCCCTATTATTTTTGGTGGAGGTCAATGTTCATTTGGGGTCACCAGCGGTCAAAAGGTCAAAACCTTGTAAACACATTAGCTCAACAAGGGTAATTGTGAAGGATCTCATACTTAGCATGTTCATTGCCCATATTAAGTAGATGATCCCTATTATTTTTGGTAGAGGTCAAAGGTCATTTGGGGTCACAAGAGGTCAAAAGGTCAAAACATTGTAAACAGTATATCTCAAGAAGGGTAACTGTGAGGGATCTCATACTTAGCATGTGGATTGCCCATATTGAGTAGACCATATTGTTTTTGGGTGGAGGTCAAAGGTCATTTGGGGTCATCAGAGGTCAAAAGGTCAAAACTTTGGAAACATGATATCTCAAGAAGGATAACTGTGAGGGATCTCAAACTTGACATGTAAATTTGTCATGTTGAGTAGATGATCCCTACAATTTTTGTGCAGGTCAATGGTCACTTGAGGTCATAAAAGGTCAAAACCTAAGTTAACATGATATTTTAAGGAGGATTACTATGAAGGATCACATACTTGGCCTGTGGATTGTTCATATTTAGCATGTAGGTCATTTTGGGTTACAAGATTTCCAAAGCTTTTGACCTTATTAACATGATATCTCAAGTTGGATAACTGTGAGGGATTTCATGCTTGTCATGTGGGTGATTCATGTTTGTTACAACATACCCATATGGCAAGGAATCACTAAGCCTTTTGGCTTTCTGGTTAAAGATACAAGTCAGCACCTCTACAGGTGGGTATGAGTGTCACCCACATGATAGGGGATGGTCAAAGCTACAGCAAGTGCATATAAACAAAGCATCATTCCCCATTTTATGGTTTGAGCTTCTGCACCATTGGTGCTCTAGTTTATTACGAATTATCAAGTATTGACCTAAACCATGAAATAATCACCATACCTTTGTACAGGCCTCAGACAATCCTGGACAAAAATGATGGGACAAAACAAGCAACGGTGAGATCACCATCCCCCTATATGCATCCCCATTCCCCTGTTCAATGTTGCGGCAGCCATACGTGTTCTGATACTTCAACATTGATACGGGGAGCAGGGTTTGTCCCGTGTGCTTTTGTCAAGGACTGTAGCAGGGCATTCCTTAGGGAGTACTTAGTGCTCATACTGTGTGAATTTGAAACCCTGGAAAGTGACAGAAGTACTCAAAAAAATATTTCAAGAGGCAAGAAATCACTGTTCAGCTTTTTGGTTTTCTTGTTATTTATGCAGTTCATTACTATGCCAGTGTCACCCTCGAATGCCACTAGAGTTCAGTAGGTTTGTTTAGCCAAAGTACCACGGGAAAAGGCCATTTTCCCGGGTGAAAAATAAAGACGTCTTATGTCGCCTGATGGCTAAATCCTCCTATTGAATTCTAGCCTCATGATGAAATTCAACTTTCGGTATTGTGAACATAAAGAGAAGTTTAAATGCCCATACATTATGTAACTCTGTATCCATCATCTTTTCCTTGACAGGATTATGAATTGTATTTTGGGGTTATAGGAGGCAAGGATGATAATTTATGGAGTGGGGGATGTGCCAGCATCAGAGAGAAGCTAGGCAAAGAAGTATGGGGAGTGGTGTGGAGAATTGACCTTGTTGACCTACCCAATCTTGACAGGTAAGTATGGGGAATAGAATGGAGAATTCAGGTAATTGACATTCTGAAGTTATTTGTTAAGTAGTTGACTTTGCTTTGCTTTTGATTCCTTGCCAAATGGGATAGGTATCTCTATGCAATCACACTGGCAAGTGTATGAATGTGTGTGTATGCATGTGTGTTTGTGACACAGCTTGTGAAAAAGATATCAGTGATGGATAGTTTTAGTTTTCAACCGATCATCTGTTAGATAATCGGCATGGACCGATTCCCACCACCGATTATTTGGAAACGGCTAAAATAAACTTCAAAGTTTCTGTAAAAACTGTATTATTAGAAAAAAAAAACACATTTCTTTAGGTTCTCGCCCAAAATATCAGCATTGATACTCACAAAACTTGCTAATTTATAGCTCTCCAAATGATAGTGATCATCGTCATTTTTGCCGAAACTTCTAGTGCAGCAAGTTCAGGTGTGCATGCAACAGACCATACTGTACAACACATCTGCATACAAATTGTACTACAGGAAGACAATGACTTCACGCTACATTTGTCTAAGTTTCAGTGCTAACCAGATCAACTGTACACATTTGGTGCACGTAGTGTAGCAACTTGAAATCTGGAAACTCAAGGCCCATTAAGTCATTATCCCACATAAATTATGCCACTTCCCACATTTCTTTTATTTCGTTAACTTTTCAGTTGTCTATGATACGCACATGGGCACACGTTATTGCCTTACAGGGAAAAACAGAATACAAGAGGACAATCCACGGAGTTGCTTATCTCATCGCTGGCACACGCATTGAGCCATGTAACTTACTAACAAGAACTTTTTCTCTTCCTTGTGGCATAAGGCCTACACATAACTGCAGGGACCGCGGAGACGCACTTTTTCTGCCGTGTTACTCTTTCATATACCTTAAACTGCATTTTGGGCCGCATTAAACTGCAATTTTTGTCGAACATATTGGGCTTCGATGATTAGCCCCCGCACTTCAAAATTGGCTCCCCGGTCTCCGGATATGTGCACTTGAATATGAACGCACAATGAGTGGTTTGAACTGTAACTCATAGTCTATTCATGTGTCAGTTTCTATGGTAACTTCAAATTACGCACTTTTATATCCTTTAATTTTTCACGCGCTCACAAAGTGAAATCAACTACCAGCGCGTTCATCGATGATAACACAGAAGTACGCGTGAAGTATTCTAGATAAAAAGACAGGCTATAGAAAGTTCTCAGTGATGTCACAGCTAGGGGTTAGCAACCGCCATGTCTGAGGGCAAGCCTGTACACACATGCCAGGGTTGCCCTCAGACATGGCTGAAATAATACACGTGAAAGCTCCTATGACGTCACGTGAGAACTATCTATACCTATTTTCTGCGTGTATACAATGCGCTGTTCTAACAATGGCGTTTTCTGAAATGCGTGCCTATTATACGCACATCACGGAATAGAAAGGCGCGTATGTCAAATCCACACTTCCGTCCTGATATTTGCGTCTTCATGCCCCCTTTTGCTGTGTAAAAGGACGAATTCAGTGCGCTATACAGAAAATCTGTGCACATAATATATGCATACTTGCGCGAGTTAGCATGCACATTATTGGAATGGAGAGCCAGTACTAAAAACAAACGCACATACTATGTGTGGTGTTCACTTACGGTACGTTGCTATCATCAGTGTTAAAGCAGTCATCAGGTACTGGCGAGGCTCTATTCACAGTGAACAGGCTCTTAAATTCGCGTTGGTGTCTTACTACGCGCTTTCTACGGGGAAGCAATTTGTGCATTCGTTTTTTGATTCCTTGCCGAAGGCAGGCAGGGAATCTATGCGATGGTGATGTCGGTGTATTTTGGTGCGTATGTATGTGTGTGTTTGTATGTGTGTAACAAAAATCTCGTTAGCACTCTAGTTTTTGAAGGGAAAGGGCGAGACACTTCAAAGTTGGTTTGTGGGTAAAGCATATAAAGATCTCAGCTGGGATTGGTTTTGGTGTGGTTCAAAGGTCATCATCTGAGGTCAGCAGCAGGTGAAATATGGACCTACCATGTTTGCAGTATCTCATCAGCTGTATGTTGCCTGAACTTCAGACATGGTGGGTAGAGTAGTACCGCTTGAGTTATGAAACTTTCCAGAGATTTATTGGAGGTCAAAGGTCATACAGGGTCATGACAGGTTATGGAGTAAAAAGTTTGTTAGGACTCTAATTTTTGAAGGAAAGATGCAGGATACTTCAATCTTGGCACATTGGTGTATTATGCAAAGATCTCCTTTGGGATTGTTGTTGGTGTGGGTCAAAGGTCATTTGAGGTCACTGTGAAGCAGAAACAGAAAAGCACAGAGCTGCATATATCTCAGGCACTACATGTTGCATGAAATTCAAGACTTGTTTGGAAGTTGTTGCATTAAAGTTTACTAGCATTTTCGTTATTTCTTGGAGGTCACATGGGGTCAGGAGCAGTCACAGAGAGAAAAGTTTGGTTAACTCATGAAAAATTGCTTGATAGTTACTGTTTTAATGTTTAGTAATATTTTATTTTCCCTAGAGGTCACATGGGGTCATGTGTGGTCAGAGAGTGAAAAACTTGGTAACACTAATTTTTTACATGGAATATATGAGATACTCTGCAGCTGGGGTTGTTTTTTGTGTGGGTCACATAGTAGGTTACAGGTGTTATGTTTAATTCAAACACTATATATTTTCTGCCTTTCACTTATTCTTATGATTTTATTGCTTTTAATATAACCATTTTGAACAGATCAAATTTGCAGTTACTTGGTTTATATTATGATTTTACAGGTTCTAAGCTCTTCTTTATTTGTGCCTCCCACTTTGTTGAGAACTGGAGACATTGCTATTGATACAACATATACCACTTTAAGAACCAGAGGTAATAACAATTCCCCCTCTACATGTCCACAGAGGTTAATACTGCCACAGCTCACAAAGACAAATCACCTTTGTAGACTGATACGTGCCCTTTGACCTTGATTGCCATGCTAACCACATATTTTGGTAGCACTAGCTACTTTTATTATGTATGTAAAGTTTCATGTCAATGTGATGTTTCCTCTTGGAGTTAGTGTAAACATAGTCATTTTCACATAATTTGACCTTTGACCGCTGACTTTTGACCTTTACTTCCGGAAATCAGTGTAGCACCGGGGTTCTACCTAGGGCATCAAGAAAATCGACTGTTCCATCTAGGAGATACGAACAAAACAAAATTGGACACACACACTAAAAGTGACGAAAATCACAATACAAGTTCACCCATACGCACCCTTGCTTCCTCACCGGGACATGAGAAATGTCCCGGTAGGGAAGAGACTGGAATTGCCAAGCAGCGGAGCTGCCAGAGATCTCTGCGATCAGACGTGGCCGCTTGAGGGAGGGCTGCGGTGCCGTGCATGCACGTGCAGCGGCACGTGACTTCTCGTTGCAGTGGCCGAATTTCCGGGTAGCTACTCGCAGTTTCGAGCCGCGCGTGAGCTAGGAAAGACGTGCGAGCCGTGTGAGCGGCGAGCTGCCCCGTGTCCCGCTAAGGACATGTTGGTGAGTGCACCCATGCCCCTAGCACACGTTACACACCGCGGGTGCACACATACACACACACACGACATCACCATCGCATAGATTCCTTGCCTGCCTACGACAAGGAATTAAAAATGTGATTTTTCTCAAAAATTGACCTTTGACCTCCTTTCACGTGACCTTTAACCCGGTTGCCATGGCAACCATATATTATGGTAGTATTAGGCAGGTTCATCATATGTGTGAAAGTTTCATGTGTGTGGAATGTTTCCTTCTGGAATTATACTAAAAAAAATGTGATTTCTCACAAAAATTGACCTTTGACCATGGTTGCCGTGGCAACCATATATTTTGGTAGCATTAATTACACGTTCATCATATGTGTGAAGTTTCATGTATGTGGAATGTTTCCTTCTGGAATTTTATTCAAAATAATAAACAAAAATGTGATTTTTACCAAAATTGGCCTTTGACTTCCTGTCACGTGACCTTTGACCTTGGTTGCCATGATAACCATATATTTTGGTAGTATTAGGCAAATTCATCATATGTGCGAAGTTTCATGTATGTGGAATGAACCTTCTGGAATTAAACTTCAAGTTCTAAAAAAAAAGTGAATTTTCACAAAAATTGATCTTTGACCTTCTTTCACGACCTTTGACCTTGGTAGCCATGGCAACCATATATTATGGTCGTATTAGGCAGGTTCCATCATATGTGTGAAGTTTCATGTATGTGGAATGTTTTCTTCTGGAATTATACTAAAAAACTAAAACAATGCAATTTCTTACAAAAATTGATCTTTGACCTTGGTTACCATGGCAAACATATATTTTGGTAGCATTAGACACGTTCATCATATGTGTGAAGTTTCATTTATGTGGAATGTTTCCTTCTGGAATTATATTAAATATGCTAAAAAATGTGAATTTTTACCAAAATTGACCTTTGACTTCCTGTCACGTGACCTTTGACCTTGGTTGCCATGGTAATCATAGAATTTGGTTTTATTTGGCACATTCATTATATGTGCGAAATTTCATGTGTGTTGGAATGTTTTCTTCTGGAATTAAACTTAAAATACTAAAAAAAATGTGATTTTTCACAAAAATTGGCCTTTGACCTTATTTCACGTGACCTTTGATCCCGGTAGCCATGGCAACCATATAATATGGTAGTATTTGGCAGGTTCATCATATGTGTGAAGTTTCATGTATGTGGAATGTTTCCTTCTGGAATTATACTAAAAAAAATGTGATTTTCTCACAAAAATTGATCTTTGACCTTGGTTGCCGTGGTAACCATATATTCTGGTAGTATTGGGCACGTTCATCATATGTGCAAAGTTTCACGTATGTGGAACGTTTCCTTCTAGAATTATACTAAAAATACTAAAAACCGTGAATTTTCCCCAATATTGAATTTGACCTCTGACCTTTGACCTTTTCTGCCGAAAGTCACTCAGACACAAGTTTACAGTCTGGGGTACCTACCCACCAAATTTCAAAGAATCGGTCTGGCCCGCAAGGAGGAGTTCATGGAACACTTTTTTCGCTTAAAATGTTAACATCACGTGATTTTTGACCTTGGTTGCCATGGCAACCATATATTTTTGTAGTGCCAGACACTCTAATTATATGTATGAAGTTTCATGTTCATGGGATGTTTTTTCTTGGAGTTATTATAAAAGAGTGATTTTCACATAATTTGACCTTTGACCTTTACTTCCGTGAGTCAATGCAAAACTGAGGTTCCATCTAGGGCACCTTCTCACCAAATTGGAAGAAAACTGGCTTTACCGTTTTGGAAATATTAAGAAAACAAAATTGGACACAAACACAAACACACACACTCACACACACCCATACGCGCACTCAATACCTTACGGGTTACTGGGGAAACAAGAACAATATTTGTTCTCAATATTGGGGGGGATATGATCAGAATTTCCAATAATTTACTGTGTGAAAAATCAAAGTCAATGGGCGATTTCTCAAATATTGGGGGGATATATCCCCCCATCCCCCCAGGGTCGCCGCCCATGCTGGGAAAGGACCTCGCAAGGAATGCAAGGGAATTTCCCAGCAGCGAAGCTGCCCGCGAAGTGAGTAGGCGGACAGGTTGAGGGCGGGCTGCGCTCCAAGGCACTAAGAGTATTTATTGACTAGAGACCAAGGTCTAATACATGCCCTGTACAAAATTTGGGCCAATTTGAAAGCAAAGGTTAGGTCTAAAATGGTTTAGTCTCCGACCGTCAGTCGTTGCTCTGTGCGCATCTACTGGACGAAACATGGCGACAACATTTTGGTGCTTTTCGTAACTTAAGAAGAGGTATATTCTCCCTCGCAATTCCCGAAGAGTAAAGGAACAGCAGTCCTTTTGTTGCTGTAGGAACACTATTTTACCTTTAGTTTGATTATGTAAGAGTTGGCGCTGCAAATTAGTGGCATGTCGCCTATATCTGAGATTTATTTTCAACTTTCAGAGCCGCAAAGCGAAGCCTACTGAGTTGCCTACTGAGCCGTCTCGCTTACGCATAGACTGTGCAATCCTTAACGTCAACTTCTTTCTACGTTTGACACATTACTAACGCATACAGCGCTAATGAAACGCTAAGGTAACAAATCGTTACCTTAGCAACAGGATTCACTACGAAACCCTTGGCGACGATGAAGAATGAAAGCTTTAGTCGTCTAACATAGATAATGTACACTGGAACAGATAATAGGCACTTACCTTTGTGTGTCTCCTTGGACTACAAATCCCAGGCTAGATATCTACAAACGCCAAACGTATAGTATGATGGCACGACCTTATAAGGCCACTCTAAGAAAGTTTTATTTTTTGTAAAACAAGACAAAAGAATGTGAATCTGTTTGTACCTGAAAATCTTTTGCCGGACTTGACCTTATATTTGAGAGTTATAAATCTTTACCACAGATTTTTCCTTTTAAGAGATTCCATTACGACAAGTTCAGCGTTTCCAGCCCAAGCCTAACATCAGAAGTAACCTAATAAGGTCAGCGGGCGCTGTTTACAATTTTTGTCTTAGAGTATTTATTGACTAGAGTCCAAGGTCAAAATGGCGAAACGTCCGACCATGGAGGCCACAGAAGGTACGAATTTGCAGTGTCTCGACCAACCAGTCGTTTCTTCCTTACGTGTACTTTCTCTATAACACTCGTGCTATTTATAGGGCTTGCCTGCGTATGCTGTGCACAGAATTAACCTCAACATACGCCGTATCGCGTCTCATAATCATACAGAAATAAAGGGCGCTTTTGAAATACAGCGCTTTAGTGCGCGCACAAACTTTATCAGGTTAACTACAGCGCGTCGACGCGCTGTTCATCGCCAGTTATATGCAGCGCGTCGACGCGCTTTACATAGCCTGTTATGTGTAGCGCGTCGACGCGCTGTAGCAGGATAACGTTTGTGCGTGCACACTCGCGCGTCCTCAACAAAACAAAAATACGCGTTTCTATGAAAGCCAAAGTACGCGCTCACGGACGCGCTCTGTTTTGCCACTTATAGTCTTCATACAAGTTATAGCAATAGTTGCGTTCGCGTTCAAATATGCTCTGCGTATAGTTTGATCTTGCAAGCAGTTTTACTTGTCTACAGTGTGTGAACTTCTGTACTGTACGTTTGGCGTTTTAGATATTTAGCCTAGGATTTGTAGTTCAAGGAGTCACGCAAAGGTATAAGTGCCTGTTATCCATTCCAGTGTACATTATCTACGTTACACGACTAAGGCTTTCATTCGTTATCGTAGTGAATCCTGTTGCTAAGGTAACGATTTGTTACATTGGCGCTGTATGCGTTAGTAATGTTTTAAACGTAGACAGACGAAGGTGAATGTTAATGATTGCACAGTACATGCGTAAGCGAGGCGGCTCAGTAGGCAACTTAGTATCTTTTACCTTCGCTTTGCGGCTCTGAAAGTTGAAAATAAATCTCAGATATAGGTGACATACCACTGATTTGTAGCGCCAACTCTTTCATAATCGAACTAAAGGTAAAATAGTGTTCCTACAGCAACAAAAGTACTGCTGTTCCTTCACTCTTCGGGAATTGCGAGGGAGAATATACCTCTTTTTAAGTTACAAAAAGCACCAAAATGTTGTCGCCATATTTCGGCCACTAGATGCGCACAGCGCAACGACTGACTGTCGGAGACTAAACCATTTTGTACCTTGCTCTTGCTTTCAAATCGGCCGAAATTTTGTACAGGGCATGTATAAGACCTTGGTCTCTAGTCAATAAATACTCTTAGATTTTTGTACAGAGCTGTATATACGGGTTCAGTGTAGGCAGTTTGTGCGTTCGCATATCTTAGCGTGCGCGTGCTTGAAATATTAAACAGGTTCACGCGCATTTGCAAGGGAATTTGCTATGGGCGTGCTGCATCAAAAATTGACGCACTGATTGTGACAGTTTTGACGCGCTTTGTTGACTTTATCGATGCACGACATTTGAAAGTGGCCTTACTAGGTCATGTCACTATACAAAAGTTCGCACACTGACTGTAGACAAGTAAAACTGCTTGTAAGATCAAACTATACGCAGAGCATATTTGAACGCGAACGCAACTATTGCTATAACTTGTAGGCTTGTAGTGGTTAAACAGAGCGCGTTCGTGAGCGCGTACTTTGGTTTTCATAGACACGCGTATTTTTGTTTTGTTAAGGACGCGCACGTGTGCACGCACAAACGTTATCTTGCTATGTACAGCGCGTCGACGCGCTACACATAATCGGCTATGTACAGCGCGTCGACGCGCTGCAGATGACCTGATAACGTTTGTGCGTGCACCAAAGTACTTGTGCTGTATTTCCAAAGGGCCGGCCCTTTACTTCTGTATGATTATGAGACGCGCTACGGCGTACGTTGAGGTTAATCCTGTGCACTGCATACGCAGGCAAGCCCTATTAAAATTAGCAAAGTGTTAGAGAAAGTCACAGAGCAGGATATAGGAACTATATCCTGCTCTATGGAGAAAGTACACGGATGGAAGAAACGACTGCTTGGTCGAGACACTGCAAATTCGTACCTTCTTTGGCCTCCATGGTCGGACGTTCTGCCATTTTGACCTTGGACTCTAGTCAATAAATACTCTTAGCCAAGGCAGACACGTGCAGCCGCGCGTGACTTCTCTTTGCAGCGACGGAATTTCGGGCAGCTACGCCAGTTTCGAGCTCCGCGTGAGCTAGGAAAGACGTGCGAGAGCGGAGCTCTCGCCGGCGGTGCCGGTACCCGCTTAGGCCACGTTAGTGAGCGCACCCATACACATATCATGACTGTACACACCCCGGGCTCACACACACCCACCCACGCACACACACACACACATGGACACGTTTTGACCCCTCCCTCCGTTATGGACTTCCGGTCACCCTGGGGTACCCCACAATGGGTTAGGACTTTAGACTAGGAACTTGTGAAAATTAACTGTTACCATGGCAACGGTTGTTATTTCTGCTGGCATTGCCGAATATAGCCCAACAGGTCAAGTGACTACAATATCTCATCCTCCTCACGGAGCGATGAGATAACAAGTAAGTGATACGTACTTAACTCAAGAAAGTTTCTTGTGAAGTTGAAGTTCACCTACGAAATCACACTGAGTACACAGTGTGAAATATATAATGCAAGGGTAGTGCATAGACCCATTTCTTAATAGCAACTACAAAGGATTATGGGATAGACTTTAAGTACGCATTTTTTTGTCCACAGTAAAATGCCATTGACGAAAACGACACACACCAAAAACTCGATCCCACAGTCCTTTTGTAATTGCTATTTGGAAAAGGATCTATTGCCCGTGCTTTTATGTAACATGTCATGTTGGTGCTCCAAGTCAGGGTAACCCTTCCGCGAGATAACGTGTTTTCATTTGGTCTTTCGAAGTCAGGAAGCAAAACGAAGAAAGTCACTTCACAACCCCCAAAACGTGTAGGGCCAATCAGGGATAAGAACACCTATCTGATATGAATATCCATATAGTTGCAAATTTTAAGCCAATGGAAAACGCTGATGGAAAACTAGTTTCTCCTGTACCAAAACAACGTATCTTTTTCATTGAATCCAATTCTTTACCAAGAAGTCAAACATATGAAAGGATGATATCATTTGCTCCATACCTTTGTGAAAGTCTCACGCCTACATCATCGTGGATAAACATTGAAAATGTTCCGAATTAGTTTGTTACACAGCGAAACTTGACGTCATTGTTCACTGCAACTCAAATCTTGTACGATGACAGTGTTATTGGTTGAATAGTTCAAGTGACGAATAACGATAGCTCTCTTCATAACTGTGTATGTTTAGACTCGAAGCAAGCTTACCTGGCGCAGGAGTATCCGTGATCACGACGGCGGAACTCCCACATGGGACCTGTTCTATTCAGCCAGTCTAGAACGGGACCATTGTCGGGTGGTGTCAGTTAAGTCAAAGTTTGTCCCTTGGGGATTGTTACTCCTTCGGGGAGCAGAACTCCTTCGGAGGAGTATTGTTTGGTTTTCGCCCCTGGCTCTTTTCCAGAGAGTCAGGGGACTTTTGGAAAAAAAAAGACTCGAAGCAAGCTTCACTGGAAGTAATATCAGGACAAAATGCTTCCTGACGTTTAGGTATAAGTGAAAAGAACAAATGAAAACACATTACTTCGCAGCAGGGTTTCCCTACCTAGAGCGACTCCGTGCTCGTAGCTGATGAACGAAGGGAAGCAGCCTCGTTTAAATTTACTCATCAGTAGCAACACAGTTTTTCGTCTATAGGGATTAATCGGGAATTACTTTGACGTTTCATTTGGATAACCTTTTAAAATAAGACTTACGCCTAAGTTTTGGGCAAGACGCTTTACAAATTATATATATTCATACCCTTAAGAGCCTATGAGATGCAAACATCAGGGGCCCTGAAGTGCTAAGGTAGTTTACATATTTTTGCATAGAACTGGGTGGATAGGTTACTATACAGCACTACTACAATCCAGTATAGGACATTTACACGGAATCTTGTGATGTGATTGGTGGATAAAAACTAGGCAGAGCCTTTATATGTAGGCTGCCAGACTCTTTGTCTAACATTAGGCATGTGACATCATAGGCAAACAAGTATTTGTGGTTGATTTTTATCTCAGTATTTCGAGAGGTAATCCTACAAAAAGTCTAATATTCCGTTCGTGGAACGTGGGGAACTTTTCCTAATATTGTTCGACTCCAATGTGAAGGTTGTCATAATGGTGTGTAAACAATGCTAGAGATATGCGATAGACGGCGAGAAAACATGACCTCCCTATATATGTTAATAATCAGTGATCGGTAATCGGCATCAGCGCGATTTTGTAATTGAAAAATCGGTAATTGATAATTATCCCTGGATAGGTTTCATACGTAGTATATATATAGATCCACCATAGTGAGGTGTTCCCTATTGTGTTTGGTAGAGGTCAAAGGTCATCACTGCGGGGTCAAACACTGAAAACCTTGTTAACACAATATCTCAAGGTAGGAAGCTTGGATAGATTTTATACTTGGTATGTGGAAGTGTTATTTTGAGAAGATTGATTCTGTTGTTTTTGGTGGAGGTCAGAGGTCATCTGGGGTCACTAGGGGCCATTTGGAGGTTATCAGAGGTCATTCGAGGTCAAGTTGTGGGCTTATAGGAAATTTGGTAGATGAAGTCAACATTCACTGCCAACAACTTTAAAGGTCATTTAGCAGTCACCAGAGTCACAGGCAAACTTCACATTAGCTAATAATTTTGTTTGTATGCTCATGGCTCAGTGTCATTACATTCGGCAAATAGTGCCTATTGTTCTCTTGTTGTTATTCAGATTTTCTTCTGCTACTTTTCATATTTGGGATGCAGATTTTTTTAAAGTGAGATGAAAAATCCTACTGTTTTGGGTGGAGGTCAGAGGCCATTTGACGTCACCAGAGGTCAAAAACCGAAACCTCTGAGACACCATATCTGAAGTTAGGAATCATGAATGCTTTTCATACTTGGAATGTCCCTGGGTCAAAAATAACCCTGTTCTTTTTGGTAGAGTTCAAAGGTCATCTGAGGTCACCGGCGGTTAAACTACAAAGACTTTTTAAAGGTTTTATCATGAAAGGTTCAGTCTAATTGGCAATAGCACTGGTATCTCCATACAAAACGATTTTCTTCCTTTTGCTGACTCCGCTGCCTTTCTTGGAGTCACTATTGATAGTCATTTAAGTTAGGTTCCTCGTACTGATATTATTTGCAGGAAGCTATCTAAGGGCTCAGGTATCACCTTAAGGTTAAAATATTTGCTTCCAAAGAAGATCCTTCTTATTATTTACAATTCCCTTATTTTGCCCTTTGTGTCCTACTGTGCTATTGTTTGGGGTAATGCTGCTTCTACACACATAAACAAATTGTTCCTTGTCCAAAAACAAATTTTTCGTGCAATCGATATCAGGTCACATCTAGACCATTCGAAACCGATTTTTAAGAAATACAACTCCCTAAAGGTTTTCGATATAACTAAGCATCAAGTTACTGTATTCATGTTCCAATCCTGTCACAACTTATTACCAAATTCATTCTCCGATTTTTTTGCTCTTTGTGGTCATTGTTATGACACCAGAGACATTCTTATTACACCATCCCATTCTGTAGACTCGCAATTACTGTAGCCAACGTAAGTTAAAATATTTAGGGCTGTTCACATGGAATGTTCTCCCAGACTCGATAAGAAATTCTCCCTCCCTGTTAAGCTTTAAAAAGAGTTTGAATTCCTGTTGGCTATCTAATTACATTTAACATGCATTTATATTGTATCTAGCCATGCTTTTTCCCCTTCTTTTCATGTTTTTGTCCTTAATCGAGTTTAATATGTTTAGTTATTTTCCCAGTGGTGTTGTTTTCTTTCTCTTTATAAAGGGGATGCACATCCCACAAGCTTTCAGTAGCTTCGTCGTGTTATCCCTCAACCATCTATTATTATTGCTTTTACGTGTCTTGTGATTACCGTAATTCTTTGTATTTCCGCACTGGTTGAAATAAAGTTGAATGAATGAATGGACATACAGACGGATGGACGGACGGACGGATGGATGGATGGAACAAACCAGAGATCACATGCTGAAATGTTTTTAATGTTACATCTGAAGAAAGGAACTAGGGATACTTTCCCATGCACTTACCTTGTAGCTACATTACATTGGAGTAGAAGAGCCCCATTGTTTTTAGTGGAGGGTGAAGTTCATCTGAAGTCACTGATGGTCAGACATTGGAAAGAAAGTTAGCATGATATTTGAAACTAGGAAGCATGGATACTTTTCACACTTAGCATGTAGATACCCACATCAAAAGAAAGAAATTTCTTTATAGGTCACCATAGGTCAAAACTCTGAAATCATCAAAAACAGAATATCCCAAGATAAGAAGCATGTATATTTTTTTACTCTTAACATGTTGTTTGTTATACTGAGTAGGGAATCTTACAATCTTGGAGGCCAGATGCCCTTAGGGGTCATTTACAGTCAGAAAATGAAAACTTCTCGTTCCCAGAAGCCAGTGTTATTCATATTGAATATGAGTTAAGATATGATACTGGGTTACAAAAGTGTGACATGCAAGGGAAAAATTGAAAATCACTAACACACACTTTTGAATATAATATTAGATCCTAGATGAAGTCTGAATTTGAACTAAAATAGTTGAAGCATAACGAAGTATCAGGAAGTGTGAAATGTGGGGTTAAAATTATACACATGACAGTTGACGTAGGTAACTCGGTGTCCCACAGTTGTTTTTGAATTTATGGTTCCTGCTTGGCCCTAATTGAGTAGAGAATGTGAATTTTAATATTTCAGAAGGTCTACTGATGAGGAAACTGAATGTGTTAATTTTTTACCTCTTTCACTAGGAAATAATAGGGATAGTATCTTACGACACCGTTACGTACGTTCACAACATAGTAGCAAATAAAGATAAAACACTGTAACTCTGGCACAAGAAAGGAGTTCAGGGGCTTTTTACATTTTATCTATTTTAATTTCGTTAGTGAAGGACTTCTAATTTAGCAAAAATCAGCATTCCTGCTTTCTTTCTCAGAATCAAACTGCATTTTTTTCTAACGTATGTAATGAAGACACTAGTGAGGACACTGTTACGTACGTTAACATACTGTACTTATCTCGTATAAATTTTCACTCCATTTGAATTGTAAAGAGTTACCAACATGTCTCCTGGATGAAACATGTTCAGGATAGGAAAGTTTTACTATAGGTTTCCAGTGGTTCACTCAGTGGTGGGTAACGTATGTAACACAGTCTAACGAGTCGACACCACACATTGATTGCTACCCATATCATGAGATTTTGGAGATTTAGTAAATCCCCATAGTTAACCATCACTACCAACTGGGTCCTGACCTAGTCCTGTAAAATCATTATTTCATGCTGTCAAAGAGTGACAAAATGGTCACCCTGCAATCAGTGTTTAACGTATGTAACAGAGTGGACACCAAACAGAAAATACAGGCTGTTGGTGGGCATATTATTATGCTCATTTGGCTTGAACAAGCTCATAAACTATCAAGTATCTGGGGTTACACTGCTCATAGTACATCAGGTTTCTGCTTGATATGTCACTACGATGATGCAAATTCACCTCCTTTAACGTATGTAACGCTAGAGGACATCAGTAGTTACATACGTTAAATGAACTGTTATTGATGTTTTGTATTTAGTCATCGAGCATGTATCCATGAATTGTGTGTGTAAATTTGAAGGAGTACTCTTAATAAAAATGATAATTCTGAGAACATATCAATAATGTAAGTAAGACAGGCAAAACTGTGAGTTGTCTGCACACTTATTTTTGTGTCACACTTTGTTGTCCTGAATAACATACGATTTTAGAAGAAAAATCATATCTTAGCATAAACAAGTTGTATGGTCGAATAATTATCTCTGTTATGTGAAACAATATTATACAGAATAAATTTTATGGAAACTGATATGAACAATTGTCCCATTAAAAAATACAGCACATCAAGATTATTCACAAATAATCTTTCCAGTATTTTATCTTTACACATATATTCACCATATTGAGAGAAGAATCTTGTTGCTGCTAATGTGCATGGGTGAGAGGTTATTGAGATTACCAGAGTTAAAACTCAGACTGAGAGCCTTGTAAGCACAGTATTCTAAGTTACGGATGGAAGATACTTGTCTCACATGTATGAATGCTTCATAGTGATCCAAATAGTGGTCCAGGATGACGTATCTAGTACGTGCATGTACATTGTAGGGTGTTAGTTCTAGTGAAAGTTGGAGTCTAGGGAATGAACTCTTTGAAACCTTACAGGGCCAACAATCTGGCCCCAGAAATTAAAAGTCTCCTAAGTTTACTTTAGCTCTGCCTCTAATTTAAACAAAAAGCAAAGGTACAGTGGCACTGCATTTAGATTGCCCAAAGCCAAATCCGTACTGTAACACAACTCGGGGAGTGGCGCTTCCAATCCAAACAGAGTAAATCCAGCACGGGTGATGTTAAAGGGCGGTCAGAGGAGGCACTCAAAACATTTAAATGAGAATTTAGAAGAAACATACTTAATAGCTCACAGTTACATTATATGTATATGTGACATTGTGTACTGAACTTTTTGCAAAAATGGAAAAAATTACTGGATAATTCAACACTTCTTATCCTTATATAGTATAAGGAGTGGACTCAAATCCTTTTGTGATTTTCGGTTTCGATGATAAGAGAAACCTATGCATACATGATTGCATGTTTGTACATATGTATGAGCATGCATGTGTCAGTGTTTGTGACACTTAGCCTGTTAACACAATATCTAAAGGAGGGAAACTGACTGTTGTCATACTTGGTACAAAGATGCCCGAATTTAGAGGAAGAACCCTATTGCTATTGGTAGCTGAAGTCAAAGGTCATACAGGTTCACAGGACTCGAAATCTGAAGACCTTGTTGATATCTCAAGGCAGGAAGCATGTGTACATTTCATATTTTGGTGTGTGGATGTCCAGTGTTGAGAGGAAGAACCCAATTAATTTTGAGGTCAAAGGTCATCTGGACAAACTTTGAAAGCCTTACTAGCACAAGATTTCAAGGTAGGAAGCATGGATGCATTTCATACTTACCACATAGATGTATTATATTGAGTAGATGTCAGTTTTTGGTGGAGGTCTAAGGTCATCAGTATTTCAAGACAGGGAGCATGGATACACTTTATCCTTACCATGTGCATTACATCGAGTAAAAGAGCAATCATTTTGGTGGAGGTTAAAGGTCATCTGAGATCACTGGGGTCAAACACTGAAAACCTTGTTAACACACCTCAAGTTAGGAAGCGTAGATACTTTTCATATTGCACATGGTAATGCATTAAATCCAATAAATCCTATTTGTTTTGGTGGCGATCAAAGGTCATCTTGAGGTCGCCAGTGGTCCAAAAGCAAAATTTTCAGAGAATTCCCAAGGTAAAATATTAACACAAAACCGTATTTTTACAACACATTAAGATCGCATTCAACTAGTGACAGAGAGAAATGAGGCATGTTTGCATTTATTTGAAATTACTCATGTATGTGCTAATCATCAAAAACAATGCATTTTTTAATTCTGGTTTATTGTTGTTTCACACTTGGTTTGCAATATGGACCATTCTAGTGTTTAAATTTTGAGCTAACAGCTATATTATGCTCTTTTGTATGTTCATAATGTGGAATGTAATACTTAATTAACTATTAGTCTGTATTTTGCTATTTTTTCCTTTTTGTAGGCAAGAAAAAGGATATGTATCCAAAACAGTCACTGTGAAAATGTCTTATGGAGAGTCTTTAATATGTTGCACCTATGAATTCCCTGAATACTGTCTTCTACCTCCAACCCCTGCATATAAGGACATATGTATTGAAGGAGCCAGAGAACACCATCTTCCAGAAGAATACATTACCAAATTACTAGCAGTTGAAGACAATGGTAACCATGAGATCATCACTCCAACAATGCTTAGATTGGCGGAAGCCAAGAAAAAGCTACAGGTATGTTGTATTGTTTTGCTTTATTTTTATTGTGTTGTGTAGTGTTGTAATTTATTGTACTGTAGTGGTTAGCACTGAATTGCATTGCGTTGCATTCTGTGCTGTTCTATCCAGTTCTTTTTGATTCCCTGCTGAAGGCAAAAGGAATCTATGCAGTCACAATGGCAGGCGTGTATGTATGTGTGTTTGTGATGCTTAGCTCGTTAACACAATATCCCAAAAAGAGAAACTGACATTCTACTACTTGATATGTGAATGCTCCATACTGAAAGGAAGAACACTATGTTTTTGGTGAAGGTCAAAATTCATGTGAGGTCACCAGCGGTCAAACTCTGAAATCTTGTTATTAACACAGTATCTTGAGGTATTGCATGAATACTCTTTATGCGTAGCATGGAGATATGCATTACCTCAAGAGGAAGAATCTTATGTCTTTTGGTGATGGTCAAAGGATATCAAGGGTCATTGGAGGTCAAACTCTGAAAACCTTTTTAACACAATACAGTGTATCTCAAGTTAGGAAGCATGAAAACTCTTCATACTTGGCTTTCAGATGCATTTGATAAAGGGGAAGATACCTATTGATTTTGGTGGAGTTCAGAGTTCTTCGGGGTCTTCAGAGGTCAAAATCTGAAAACTTTGTTATCAGTAAACACAATATCTTGAGGTAGACAGCAAGTAAACTCGTCATACTTAGTTAGTTAGGGAGGATGGGAGGATGAAAGGTCATCTGGGGTCACCAGAGGTCAAACTCTGCAAAGCTAGAAACCTGACTGAAGAAGGGGAGCATGTGTACTTACTACTCACCTTCCTTATACCTTACCTGCTTAGCCATGTCGATGCATTGTATTGAATGATAGTTCCCAACTCTATATGGTAGAAGTCAAAGGTCATCTGAGGTCACTAAATTTCAACATCTGAAGAACTTGCATTTCAGCATATTTTATGATCTGAAACTTGAAACAAACTTTTATAATGGTGTTTATTTATCATATACAAAAATAATGTTGTTGATGTTTTTGTGTTCGGTGAAAGGTAAATTCAGGTCACCAGAGATCAACTTCTGAAAACCTTAATTGTTCACATGATATTTCAAGGTAGATATTATAGAAGTTTTTCACATGGTGGGGATATGCATCACATTGGTCCAGACCATTAATATTGCAGAGCCTTTGTAGGTGTGGGTGAAGCTGAAGTCTTCAGAAATGCGTTCATCGAAATCTCAATGCATTTTTGCATTGTGGTTATGTACCCCACCCTGCATTGCCTCATTTGCTTAGTGCCCAGATCCCCATGTTAGTCAAATCCTGGCATCACATTTGCACAGCAGAGGCATGCTCAATAAGATGAATGGTAAGGTATGTATACCAGGAAAGATCCAAATACACATAATCTCATCAACATGTATAATACAGACATGAAATTGGAATGGTGCTTAATGATAATGGGGTTTTTTGTATCATTTTGCAGGAAAGAGCATGTGCATCACAGCTTATGGACCAGTTGAGGTGACTTTGATTTTAGAAGATGGAGTCTCTACCTCTCTATGTAGGACATATAAGATGCTGAAACCTTTTGAACTATTTCAACCATCCCCCCTCTATAAATCAGTTACAGTCAGTGGTGCAGAGGAGCACAGTCTGCCAGCGGACTATGTTAAAGCACAAAAGGTCATTCCAGAGGGTCCAAGCTATACAGATGGACCAGAGAGAGATTCATATCTGAGAGTAAAGTTAGGCTATGTCAGACAGTGTTTAGTTCTCATTGCTTACTAGTAGGCAGGAAATTAGAGTTCTAGTTTTATTTAATTGACATCACCACAAGATGTATGACCTTTCAACTTTTTCCACATGTTAATGATCATCCTGACACATGAAAATATGTGAACAGTAGAAGACACTGTTGATGTGAAACCTTTCACCTTTCAAGGCAAAAGGTCAACGAACCCTGTACGATACTGATATAATAACAATGTAGTAGCCTAAGCCTAACCATTTCAGTTTGTATATATCTAATTCTATGCAGTCATGATTGTGTGTATGAGTGGTGTGTGCACGGCGAGACCTCCGCCCTCGCACGTCTTTCCTAGCTCACGCGCGCCTCGTAACTAGCGTAGCTGCCCGAAAATTCGGCCACTGCAATGAGAAGTCTCGCGCGGCTGCACGTGCCTGCCTTGGCAAGCAGCCCGCCCTCCAGACACGTACGTCTGCTGGGTTAGTTGGAGGTCAGCCAGGCTGATGGGGAAATCCCGTGAATTCCTTACCGGGTCTTTTCCTAGTACCCCGTAAGGCAAAGAATGTGCGTATGTGTGTGTGTGTGTGTGTTTGTGGCACTTAGCTTGTTAATAGGATATCTCAAGAAGGGAAACTCCAACAGTTCTCAAACTTTGTACATACATGCCCCATATTGAAAGAAAGAAACGTTTTGTTTTTGTGAAGGTCAAAGTTCATCTGGGGTCACTGGGGTCAAACTGAAAAAAAAAAATTTTAACACAATATCTCAAGGTAGGAAGCTTGGATAACTAGTTTCATACCTGGTATGGTGAGAAGCAGAACCCTTTTGTTTTTGGTGGAGGTCAAAGGTCATCTGGGGTCAATGGGGTCAACCTCTTAAAACCTTGTTAGCACAATATCTTGAGGTAGGAAAGCTTGGATAGAGTGCATACATGGTATGTGGATGCCTTATGGTGATGGGAAAACCCTATTGTCTATGGTGGAGGTCAAAGGTCATCTGGGGTCAAAACTCTGAAAACATTTATTTTAAAAGAAATCTCAAGCTAGACTTGGAAAGATTTTATACTAAATGTGGATGACTTATTGTGAGAGGAAAAGGCTTTCAATTTTTGTTGGAGGTCAAAGGTTATCTCGGTCCACTGGGGGTCAAACTCTGGAAACCTTGTTCACACTTTCTCAGATTAGGAAACAGATTGTTTTCATACTCTACATGGTGTAGCATAAAATCCAGTAAAAAACCTCTATTAGTTTTGTCATATGTCAGAGGTCAGCTGAAATCACCAAAGGTCAAAAAACAAAAATTCCAAAGAATTCCCAAGGTCAAATATGAATGCAAACCAGTATCTTTCCAGCAAATTAAGATTACATTCAACCAGTGACTAGGATTACCATATTTATTTTCTGAAAAGGAGGACATGGATTGCCGTCCTGGGGAGGGGTCTAAGGGGAGGGGTGACCCCCTCTGTAAGCGCGTCTAAATACTACGACTGCTTTATGACGTGGTGGGGCGCGTGGCGTCTTTCGACGCGCGCTCGATTTCGTTAACTTAAAAGCGCGCGCGTACACCGCTATTACTTAAAGCGCGTACGTAATTCAAATCATTAGAGGTTCCAGTAGCAAAGCTGAACAGATGTTTATGGGCTACTAAGAAAAATAAGAAGAGAAATTTGATGAGTTATATATATATTAAGTTCTACGCTACAGGGTCTTAGATTGAAGAACTTTTACCTAATTTCTATTCCTCACGTTAGTTATATTTTTACCGTTAACGTATATGAGTAACGGATCTAGCCTAGGGTGTAATCATTCGAGGCGTATGACAATATTTTTTGTAACGGGCTTATAGTTTGGGACATACTTATTCCTACAATTAGCATAGGCCTATTATTAATAGTGCTAATTTCAGAAGTTAAATTCGTTAATTTTAGTTAAGTGAATCGCAACAAATCTCAGAATCAATACTTTATGATTTGCTATCATATTACTTGTTGACAAGACAAAGGTTCGTTATTGCCTAATTTTCGATTGTTTTCAGACTATAGGCTAAAGGGCCTAGCAGAGACAGGACACTTTGATCTAGCAGTATTTTGGCTCAGGGTGGCACAAGGTACTTTCTTATTCTTAATTGAATGTAGTTAATGATCAGTTTCATCCTAATTTACAACATCAAATGATTCGATGGATATATTTTACATATGAACTGAGCTTTCAGATATGTTAATTTAATCTACGTTTTGGTGTTATTTGCTAGCGCACGCATGATCTTCATAATTTATTACTGAAATTCATACTAAAGTTAAGTTAATCCATTTAGTATCAAGGTTTATTCGAATAGGATATGGTATTTATTGTTTCAGTTTTTACGTTGGTGATCGAAAGTGGTGGACGTTGGGGACTGAATAATAAACTATATATAAAGACACCATCAGTGAGACTTAGTCATCATTCTAAGCGAGCATGCTGCTAAACCCTCCTTGTTTGAAAATTTTTGAAAAATTAGGTGTCCTTACATGCAATCAGGTGCCACATATGCTACCTTTTGAAGTAAACTTTATGTTAAAAATTTACGTATTTGTAGGAAAAAATCGGCATCAGTGAGTGGGGACAATGGCCAATGGGGTGTTGTTGGAAAAAGCACTTCACTCTTGATTACCCCTCTCCAGACAGGTGCTAATTGGGGACCCGTGAGGGACTCCGACCCGAGCACAACCGTGCGCCTTCCATGGCTGTCAAATATGGTCCGGGAATGTTGGAGTGCGAGTCTCCGACCGGTAGTATGTACTACCGACCGGCACTCATGACACTTCACCTAAAACTTTATGTGACGATGCTAGAATTCCCAGAGAGAGAGTAACAAATATAACTGGGGCGTTTCTATGCCACCAGTGACTTTGTGCACAGGTTTGTCATAGCACGTGTGGAGCGTGCCTCCCGTCTCGGACCATGCGGCGGCCAGACCGTGAGTGTACGGTAACGAAGGTAGAAGACGCGACGTAATGATTGTAAACAGTAGACAGGCCTGCGTGATGCATTTTGCGGTTGCTAGAAGTGATGTAGTACAACTTGCAAATGTGTTACATAGGTACGGGGAGCTATAGTCCTTGTATTTGTGAAGGATACTGTTACTTTTATTCACTATTCACAGTATCGGCATATAACTTGGTCAGGCCAATAAGACAACAAGTAAAACTTTCAAATTATTTAGCCCGCAAAGCAATATGAAGGATTATGTGAGAAATACGCGAAATCCGGACATTGTGGCAATTTTAAAAATCTGCCGGGATGCCAACACAAACCAGTAAACAAGCGCAACAATGTTGCCGAAGCTCAGCTTTTCCTGTTGACCTAAAAGTGTGCAGTCAATATTTTGGTTGGGTCTGTAACTCATGTTGTTCATACGTACATTAGAAAACAAAGAGATAAATATAAACTGAAAACAAAGAGATAAATATAAACTGAATGCAATGAAATATGTATTGAACTCCCGAAGTCTCTGAAAGACTAAATCTGGTACACAAAGTTAACTTTATATACTGCACAGATGTTAGTATACAAATAATGAATGTTTATGAGTGTGCTGCTTTGTAGACCTCATTTGTTTTCCATAATTAGACCCAGATAGTTACTTTCGATAAAGAAATTTTACAAATGGTTAAAGGTCTTAAAAGTGATATTTCGCCCCAAAGATATTCCTTGAACTTGTCCAGGGACAAAAGTTCAAATGCGTGTTGCCACTATGATTTGAGAAAAACCAAAACTGGATAATTTCTAAACTAAATTCTTTACGCGCCTAATTCCGAGTACTTTTTAGTCCCGTTTTCCCCTACAAAATTATTTTACTGCATAACATTTTTATGATTTGGATCTACCAGGTATAAATCGTCGATCGCTTTTAGGACCGGTGAATGTGTCGCAACAGGCCGGAGGGTAACTACAGTTCGTAGAGAGCACTGGGAAAATATGCACACTTATACTAGGTCTAAGGCTATTGTAATATCATCCCCCATGGCTTCCCCTTAACAACTTGGTGGGGCTTTCGGCAACGGAGAACAAGACTGGGGCGGTTCCTGCAGTGTCGACGCCCATGTGACTGCACCAAGCTCGTAGCCTGACAAGGTACTGAATGGGGGCGAAATGGCTTAGAGGGGCTAACAAATTTTTAAGAGGGTCAAATGTATACAAATGCCATTAAGCCAATGGCAACTTGAAAACTTGCTAGGGGGCGAACAAATTTCAAAGAGGGATTCGCCCCCTTGGCCCGCTTGACTGGAAGCCTGAGCTGCACAATTCCTGCAGGCACCGAGACTGACATGTGGCACATGCCTTCAAAAAGCACGTTTTCCTTTTCAGACCGAAAATAGTTTTTGGAATGTTAGCACAACCGTCAAGCTTACTTAAACCATATGAAGCATTGTATTTTCAATCAACGTGCTATGTTCTTTGTTTAAAAGAAAGGGGTGGGTTCCTCTTTCCCTTAAGGCATTTCCTAGATAACACTCACCTTAACTTGAAGTAGCAAGTGTACCCCGCGCCGGCATCCCAATTCTCGAGTATCTTCTTTCCTTCATGTGACAATATAAACTAATTTGCTATGAAGGAAGGATAAGTCATTTGTTTACCTTTCATACTAAATATTTTTTGTCCAGAAATGTTAAGAAAAATGTTTGTAAAGGAGATACAAGGAGATTTGAAAGATTAAGGTAATGTTTACAAATAACTTGAAACTTGAGGCGACTGCATATATTCTCTTTAAACTTTAAACCAAACTCCTAAAACCATTCAGACATCAGGCTAAGTTGAATACTTGTTTCTGCCTCAACACAAAAATGTGTATAGGCCTAGCTTATACCACTGTTTCGCACAAGGCCACATATTCTCAAGAACTTGCACAACTTTCGAACGTCCGGTATTTCTTTTCGAGTAGGCCTAACCATCCAACCTATTTAGCTAGTCTATTATTAAATGAATGAGAATCAGCGCCACACGTTCACGTAACGCCTCCATAATAGGCTGTACAGTATATTCCGTATTCATGTCATATCCCTGGTTTGGAAAGCAAAGAGCTGAGCAAACATAGTCTGACATATTGGGGTATCCCAAGTACGCTATTCAAAAATCGATGATTGTAGTAATTGTATTGGTGTGAAACGCCGTAATCAAATGGTATATACCCAACACACTATCGATGTGGCGTACCCACGCTAAACTTGACTGATTTACATAATTTGCACACCTATTACGTAATTGCTTGCTTTTCAACAATAGTGAACAAGTGAGTTGCTACCTGAGTTGAAGGCGTGTGTGGAGCGTGATTATAAAATGAACTTCGATAACACCAGCACACTTCCACATTTCTTGTATAAAGCTGGTCACAATTTTTTAATACGAAAAAAAATCCTTCGAAACAAAGTTCATTAGACATGAGTAAGCCTGACATTGAGCTTAAGAAATCATTAAAATCATATACGTAATCATATACAAAAATCGCTGAAAAAGAGAACAATGAATTTCGCTGCTTGTATACATGCTTGTACCCACTGAACCACATGAAATGGAAGTAGTACCACCAAGTTACGTCATAGTTCCAAGTAGAAATATACATTTTACACAGGGAGAGTTTAAGATATGTGTCTTAAATATCGTTGTATCTATGCCTAAAGGGTAAAGAAAGAGCATTCAATACATTTTTCAAATTTTTATGACAACACTAAATTTACCGCATCTTTCCTGGTAATCACAATATCTCACAGAAAATATTATTTGCCAGAAATATACCTATGCTATAATACAACGAACCAACATGTCTCATGAACCTTCGGGGGTGGGGGGAGCTAAACCGAGTCACATAATGGGGGAAAAACATGCACATCAAATAACATGACAGTTTCTACCATTGTACAACTTACTAAAAAAGTAAATATTTACGTGCTCCTCCCTCATACACTTCTCCTACAACTACTATTATGGTATCTAAACTGCGATAATATAAATCCTTCACGACAAATCACCTAATTAGTGTTGGTATGATCTGAATCTCATTATTTTGCGCAAAATATTCCCGAAGATGGGGACTTCGCCAGAATTTGTTTCAAAAAGTGCTGTTTTCATGCCTTAAATGATTGCAGAAACGAAAAAAAAAAATTAACTTTTGTTCAGCACAAATTGAACTATCTATATGAAAAATATTATCAAGACTGGTTCAAAACTGAAAGACAAGTACTAGGGAATTTCTTGTTTTCAAACAAAGCCCCTCCCGAAGTCAAATAGCGGTCAAATTAATCGAAAAGAGCCGCAGCATACTGATATTACTTTTGCTAATATCTCTGCTAAATTTCAGCCAAATCTAACGAAAAACAGCGAAATGTCAGGCAAAAGACGCAAATGTTATGGTGACAGACGTTTGCCGTGCACGACAGCAATAGCTCAGCTGAAAGCTTTCAGCTGAGCTAAAAAGGACATGTCCGAGTAAAACCGGATATCTGGTAACCCAGCCAGTGATTGAAAGAAATGGGACATCTTAGCATTGTTTGGAATTTCTCATGTATGTGCTAATCCTCAAAACCACAATCCATTTTGGCATTCTGGTTGTTGATGTTGTTTTTGTGTTTGGTGAGAAGTCATTTCAGCTCACAATTTGTCAAATTTGAGATCTTGTTAGTATGACATCCCAAGGTTAGAATTATGGCAGTTTCTTATACTGTAGCCTACATGGTGTATGAATGCATCACATTGATCCAGAACATTTAGTTAGAGCCTCTGTAGTTTAAAGTCTGCTGAAATTAGGTGGCTCTTTGTAAATAACCGAGGTAGGGTTAGGAAAAGTTTTACTGAAGGTCGGGGACAATTGTAAGATGGGAAAATGACTTTTAACAATTTTACTTAAAGGAGGTAATCTGGGGTTGCGGGTGACAACCAAGGGGGCAATGATTTTTTTACGTAATTTCTTTGACCCTTCACGATAGAGGAGAACACTTCTGGGAGCTGTACAAGCTTTCCCAATCTTATCAATAATGGAACTATGGGGATATCCTCTTTCAATTAAATTACTTTTAAGATTATGTAGATTTTTAGTTACAGAATCTTTGGTAGAACATATGGTACGAATGCGAAGAGCCTGACCGTATGCAATGTTATCAAGCGTATGCTTACTATGGTATGAGTCATACTTAAGATAAAGATTTTTAAACGTAGGTTTGAAAGAAAGATCTGTTTCAAGAAAAGCCTTAACACGATTTAATTTAAAATCGTTACTTGTTAAAGCTAAGATTCATGAAAAGCATAACTGCATAACTTTAAGGGGTGTTTTAGGACACATGATCAAAGATGTGTTACCTGCAGTGTTCTGAAATAAACATCTAGTTTTCAGAGCAAGCATCGACCTTTCGAGTCAAGGGAGATTTATAACATGCACTACAAAAGGGGTTATCTACTTATTGAATTGCTTAGACTGCCAAAAGCAGTACTTCGGTGAAACGGGATCTGAACTTAGGATTAGGCACAGGGGCCATAGACAGGAATTTAAAAAGGCTTTAACTCCCATTGCCATACATTTCCAGGTATGTAAAAATTTTGAATTAATAGGGATTGAGAAGATTCGCAACAATAATACAAAAAACAGAGAAGAGATTGAGTTAAAGTGGATTTACTGTCTGAATACCCTCACTTCTGTAGGTATTAATGTAAAAGACGCTAGGTTTGGTAGAGAACATAATATCTAGTAGCTGGCCTGTATTGTCCACTGCCATTTATTGTTAACATGTGAACAAGGAGAGTGTATCTCTCCGAAACGTTGTGCGTCCTCTTCATTTAGCTTGTTTGCTTTTTGAAAGTTTTAGCTTTTTACAGTTTTACCTTTTTAATCTTAATGTTGTATATGTAGATTGGACACGATCTTTTTCCGCTACAATTGATCATTAAAACTTCTGGATCGTTCTAACAGCGTGCCGTGCGTCCTGTGCTTGTTTCATATAATTGTCGTTTATATTTTATATATATATTCTGGATATATATATATATATATAATAGAAATATGGTCCACGTGTATTCCGATAAATAACAGGTAAATAAGCAGAACACAAAGCATAGTTGACACAGAAGGAATACATTAATTGTAATTGTAATACAAAAAATAAAATTATTGTAATACAATAAATTTCTTTTTAATGTATTCCTTCTGTATCAACTATGCTTTGTGTTCTGCTTATTTACCTGTTATATATACATATATATATATATATATATATATATATATATATATATATATATATATATATATATATATATATAGTCTGGATATACATGTCTGGAGTACAACAGACTTAGTAGTGTACACTGTACACTTCAAAAACTTAAAATGGAAATTCATTCATGGAGAAAATAATTGTATATCTTTGCGTAGGAATTTTGAACCATTATAGAGTATCATTTGAAGAAGGGTTTAAGCTCAAATTTGGTTATGAAAGTTAGAAGGGTATTGTACATCATTCATGCATTTTGTTGTAGTTCTCAAGATACTAAGAGATGGAAGTTACTACATGTGCATCCCCAAGTGAACTTGAAGCCAGCAGATGTGACATCATAACCTTACATTAGTGAACACTGGTTTGTTTGCCTTAATGGGTGAACAATGTTGCCCCATATGGTATAAATTCTCCAAGTAAGTTTACTTCCAGCCTCTCCTCAAATTTGAAATAAAAAACCTCCCATCTGGTGCACCTCTTAGGCAGACCTACAGTAGCTTGTGCTGAGTTAAAATTGCTTAAGGCCATATTCACACATTGCTGTGTGTTAAGCTGACTGCTGTGTATTACCTAGTACACTACAGATGGCATAAGCCACTATTGACCAGTAAGAGTTAAGCTACTGTTTAAATAACTAAGAACAGTTACCAAGTGATCATAGAGATACAGTGAAACGATATTCATAATATGTTCAGGCTGATGGCATGCAACAGCCCCTTTAAACTTTACAACCACTTTTCTCCTAATCTTACATTTTTGAGATACAAATGCATGAGAGTCAGAGAATTTACAGACTTTACATCCCCCTTGGGAAACTCACATTCTCATTTAGGTCAAAGTATAAGATAAAAATGAGAAGAAAATAAAGAGTTATGGTTTCAGTGTGAGGAGATGACATCACTCCTGCTTCAAACTGGCTTTAGGTTACAAATTTAGTAACCTCATGTGCTAATATGTCCAACAACATACAGAAGTGAATGAAAATTTCACTGGAATCCTTGGATTTAGTTCCTCTTTTATATATCAAATATAAATTTTGCTTAAACCCTTCCTAAAATAGCTGGCCTTGAAACCTCTGGTAAATTTCTGAGATCAGATGGTACATGAACTCACAAGGCAAACACCAGGGCCACAGAAATCAGCCTAGAGACCAGCTCTAGATGCAGCCAGGATTCAAGATCTCTAATACTGCTCTTGAGTAGGTACATAAAGTGTCCCTTAATTTTAAAATTACTGAAACATGTATAACACATTGTGAAATTAATCTTATCAGTCCCTCACCCATCATCATAGCTTATTCAGATCCTGAAATATAAAATGTAAACATGTATTCACTTACTTTGAAGTTGTTGATTCTGCAATAATTTGTGTGGAACTTTCTGCTTTAACTCACATCACCCGCTTTGTTTACTTTTGAAATAAAAAATGTTTATATGACCTTGGAATAATAAGTTTAGTGGTATGAAGTGAGTTGATAAGAGGGGACCTGAATAGTCAATCCCAGGTTAGCAATAAGATAATTGTCACATTTTGGATGGACCAATGAACAAAACGAACGAACGAGGAACGGTTGATCTTGTTAGTCAGTTAGGGAATCCATGCAGTTTACATAGCACTAAGGTGGCCATACATACTGCTTTTTGCCATATTGCCCGATTTTTTGGCAGTCTTTCCTCTGTCCAGTATCTTGTGTACAACACTGGTGTGTGGCAGTGACCTGACATGGCTGATGACAGTCATTTCCTCCTTTTGGGGAATTTGGAAATGGGCATCCTGTATAGCACCAAAAACCAAAACTAAATTTGTACTTTGGTGTTGTCACACAAAACAGTGCAAAAAGTAAAAGAATGCGAAGAGAAAGATCACCATAAGCGTAGAAGGGGGGAGGGGGCAGGGGGCATATGCCCTCCCAATTAATTCTGGCAAAAATAGTGGGTTGATTCGGGCATATGAGACAGCCAAGAAAATAAATTATGTTCTTTTGCAAACCAACACAGTGACCAGTACCAAAATTCAGCAACTTCGTCCAAAATTCTAAATTTGGGCAAAATTTATCCCTGTCACCCCCCCCCTCAATATATTGATCTCCGTATGCATATGAAGATTACTGCTTACAAGTAAGTTTTAAAAGAAGTTGTTTGAGCAGCTTCTTAAAACAGCAGATCATGCATGGAAATGCAGCTGGGCTCAACACATGAAATGGCTTTATGAATAATAGAGAAATACAAAGATGATATTAGCTAAGAAGTGCAAGAGTGACATCAAAATTTTTGCATAATCTTACCAGTTATTAAATTCCATGACAGGTATGACCTGACGCCTGTGGGGATGGGAGTTGGACCCATGAGATCACGTTTACACCACATCTTGAAATTTTAGACTTTAGGTTCTCTGTGAATAATGCTTACATGCTCACTTTCTTGAATTGGGCATCTACCACTGGAACATTGCAGACGTATGTGAGTTAAAATTGCAACAAAGGTATCAGTGATAGCATACATATACACAAAATGCCATCATCATCACTTTTGAGCATGTGATCACATACTGGAAATTGTTGTTACTCACTAGAGGGAGAGTTACTGGAATTATGTTACAATGGATATCAGTCCTAAATGGATCATGTCTTTTTATTAGGGTCAGTTTTATGTTTAGAGATCTATTTTTTTTTTGTCATTAAATCATGCTTTTCATGTTTATGTACTTGTATCTTTTTCCAAAAGTGGTGTTGTTATGTACAGAGTAAAGTGTAATATTCCATTTCAACCATTACGATGTGTAGTGCAGTAATTTACCACATGTTACTGTTTCTTAATTGTGAGGCAATTCTTTACTAATTCATATAGACAATATGTTTTAGTTATCAAAAGTAGGCAGGTCCACGTACAATTGCAAAGAACACTTCACCTAATACAACCACACCTCCTTCCAGGGGCGGAGAAACAGGGGGTTGAGGGGTTACACCCCACACACTTTCAAATGAGTCCCCCATTGACTTTGTGTTTTTAACACAGTAAATTTTTTTAAAAGTTGGTCACCCCCCCCCCCCCCCACCCCTTACTGTTGAGAAGAAATCTCCGCGCCTGCCTCTCCTTTACACTTTCATGACGATAATCTTCTTACTTTAAAGTGTGAATACAATTATCAGTTAGGCAGTGTATTGTACAGGCACAGTATTGGTCAACTTCCTTCTTAATTTCTGCTCCTTTTTCCAGTTAAATACTGGGCGTTTGTAACACATGAAATCACCCAAAACTACCTAAAACCTGCCAAAAGCACCCAAAATCAACAAAAACCGCCCAAAACAACAGGGCAGAGATGCATTGCAGGTGTCAACTGGATGTCACAGCACAAAATAGTACTGAGAAGTTCTTTATATGAAAGCAAATGGCCAGGCACTCTCCTATGATAAAGGTTGCTGGCTTTCTTGTATGCTAGCATCCATCCATAAGAGCCTGCTGGGCCTATTTGCTTCCATAAAGGCTTTTAAAATGCTGTTATCTTGCCAGTGGTTGATCAACCAAGGGTGCGTGGTGCCAGCCAGGGGCCATGCCCATGTCAGGGAAAGGTGCCCACACTGTGGGGATCAAGTTCATGGAGGAGGGCCTTATTAGTGGGTATGATAAATTGTGTAATCCCCAATGGCGACCAGTTAGTCCTAGACAATTTGTTTTTGCTCTCAAGGAAGGCAGGTTCTTCATAGAAAACCCTCAAGTTTTAATAAGTTCTTCACTAAATTAAAGCTCCCAAAGTTTTCAAATTCTGCTCAAGAAAACTCCATATTTTCAAATTTCATACTGTAAATCTTGCTCAGCATCATACATGGCATAATGGCGGGAGTTGTTCTGATAGTTTGTCCAAGATTGTCTGAGCGTTTAATGAAAAGCACATTTTTTAGCTCAAACCAGGTAATAACTGTCTGCACTATTGTGATCTGTCAGTCTCTCTCTGGGGAACTGTGATCGAGGGATCTCATACTTACCATGTAGATGGCCCATATTCAGTGGATGATCGCTATATATTGTTGTTAATGGTGGTCATAGGTCATTTGTGGTCACGAGAGGTCAATCGGTGAAAACCTAAACATGATTTGTCAAGTATAAAACATGTTTGGATCTTAAATCTGACATCAACTGCCCAAAATTTAAAGCTAGGAACTGATATATAACCATGTTAACAGAATATCAATGCTTGAGTTTTGCCCGCGGACTTACACCTTTTGATAATTTAAACACAGTAGGCCTAATATAAGATGACAATGAAACTGTGTTAACTTGGAACCACAGTACTAAATATCTACGTGGTAAGGAAACGCTAAGCCTTTTGGCTTTCTGGTTATTCGCTTCCGAAAACATTGCGCATCGAATTCAGTATTAAGTCGTGAAATGATTACTTTTATTCCACCATTTAAGCTGCTTTCCATTTGACAAATATTTTACTTATTTACAGTGGTTTCTTAATAGCTGACGTAATACTACTACGAGTACGTGACCACAGCACGCACTAAGGGGACTACAGTGCAGGGGCATAGATCGGGTTTGGGGATGAAGGCAAAAATTTTTCGACAATCTTAATTTCAATGGAAAATGTATAAATAGTCATCTGATGTGTTGAAAAAATAGCATATGGAATAGGGGGATATGCATTTTGTTGAAAGGGTTAGATGAAAGATTCACATTAAGTCATCTGTATTCCACAATATTATATTTTTTTAGTCTGCCTGTATTTTTTTAGCTCAACAAGTTGAGCTATTGTCATGGCAATGCGTCTGTCTGTCTGCCTGTCTGTCTGTCTGTCTGTCAACATTGGTTTAAAGGCTACTGTCTGCAGGTTCTTCAATCAGTCCTTGTCAAAGTTGGTGAGTCTATAATACATATCAAGGGCTTGATAATTATGGTAACAGGAAGTAAGTCAAAGGTCATTTGGGGTCAAGGAGAAGTCAAACACTGGAATTATGCAAATGCCTTCAGCTCCTAGGGTTGTGTCTGAATCTTATCAAAGTTGGCAAGAGTATCCAGTAGATGAATTAACTGGTCATTAGAGTTGTACTTTTGAAGAAGTTCAAAGGTTGTTTGGGGTCAAAGAGAGGGCAAACAGTAGAATCAAGCAAAAGCCTTGAAATACTCATGTCTGTGTTGGAATCTTATCAAAGTTGGCCAGAGTGTTCAGTGGATGATGCATAGGTGTACTTTGTGTTGATGTTAAATGCCATTTGGGGTCACAAAAGGTCAGATGGTGAAAACCATGCCAGTGCTTTTCCATAAGGGTTTATGTTTTGTATTATGTATATTGCCACATGAATCATTTATTGACGGACCTGACAAATTGGTATAAGTAGCACTTCATTTTCGTCAGCAGCATTACCTACAGTATTGTGCCCACAAACACTTAGCTTTAGCCGACATGCCACTGCTGTGACCATTTATACCTGTAGCACGAAGCTGCTAGATCATGACAAGCCATGACTCCTTGGTTTAGATCCCTATTAATGAAACTACATAACACTAGCTGTGTGAGAGAAATTGTAGTTGAGCTACAGCATCATTGATACTCTTGTTTTTTTTTTTTTTTTTGCTTTTTTACTGCCTGAATTATTGGGGGAGGCAAAACGATATGTTTGCCTCCCCAATATTTGGGGGGGGGGGGTAATTGTCCACCCTGTCCCCCAGGATCGCTGTAGAGACTGGCATTTGGGAATGTTATTTGACTAGCGAATGATTGTGTCAACATCAGAATTAGCAATTGACAGATAAAGGTTCCCTACCTCTGCATAGAAAAAAGTAAACACGTTTTTATTACCACAAGGGTAAGGCAACTGGAGCGGGATTCACTAACATTTGCAACCAACTGCAGTGGCCAAGTGGTTAGAGCATCCGACTTGCAGCCGGAAGGTCTAGGGTTCAAATCCTGGCCGGGTCATACCAAAGACTTCAAAAATGGAACCTATACCGTACTGCCATTGTGCTTGGTGCTCAGCATAAGCAATAGAGTAGGGAAAACAAGCCAGTGAGCCACAACTGGAAAAAAGGCCGTGGTCGTCTCGACTTGAACCATTCGGTTGGAAACTGGGACGTTAAACCTCATCTAACTAACTAACTAACTAACTAACTAACTAACTAACTAACTAACTAACTAACTAACTAACTAACTAACTAACTAACTAACTAACTAACTAACACTAACATTTGCGTAAATTCTTGCAAAAGTCAAATTACTTACGAACTGCGGAAGTACTTTCTTAAGTGGTATCCACGAAAACAACTAACGCAGTTCGTAAAGATACGCAGCGTAACTACAATAAATGCACAAAAGCCAATCGTGTGCGCGGTTGAATCTTGCTTTGTTACTTTTTGAGCCAAGCACATCGACTGTTATTGTTCAAACGACGCACACGGTCTTCTGTGGCTACACACTCGGTCTTATATGCTCTACACAACTATGCACAACGCGTGCTTCTGTATGTGGCTATTTTGTACTTACGACAACTCTGAAGCTTGCGTAAAGTTACGCAAAATATTTACGAACTTTTCTCCGTGAATACCGACTAAGCAAGATACGCTTCGTAAGTTTGACTTACGCAAATTTTTGTGCGTAAGTGGTCTTTGTGAATCCGGCCCCTAGTCTAAGGTCGTTCATGCAGGTGATGGGGGGTTTTAGGGTACTGGAGTTAATACAGGAACATTTCCAGATATCGAGACTTTCCTCAAACGGATTTAAATGTTAAAAATAAGTGAACATGGCTGAGCGAATGTCCTTTAGTAGATTACAGATCTATGGACAATTGGGCATGAACATAATGGTATAAAGGTTGGGGGCAAGGTCTACTTCGGAATAGTAACAAATTTGTGTTATAGAGTGAAATACTTTGCAATTTATGGGGACTGAGCTGCCAAATTTTCCCATACAGGCATTCTATACACTGGTGCAGCAAGCGGGTGGACTGGATGGACAATGTCGTGGGGCCCCGAACCAGATGCGCAAAAAATCTCAAAAATCGTTATTCTGCCTACCGTCTAACCACCCGGCACAGACCCGAAAGGAACCACAAAATTATCAACAACTGCAGAACTGCTTTTGAAGAGCCAGGCAAGAATGGAATACGACATTGAACCTGGATCTGGTGCGTGCAAGGTCTCTCTCTTACCCCGTAACCCCCCCCCCCCCCCGTGGAGATTGGAGGAATTAAATGCATTTGTGCGTTTAAGATATCACTGGTTTGCAGAGTTGTTGACTTGGACTCGAGTCACTATTTTCCTGACTTGTGACTTGACTTGCGATTTTCGTATTTACTTGTGACTTGACTTGGACTTGCATTGATTTACTTTTGACTTGACTTGGACTTGCAACAAATGACCTGTCGCCAACGCAAGTCAGAAGCATTATTGAGGGGGTCAATTTTGGTTTAACTAACTCGCTCCCGATCCCCTTCTCGCGCTGAAGCGGCATGACCAGACCACAAAAGTGTACGCGACATTTACCTACACAAACCACTACACAGTACTCACATTGTACCATAACGTACGCAAACAAGCGCTAGCCGGTTATGCATCGTTGCTACCAGTGGTAATATTTTTCCTGCATGCAAGTAGTAACCCATTTGGGCCGATAAATGTTGGTTTCGAAAACATAATTTAAAATGTTGGGTGTTCGGTAAATAAGTGCCAAGTCACGAAGGCACTTTTGTAAGTCCTTGGTTTTGATGTGAGGTGAAAATGGAACCTAAAAACCAATGATGGTGTGGATTCCTTAGGTTTAGGTGAGAGGTGTTAACATCAGTCCTCGAAATTAATTTCGGAAACGATTTTTAGGTACATAATTCTCTGAGTAATTGCGCCGAATTAGATTCCTCTAAAAGAGTTGACTAGTTCTCGTTGAAGTCATGGCCATTTTTAAAGAGACGCAAATGTCGTAAAGTCTCACCTTTAAATAGAGCCCTTGAAACAACTTTCGGGGTGGCAAGAGTTCGTACGCGATAAATATTGGAAAGTTTCGCTTGATTTCGAGTAAGGTCCAGGTATCAAGGTAATTTGATCAGTCCAGTAACCAAAGGGGGCATTTGGGACCCCTGCTCCTTGACTTGGCCCCTTGCTCTGAGGGTATAGCCAGGCCCCTATGCAATAGCATACTTTCAAAGCCCCCCGCCCCCGATTGGTTTGCCGCTTGCTTTCCAAGTCTAGTTACGAGCCTAAATTTGATTCTGCGAAACGATTGAAGATACTAATGTCAAAATAATTAATTTCTGAGTATGATGATTTAAAAGTGAATTTCGAGGTAGGATGTATGGTGTTACTATGGTTCACAAAGGTTTTTAGTTCAGATTCAGAACCGTCAAAATAGAAGGATATCATCCCTACATCTCAACCAGAGGATGATATGCTTAGAAAGGGGTACTATTTTGTTTGATGATTTCAACGTGATATCGGTGATTTCGGGTGAAGATTCCGAGCCCATTCATTGCCACGCCTTCTGTTTGTAGGAACTAGGTATACGCTTCAATGAGCTCTAAAATTCTGGTATAGAGTAAATGTTGTCTGATGTCGCGAATGCATCGGTGCATGCGTTGATGATACTGCGTGATGTTTGGGTACATACCGACTACATCAACTGTAACCAATAAAACATGATCGGGTAATTTTAGATTTTGACTTAGATCAAGGATGATTGGTATCCTTCACATAGGTACTGTAGGTTGTTGTTGAACCAGTGGAAGGTGAAAAAAATATTCTAAAAATTCTGATATTTGCTGGATATACTGGTCCTCCGCAGCCAGAGATTATGGTTCTACCAAAAAACGTCTGAACGTAGTACCGTCGGGTGGCTTTTTGTGGACTTTGGGTAGAAGGTAAAGAAGTGGTGTAGGGGTGTGTTACTGAAATTGAAATAGTCAAATATGTCTTTGGTAATATCTTTCATTTGAAAGAGGTCATAGACGAGAGATTTGACCACGAAAATGGTTTCCATGGTGATAATTGATGCATTAAGTTGATGGTACGATAATTGCTTAACGGCGCTTCTGTTTTATAGCCACTCTTATTAATAGTTGCGATACCTCTACCGTTATCAAATTTCTTAATGACAATTGTTTTTCATTACGTAGTGAATGTAAAGCAGAGCGTTAGAGCTTGGATATGTTTAATTCCGCAAAATGTATCGGAATTTTATACAAGAATACCCTTTTTCTATTGTAGAGGTAGTCCTTTAAAGCAGCACTTGAGGTAACTCTCGAGCCCAGTGACGTAACCATGCAGGAGGCCTGTGGGCCTAGACCCCCAAACTGTCCTCATAACCCCCTAAAAGTTTCAAGGCTATGTGTTAAATGTCTAAATATGACTGATGGATTAGGTCTATCATTTAGATCCCCCCCCCCACCCAGGACTCGGACTCGACCGACATGACTCGGGGACTTGGGCCGAGACCGGGTACGAGACCGACTATTTTTTTCCCACGACTGTAAAACTCTAAAATTCTCATCTCAACTTTGTTTACACCTTACTTTGTAATTCGAATTGGTTCCAGTTGTATTGCAAATTTACAGTTAGATTAACCATGGTGACAGACCCCAAACACTCATAGTTTTGCCATTGGATGTTATTGGGTATCGCCTCTGGACACTTCTAAGCTTATAGCGCTTACAGAGGTCACATGGTGGTTAAAGTATGTTCCTGCTAATTGGAATGTTCCCTTGAATCTATGACTACATTTGTGATGATGTCAACGCATGGTCCTTAATTCCGTCCGAAAAACCCACCAGCTTCCAGCATCTATGGCCGAAAGATAGGACGTCATTGTTGGGGCTGGTTCAGAATAGGGCCGACAATGGCATAGCCCAGTGTCCCCCGCTCACAGCCGGGGGGCCCGACAGGCAACATATCACATTGCTTTCGGTTATCCCTTTGAGAATTTGATGGAAAAGAGCAGAGTTAACGACAAAGCCTGGTCCTTTTGAGCGCATCTTCGCGTGTCAGGTTTTCTTTCTAAATTCTTCCTTTTTTCCCGTGTTATAAGAAGCTACAAACAGAAATACCATAACACTTAGGAACTTCGCCATGTCAGCACTGCTGGACACTGGTAACGTTCCGATGATCGATGCACTGTTCCTCCCAATGGAAAAACATACGGAGTTCGCCCACACAACGTTACCTATCTGGTGATGCTTCAAAATTATGACTTTGATACAGTTAACGGTGAGAACGCCAGGAGCTTCTCCCTCTGGCCACCACGGATCGAGGATCCGTTCCTGGACTAAGGCGGTAAGGGGTACGCCCCCTCCGGGAAGGAAAATAGAAAAACAATTAGAAAATGAAAAAGGGGGAAGAGGGCCCAAATGAAAAATGTAAAATGTCAAAAATTGGGGAGTTGATATAGGGTTTAAGGTAAGGTGCCATGCATAAAATTCGCTTTTCAATCTTCGGTGCCAATCCTAAAAATTTACTGTACACCCCCAGTGTAAAAAGTCTGAACATGCCACTGCCCTCGGCTTCCAGGTTGAGGGTAGACGGAACTTATGGTAAGGTCGGGAAGATACATCATTCATAAAATATTTTACTCTGATGGTGCAGGTTAGCTGTCTAATAGCTTGGAGCAGAGAGTACCTTTCAGGGGCAGATGGTGATGGTATAAATCCTGAGCCTTTACCCAGTAGGCCTAATAATATTTCCGGGTCCGACAGGGTATGTTTCGATATAGGTTCCTCATATATAAAAGCAATAGCATACCATGCTATTGCTTGTTACCACCTAAGGTCACATTTCAAATGTTTAACCAACACATTTTTAGGCTCCCTGTTAGGATACCCCTATTTTGAAATATCCCACCCATTTTAGGTACCCAACTCTACAATTTTCACCATTTTACCCATACATCGAAACTTTTCATGCAAACACGTCACTGAGCTTTTGGAAAGTCGGCCATTTTCTTCTGTTATTTAGGGTGACTTGTGACTTGACTTGTAGTCAAGTCCAAATGACTTGACTTGACTTGTTACTCCTTGACTTGTGACTTGACTTGACTTGGAGCTGAGACAAATGACTTTTGACTTACTTGGACTTGCGAACATTGACTTGTGACTTGACGTGGACTTGCAAAAATTGACTTGTCACCATCTCTGCTGGTTTGACGGCCTCTCGCTTTTTCTTATCCATTGCCCCCGAGGGTGTTGCTACGCGGCTCATTCTATAATGACCAAAGACTTCAGGCAGGCAAGGTAACGTCTAAACGTGCAGACTTCAATAGACAAGTTGGGAAATTCGGTACTTCCGGTCAGGTCACAAGGTCAAGTGTACCATGACAACGGTAATATATGTAGCTCTGCGTGCTCAGCATGCAACACCCGCGCTGGGACACTATAAGCGTGGTACACTTCACCTTTGACCCATTCCCATATTGCATTGCGTGGAAACATTTCCCAACTCGTCTATTGTGCCCCTCCCCCAGTTGATTAACATCTTTCCAAAAGTAAACTGGGCTAGCAACAGACAGTGACGCCAGCCAGTATTGCATGTAAGTGAGTACACGCCTAACGGTTTCAATCGAAACTTAAATTAAGTCGGTTGTTTGACACCGAAAATTCCTATAAGCTGATAAGCGAGTTTCTGGTCTTCTGTTTGTTGAGGTGTGTAATGTTACCAAGAGAAAATGTATCAAAATCGTCTAATGCAAAGTGCCAGAATTAGGTCAAATCCAAAATAGCCGCTTTCTCTACACATTTTTACCTAACAGACCTCCAAAAGTGTATGAAATGTTAGCAGAATTGGGATATTTGGGCTTGATAAAGTTTTATTGAGTAGTTTAAAACTAAACTTTTCAAGTTAGCTCAAATGAAACAATGCTGTAACGTAGTATTAACATCACTGACAACTTTTCATTGCCCCAGTGCCATTAAATGGGTCTATGACAGAGCAATGAAGACATGTAACATTATTTTGCAGGTTTTTTTTCCAATGAATGATTTCAGTGACCTTTTCAGCTTCAAGCTAAAGCGGCTCACAAATTACAACAGCAGGAAAAGTATTTCGCAATATAACCTCTTTAGGAGCTGCCAGTATCATTTTTTATCATTAATTTTGAAAGCTTCGGCCTATATCTTTTCATAAAAATTAGATAATGTGAAAACTTTTTTATTTGACGTGATATATAGCTATGTATACAGAAGGTGGCATCAAAATTATAGTACATTCTCACTCTTTGAAAATATGGCTCTTTGAAAATGTATTTTTGTGTGTGTGTGTGCACTGCTAAAAGCAATTTGTTTCCAAATTTGGGGGCCCTCAAACAAATTTCAGATGACCTCCATAATTTACCTCAATATGATTTGGCTAAAAGCAGTCGTGCAAAAGTTAGGATAAGCATACAATGTTTTTAATTATTGAGTGACCGCAGCTAAGAACTGTTTCCCCTCGAGTATTTTAAAGTGGGGCCCCATTGGTCTTCACCCTGTCAAAGGGACGATAGAAAGGGTGAAAAGACCCAAAATACCATGAAATTAAAGTTTAAACTTCAGCAGTCAAAGTAAATATTTGACGCTGTTTGAACTGTTTAATTCTTCATAATGAAAATAAAAATTCAAAAGTTGGTCTGACAACCATTACCTTGACAATAATTTTCATGATTTCCGCTTTTTAAGTGTCAAATTTTGCCTTTGAGCCTCATTACTTTGACGTACGGTAGCTGATATGTAATTGCTATAACCTCCATCATTTCATTTTAGGTCTAACGTGGTATTGACTCGTATTAATGTCTTCAAGCCTGCTCATAAAGTTTTTGTTTTGGCTTTGAACGTAACAAAAGAGATTATTGTAATTATATCTTTTAATTTTGACATTTTAAGTCATTTTTGACTTTTCATTTCAATACTGATACTTATCCTTATAAATTTCACTTCAAAAGTCAAAATCGTGACTTTTTGATTCTTTGCCACAGGTAGGCAAGGAATCAAAAAGCGATGCGATGGTGATGTGTGTGTGTGTGTGTGTGTGTGTGTTTGTGACGCTTGTTGTAATCACGATATCTCAAGATAGGAATGATGGACACTTTTCATATTGGGTGTATAGACTTGCCATATTAATAGAAAGAACCAGATTGTTTTTGGTGGAGGTCAAAGGTGATTTGAGGTCACCAGAGGTCAAAAACAGTGGCGTAGCTAGACATTTTTTTTGGGGGGGGGCAAAGCAAAAAAATTCCGACAGATTATTATCTTGATAGCTGTTCGAAATTCTGGGGGGCGACCGCCCCCCTGCCCCCCCCCCCTCTAGCTACGCCACTGGTCAAAAACCGAAAACATTGTAAATACGATATCTCAAGATAGCAATGACGGACACTGTCATATTTAGTATATAGAAGTAGTAAAATCAACAAATTGCAAGTTCCTTTTTTCCTTTGATGTCAAACTATGAGGTCCAAAGTTCCCATAATGTAATTAAAAGTCAAATTTTTGCCTTTAAATGCGGAGGTGTATAGCGACAAATTAAAAGTGGGGGAGGGGACACTCTCCCTTGGACAATTTTCGTAGGGTACAAAGGTAAAAGAAAGGTGACAAATCACCTTAATTGCAAACCTATGTGTACATGTACTGTGCTGTTCAAGATGGCAAAGAAATGGAAGGTAGGGACCATGATAGGGTTCAGGCCATCTTGGGGACTAAGGACCCAGCCACAGAAGCTTTGGGGTACCAAAAACATCTGAGCATTAGATTTAGACATTTCACTGTCCTCAAATGACAATTGATGTGCACTGCCCAAACAATAGAAAATACATTTTTTCAAGGTGGACGAAAGGTTAATGTAGTTGATGATGCAAGGGTGCTTGTTATTGCTGGATTAACGGTATTTATTGTAGCACATAGACGGAAAAAGGTATTTGAAGTGAGGGGACAAAATGAAAAGGTGTATTCAGTGGTCTCCTTAAGGGTCACTGTGATACTATCTAAGCGGAGGGCCACCATGAGTTGGTGCGTAGCCCCAAATGGCTTCCCGGTTGTTGGAAATGGCCCTTCCCAGACCTTGTTCTGTAAACGCCCTTTTGATATCACATGCTGTAGAAATTAAGTACATTTTTAAGAAAGGTAAATTAACGTTGGTTACAAGCATAAGCCAGGTTTGGGAAACTTTAAGGTCGGGGGCTGGACTCCTGGCCGGGTCATACCAAAGACTTCAAAAATGGAACCTACTGCCATTGTGCTTGGAGAAGGGAAAACAAGCCAGTGAGCCACAACTGTAAAAAAGGCTGTGGCCGACCCGACTTAAACCAGTTGGTTAGAAACTGCGCCGTAAAACCTCATCTAACTCTAACTCGGGGGAACTTTAAGTATGAAAGACTTCTTGGACCTTCGAGTCGACCGTCCTTGGGGGAGGGATTTGTAAGGAGTGGTGTGCTCTCGCCTTTGAAAAGGTTGAACTTACAAAGAGCTTAGAAAATGCTGCTATTACTATTATATTTTATCTACTCGTGTGTTCATGTACTAGAATTTAACATTTTTAGTGTCCAGGAAACTTACACGTTTTGTAAACAAAGCAATTTCTATAGTGATCAATTGTCCAGAGGGACAGATCAATGGTCTCTTTGGGGCGAGTGTTCCCAATTCGCCCCAACTGAGTCTGGTATCATGTTGCAAATTTCAGTTACAAACGATCAGATGTTAAATTGTCAAGAAATCAACAAAAAAACTACAGCACAAGTCATATATGGGCAAAGGGATCTCTAAAAAGATGGGCCCTTATACTCTTTCATAATAAATTTGTACAGCGGAAAATGTACAGCGGAAAATGCTAATGCGGTGAAAAACATCATGTTAACTTTGTATCTGGTAATAAAGATCACGGTACCAATACTTGACGTATGCGTTGGAGGAAGGGGTGTTCCGCCCCACACTCTAGAGTGGGGCGCTCGGTGGCGCTGCCCTCACCCTTTCCCTGCGCCTATGTTGCGGGTTTGGTACAAGAATGTTGAGGGTTTGATACAATAATATTGCTGAAGATGTTCGACGGGATGTAACTATGTTACATGAGAAATTCGCCTTCTAAGACACTTTCTTAATCCAGAGTATAATGAATTGCTTAGGAACTGTTTTTATACAAAAGTAAAATCTTTAGGTCACCACAATCGAGTTTGTATAATAATAGATATAGTTAGGGACAAGGGGAATTACGTCAATGCCCGGTAGCGCTTCCACGGTAAGGCTCAGTAGACTACAGAGAAATGTAACTGTGAATGGTCTTGACATCTCTATAATTATGTAAAGAAGCAAGTGCCGCCCATGCCCCTCCCCAACCTTTCAAAATAAAATTTCCCTTGGACAAATGGAGAAAGCCCTCTTAGAATGTTAGAATTCGCCAACCCTGGGCTAATCAGTAAATTAGTTAATAAAAGAGTCGGTGGGAAAGATCACAGAGGCCTAAAGGCAAGTGATTTTCCTTTTTGTGATTATCTAATATAAAGAACCCAATATTTCCTCTTTTCATGATGACAAGGTACCATATGGAACTTACTTTACACGAGCAATTGTCCCATCCGATAAACTGAAGAACATAACTGTGAAATGGCTCTAAGGAGCGCAAGGTTTGGCCTCAAGGGAAGCACATGACCTCAGAATGGAGGCAGTGAGGCATATCGCTGAAGGTGAAAGTTCCGCATTTTCTAAAAATGGTAACTTGTTGCCCCTTTTAACAATAAAAATGCCACCTAGAATAATCACCCCTTTCCCCTACAATTCCAAAACATAAAAAACAGTGTGAAAAGTGCGGTCCCCTTTGGTGAAAACTGGAAATGCTACGTTAAGGACCCATCTTACCATAAAATTGCCACTCGGAATTGCTTAGTATGATCTCCAACCCTTCTATTTGACAAAGTGATGTGACATCATTCCTGGGGTCCGGGGAAGTGCCCTAAAGTAAGAAAACTTGAAAAAGGTTAACTTATTGCCGTTTTGTTTATTTTAGAGGGTAATCTGAGGATTGCCAGTTTAAAACAGTGATTTCATATTATAAGAGCAGCAGCCAGGGTATTTTCAAGTTTTAAAAGGGATACTGCTTACATTTTCGGAAAAGGGGGCATGTGTCATGGGTGCCCCTCTCCGGTTCCTACACCCCTGCTTAAAGGTCAAAATTATGAGATAAAAAGTCTTACTTATGAAATTGTGAGAATTAAGGATTTAATGTGGAATTTGAAAGTCTAACTTGTACTATTAACTATCGAGAATATCACGGCATTCTAGTAAGTCAAACTTTTGAATTTCATAGTCATAATAATGGGGTATTAAAGCGGCTAAAATGAAGCCAATATTGAACTTGAAAAAGTCAATCCAATGACAATTTGACTTATTTTCGTTTCCTTCAAATATTAGCCTACCTAGACAACCTATTTAAAGTCGTTTTTAAAATTTCCAGGAGCAATGTTGAACCCAACTCAATCATTGAAAACATTCTCTAGCTATACTTCTTCCTGCTCACAGACCTTCGGCCAGATAATAGTGAGATCTATTATGCAGGCCCTGTGATACTTTGGCAGGGGCATGTAGACTCAAAATTAAGAAAAAACGACTTTGAAAAGTGAAAAAGTACTTTTCCCAAGCCCCAAGGTCCCGTCGACTTTCTGGCGATGAGCCGAAGGGTGAAACCAAACTTTACTCACTATGGAGTTCTGCTCCCCAGAAGGAGCTCCGTCCCCTGAAGGGACACACGACTTAACGTGACTAACCTCCTGGCCTTCAGACCTCTGCACAATGGGTCTGTCATGCATGGCCCCGTGCTACTGCATTTTCAAACACCCGTTTTTTGATTCCTTGCCGTAGGCAGGCAAGGAATCTATGCGATAGTGATGTCGTGTGTGTGTATGTGTGTGTGTGTGTGGGTGTGTATGTGTTTGTAACGCTGCTTGTAATCGCGATATTTCAAGATAGGAATGACCGACACTTTTCATACATGGTATATAGATTTTTCATGTTCAGAGAAAGAATCCTATTGTTTTTGGTGGAGGTCAAAGGTCATCTGAGGTCACCAGAGGTTAAACTGCGGAAACGGCTTGTAAACACAATATCTCGAGATAGCAATGACCAACACTTTTCATATTTGGTAAATAGATTTGTCATGTTGAGAGGAAGAAAGCTATTGTTTTTGGTGAATGTCAAAGGTCATTCGAGGTCACTGGAGGTAAAAAACCAAAAAGCTCGTAATCACGATATCTCAAGATAGGAATGACCGACACTTTTCATATTTGGTATATAGATTTGTCATGTTAAGGGAAAGAACGCTATTGTATTTGGTGGAGGTCAAATGTCATTTGAGATCACCAGAGGTCAAAGACCGAAAACCTTGAAATCGCGATATGTCAAGATATAGATTTGTCATGTTGGAGAGGAAGAATGCTATTGTTTTTGGTAGAGGTCAAAGGTCATCTGAAGTCACCAAAGATTAAATTGCGAAACCTCGTAAATGGCTTGTAACACGATATCTCAAGATAGCAATGACTGACACTTCATATTTGGTTTATAGATTTGTCATGTTGAGAGGAAGAAGCCTTTGTTGTTGGTGAAGGTCGAAGAGCATTTGAGGTCACTGGAGGTAAAAAGCTGAAAAGCTCGTAATCACGATATCTCAAGATAGGAATGACCGACACTTTTCATATTTGGTATAGGTTTGTCATGATGTAAGGAAGAACCCTATTGTTTTTGGTGGAGGTCAAATGTCATCTTGGGTTACCAAAGGTCAAAAAGCAAAATTTCCCAAGAATTCCCAAGATTGTCATCTGGGGTCACTAGAGTCAAAGAGCAAAAAATCCCAAGTATTCCCAAGATCGTCATCTGGGTCACCAGAGGTCAAAAAGCGAAATTTCCCAAGAACTTTCAAGATCCAAGATCCATTGGAGTTGAATCCCTTTCAAGACACTTCAGATTTTCTTTTTTGTTATATTTGATGGGGTTCAAAGGTCATGTGAGGTCAGCAGAGGTCATCGAAAATGATGTAGTCAAGAAAGATAAATTTGAGCGATAAACATCAGTGCAACAAAGCATCCCCATTCGGCAAGGAATCACTAAGCCTTTGGGCTTTCTGGTTTGAATGCATTCATTCATTTATTCATTCATTCATTCATTTATTTATTCATTCATTTATTTATTCATTCATTTATTTATTCATTCATTCATTTATTCTTCATTTATTTATTTATTCATTTATGTATTTATTTGCTTAGCTTACGTCTCATGACGAGATAACGGAACCGTCTCCCTCGAGTGCATGATAACCAGTTTAAATACACATGGCATATACATTATTTCAGTATTTTTCATACAGTGCCACATCATGCGTTTAAAAAATAGCCTACATGAGTACCCTTAAGTATATGCTAAATTCAACTGGGGTGTAATGAATCTTCAGGATAACAAACAACCTTATTCTAGTTTCGTCTCAGACCCTTCGAACCCTTCGGAGTAACGGCCCTTCGGAATAATGATCCTTAAGTGATATTGCTAATAACGACCCGTCGGAATAAAAACACTTCGGAAAAATAAACTACAGTCAACCATATTACTGCCTCTATTGCAAGGCATGATTGGGTACAAAAGGTTGCAACAGTTCCACATCTTCAACGTTACTAGTTGGTCCCTTTTCTATACCATCATGCAGAAGTCTAATATTTGAGGTTCTAGCCTACCTCTTACAACCAATATCTAATATTTCCAATTATTCCTGTTAAAATGACAGAATGTCTAACATTTTCAAATGTATTTTGAGGTGGACAACAGCATGCTCTTCTCATAACTTGACACACACACACACACACACACACACACACACACACACATATATATATATATATATATATATATATATATATATATATATATATATATATAGTCTATCACAAACACTCGTTTGAGGAAAACATCTCCATATAGTAAAAGTAAAGCACCAAAGATGAAGATAAACACAAATTGGTTACTCCATGTAAATCACCTATAGGCCTATTTCGACCGGATACACCGGCCTTCATCAGGGTGAATGACCCTATAACGTATAACACGCCCACAAAATACAGTTTAGCTTTAAATTTGAATAAATTGTGCGCGCTGCGTAAAGTGCGCGTTACCTTAAGTAAAAAGTTATCATAGCAACCTACGCTGCGAGCGCGTGATGTGCGCGTCACCTAAAGTACGCGTTACTTTAAGTAAAGACTATAATAGTTACCATAGTAGCTAGCTTAAGCCCGAGCGTGCGATGTATAAAGTACGCGTATAATACTGAAATTGAAAAGTTAACTCTTACGATATCGAGTAGACCTGTTTTGACTAAAAAAGAAATCGTTTTCATTTAGTCCATGAGGCTTTATACATTTAAGTCTATATGCCCATTGTCCTTCTTTATCCAATAGATCTTTCTCATAGTCAACCCTGTCAATTAATTGTACGCTGAGATCCTCCAAGCCATTGTGACCTAGGCTATGGAAATGTTGATAGATTAAATCATCTCTCAATTTTTCATCAGATGACATCCTAGTATGCGCTTTAATGCGACTCTTGTGGTTATTAAAGCGTAAACGAAACTTAGTACTTCTTGAACCCACGTACTGGATATCACATACTTTACAAGTCAATAAATATACAACATTACTTGAATTACAGTTAAGTTCGAAATTGATAGTGTAAGACTTATTAGTACCTTTGGAAGTGAAACTGTCACCTGTTTTAAGAAATTCGCAAACAAGACAACGTCTATCCCCACATTTTACAGTTCCCAAAGGTGTGTTTTCAGCGTTAGCAGGTTTTAGCTTTGCATGAACAAGATAGTTAGCTAGATTCTTAGGTCTACGAAATGCCATCATAGGGATATCTTTAACTGCTTTTCGACATTTGTCAGAACAATGAAGCAGTGGTTGTAGTTCTTTTAGAATAGCACCAATATTAAGGAGACCAGGATGGTAAGTAACTACCATTGGAACACGCGTATTACTCCTTTGGGGTCGAGATGTTAAAGCCTCCTCTCTAGTTACAGACTTAGCTTTACGAATCTGATTGCGTACAAATCTTACCCGATATCCTCTTGCTATCAAATAAGTAGTGAGTTCATTGGCTCTCTTATCAAAAGCCGAATTAGTAGAGCAAATACGTCTAAGTCTGAGAGCTTGAGCATATGGAATACTCTGTTTACATCTTCTGGGATGACATGAGGTGTAGAAAAGGTATTGATGCTTATCTGTAGGCTTAACGTAAAGGTCTGTCTCAACTTTACCTCCGTTATTAAAAACTTGAACATCAAGAAAATTTACCCGCTCCTTAGACCAGCTCCACGTAAATTTGATGGTTCCGTGCTTTTCATTAATTAATAAAACTAAGAAATTCGTTAAGTTCTCCTTCACTTCCTGTCCATACCATGAAAATGTCGTCAATATACCTCAACCATAAATACGGTTTAACCCGCGCCTCTGAAATTAATGTCCTTTCTAGTCTATCCATAAATAAATTAGCATAAGCTGGTGCCATTTTCGTACCAATGGCAGTACCTAGAGTTTGCAAGAAGTGGTTACCATTGAACTCAAAATTGTTGTTCTTAAGAACCAACTCTGCTAGTTCTGCTATTAAATTAGTAGGTACTTCTTGATTCTGTCTTCTGTTTAAAGCATACCTTATAGCATATAGGCCTTCATCATGAGGTATGTGGGGGTATAAACCCACTACATCGATTACTACTAAAATAGCATTCTCCGGGAGAGTGTCAATATTGTTAAGTTTATGAAGGAAGTCATTAGTGTCCTTCACAAACGAAGGAATAATGGGGACTAATGATTTAAGATGGAAATCGACAAATTCAGAAATCTTTTCAGTCGGAGTATTACAACCCGAGATAACTGGTCTGCCCGGGCACCCCTTCTTATGTACTTTAGGTAGAAGATAGAATCTTCCTGCTTTAGCCGTACTATCCACTAACAAATATTCTAGAATAGTGTCACTTATACATCCGTCAACATGTGCCTTCTTGACCTTATTATTAACTTTTTTAATCATATCTACAGTAGGATCTCGATCTAATGTGACGTAAACCCCTATGTCACCTAATTGGCGCATAGCTTCTGCCCCATACCTTGTCTTGTCCATTACTACTACACCTGATCCTTTATCTGCTTGCTTAATTACAATGTCCTCGTATTTTCTCAAATTTTCAAGAGCGCGTTGTTCATCTTTTTTTAGATTCCTATAACTTTTGTTGTTAAGGTTGCCTTCAAAAAATTTTTTCTCCAGGGCAGTTACGTAAGCTTCCAAAAATAAATCTCTGTTCTTATCTGGACACCATGTGGATTTCTTTCTAAAAGCAGGTATATTTGAAAAGTCGCCATCCACTTCATCATCTTCATGAAAGTATTCTTTTAACCGTATGCGTCTGACAAACTCCGAAACATCTTTCCGTAAAGTAAAAGTATCTATTTCTGCTGGTGTCGGGCAAAATGACAATCCTTTGGACAAAAGAGAATTTTCGGCTTCTGTCAAAGTTCTACTCGATAGATTAATAACAATCTGAAGCCCATCATTGTAGACTTTGTCATTAAAATTACCCAGGCCAACCGGTTCTGTTGAAATCGTGGCACTTTGCATACTTTGTCCCATGAGGTTTTCTTGGGAACTTTCAATAGGAGTAACCGTGTACTCTGTAACAATGGACTCCTCATATTCAGGTTCAGTTACACTTCCTCCAACGTCAGACACTTCCACAAGTAATAGAGGCGAATCAATTGGAAGCGGATTTAAACCACAAAGGTTCTCTTCCGGTCCTAGATCTTCAACCAAGATTGATACTCTATTGTCATTCACTGCAACTTGGGAGTCAGTATATATATATATATATATATATATATATATATATATATATATATATATATATATATATATATATATATAGTAGGTAGAGTGACGTGACGATATATATATATATATATATATATATATATATAAAGTATCTTAAATATGTAAATATGACAGGGAATTCTTACTTGAGGCCGAGGTGTCTTGGGGCCGAGTTGGAATGGGATGACTTGGCTTTGGGTCGACTTGGGTAAAACTATAGAATACCGTACTCCGCATATCGAGTACCACCTCGTATAGACCAGACATCACTGAGCTATATAACTGGAGGATGCACGTCAATGCGGAATGCGCCTCGAAAATGAAGCCGACTTGGGGGTCACATGATGTAGGTTAGCTTACTCAAGTCGATTCCACTGCCCTAGGGACGTGTATCTAGAAGTGAAAGTAATGTAACGCAGAGTCGATGTACACGCTAAACCAATCCTTTGTTACTATACTCATTACGTCTTTAGTGTTTTTGTTGTAATTAACTGAGTAGGGAATCTTTACACTGTGATTGTGAGATCAGAAGATTGTTTTTCACTTTTCTTGATTTTAGGAGTGGTCCTGCCTATTCGAAGGACAGCGCGTGTGAACACATTTGGAATAGTGCGTCGAGACGCGATGACTTTGTAACATTCGCGATAGTACCGTCACTGAACAGTACCGACAGAGTAGGCGCGCTTGTTACTGAATGTCCATACATGTGCACAAATGTTCTGCACAACGCGTCTAAAGCGTCCTTTTGACACAAAAACACAAATGCGCATGAAAGAAAAGTTAGCCCATGCCGCACATGCACGCTTGCACTTTGGCCAATGATGTGCTTCGAATCCTCCTACACGGTAAGCGTTTGGTGCTCTGTATATTGTACGGCTATTGTGATGTAGGCCGTTTCATGAAGTTGCTGAGGCTACTTTACCTCAGCGCAATGGTTTCCACGCTAACGCGTGATAGCGCGCAAGTTACCGTCCACGAGGCCGAAGAGACGCTAAGGCCCCCACGGTGCGTTAGCATCAAAAGCGACTTTTCGATTTCAGGACGGTAGAGCAACAGGACGGAGGGTTAAACGCACGCGCGCCCGGCGTTCTGTCCTGACATTTAAGGCGTTTCGATTTTAAAGACGACGGTGCGGTAGAATGACAACAAAACAATGACGCGCTCATTTATGAACTAAGTTGCAGTGCTTTGTTAGCATCCACACTCATCGCTAAGTTGTAACAATGACGAACCTTGAACCTACACAGGATTATAGAGGCGCCATCGTTACTGGGTATTTTACAAAAATTTGAAAGTTTCTACCTCAAGATAGCTTTCCTTGGCTTAGCACGGAATCGTTCGTAAAATGGCTTTCCAGATATGCACTGTTCTTGTTTGCCATCTTCATTTTTGTCAGCAGCTTCCATGATACATGAACAAACGATGTACATTTGCATACAGCTAACTTCAAATTTAACGTCACAGAAACACGTACGTTATGGACGAGGGAAATTACCATGGCAACCCCTGTACCGTCCTGTTTCTAACAGAAGGTTAAATCGGTCGACGACCGTCCTGAAAATCAACAGGACGGAGCGATGCTCGCTTCTACTCATGCGCAGTCCAGTTTTTTGCTGCGCGTTCCGTCCTCTTTGTCTACCGTCCTGAATTTTCGATGATAGCGACTTTTCGATTTCAGGACGGTAGACAAAGAGGACGGAACGCGCAGCAAAAAACCAGACTGCGCATGAGTAGAAGTGAGCATCGCTCCGTTCTGTTGATTTTCAGGACGGTCGTCGACCGATGTAACGTTCTGTTAGAAACAGGACGGTACAGGGGTTGCCATGGTAATTTCCCTCGTCCATAACGTACGTGTTTCTGTGACGTTAAATTTGAAGTTAGCTGTATGCAAATATACATCGTTTGTTCATGTAGCATGCAAGCTGCTGGCAAAAATGAACATGACAAACAAGAACAGTGCATATCTGGAAAGCCATTTTACGAACGATTCCGTGCTAAGCCAAGGAAAGCTATCTTGAGGTAGAATCTTTCAAATTTTTGTAAAATGCCCAGTAACGATGGCGCCTCTCTAATCCTGTGTAGGTTCGAGGTTCGTCATTGTTACAACTTAGCGATGAGTGTGGATGCTAACAAAGCACTGCAACTTAGTTCATAAATGAGCGCGTCATTGTTTTGTTGTCATTCTACCGCACCGTCGTCTTTAAAATCGAAACGCCTTAAATGTCAGGACAGAACGCCGGGCGCGCGTGCGATTAACCCTCCGTCCTGTTGCTCTACCGTCCTGAAATCGAAAAGTCGCTGATTTTAAAGACAACGGTGCAGTCGAATGACAACAAAGCAATGACGCGCTCATTTATTAACTAAGTTGCAATACTTTGTTAGCATCCACACTCATCGCTAACAATGACAAACCTACACAGGATTAGAGACGCAATCGTTACTGGGTATTTTATAAAATTGTGAAAGTTTCTTCCTCAAGATAGCTTTCCTTAGCCTAGCACGGAATCATTCGTAAAATGGCTTTCCAGATATGCACTGTTGTTGTTTGTCATGTTCTTTTTTCTCAGCAGCTTGCATGCCACATGAACAAATGATGTACGTTTGCATACAGCTAACTTCAAATTTAACGTCACAAAAACACGTAAATGTTATGGACGAGAGAAATTACCATGGCAACCCCTGTACCGTCCTGTTTCTAACAGGACGTTAAATCGGTCGACGACCGTCCTGAAAATCAACAGGACGGAGCGATGCTCGCTTCTACTCATGCGCAGTCAAGTTTTTTGCTGCGCGTTCCGTCCTCTTTGTCTACCGTCCTGAAATCGAAAAAGCGACTTTTCGATTTCAGGACGGTAGAGCAACAGGACGGAGGGTTAAACGCACGCGCGCCCGGCGTTCTGTCCTGACATTTAAGGCGTTTCGATTTTAAAGGGAAATATTGCGTTTAAAATGCACCAAGATGGCATACAAAGAAAATACCGATAATCATTATTTAATCGTTCAGTTTCACCAATAAACTCTAGCAATAGCTTTATCTCCTCCAAACATTATGCACGACAAGAGTTATGGATGTTGCATCATTTGATTTTAAAGACGACGGTGCGGTAGAATGACAACAAAACAATGACGCGCTCATTTATGAACTAAGTTGCAGTGCTTTGTTAGCATCCACACTCATCGCTAAGTTGTAACAATGACGAACCTCGAACCTACACAGGATTATAGAGGCGCCATCGTTACTGGGTATTTTACAAAAATTTGAAAGTTTCTACCTCAAGATAGCTTTCCTTGGCTTAGCACGGAATCGTTCGTAAAATGGCTTTCCAGATATGCACTGTTCTTGTTTGCCATCTTCATTTTTGTCAGCAGCTTGCATGCTACATGACAAACGATGTATATTTGCATACAGCTAACTTCAAATTTAACGTCACAGAAACACGTACGTTATGGACGAGGGAAATTACCATGGCAACCCCTGTACCGTCCTGTTTCTAACAGAACGTTAAATCGGTCGACGACCGTCCTGAAAATCAACAGGACGGAGCGATGCTCACTTCTACTCATGCGCAGTCTAGCCTAGGGTACCTAGGCCTAGTTCTGACGTACACTTTGTTCCCTGAACTAGGCCTAGGCTATTGCAACACAAACTTTTGACCACATATTACTGTGAGAGTAATATCGTCTGCGTGCGTTGCTGCAGTGATTGTTGCTATATACGCGTATGCGCGTGTATGAACGTAACTATAGCTATGGACTATGTCACAATTAAACAGCAGTGCGTGCTATTTAGCATACAATAGTGTGAACGTCCTAGTTACACGATTTGGAATTTCATGGAATGTTGAAAAAGCAAAACAGGATCGTTTGTGTAAATCAAAATTTTTGGTCTTTTTTTGGACACTAAGTGCTAATAATCTTAGAATGAAGGGTCTTAAACATATAAGGCCCCGTAGAGGTCAATGATGTAGGAGTATACGTGAATTTGAGAAAGATCGAGACCATTCAAAATTTTTGAAGTCGCGGTAGCCCAATTTTGACAATGGGTATATTGCTGACCTAGTATGGGAAGCCCCAAAGCTTCCCAAATACTAGGTCAGCCGACTGCGGACTAGCGCAGTCCAGTTTTTTGCTGCGCGTTCCGTCCTCTTTGTCTACCGTCCTGAAATCGAAAAGTCGCTAAAGTCGCTAAAGATATTACAAGCATAGATTCCAAACTTAAAATGGCGCGTTGACTCCTCATGGAGGCCAAAATATCGGGGCCGAAGTGCTGATCACTGCTCAGTCGTTTTGAAAACAATCAGGCAAATGAATGTCTTACAAAAGTATTAATACTTATTATTTCGGAATGTTGTTGACTGAAGAAGTACTACCGTACGCCTCAATAAATTCCACTTGAACAAGAATAACTTATTTCTTCAACGCGGCATTCCACGTATTTACACTTGAACATGAACGCACAATGACTGGTTCTTTCATGGACATTCATTGGTCAGTTTCTATGGTATCTTCAAGTGACGCACTTTTGTATGCGCGTTCAATTACTTACGCGGTCACAACGGGAAAGCAACTAGCGCGTTTGTTTCCAGAGCGCGCAGAACCGTGCTTCAAGTATTCCGGATAATACACAGAGAAATGTATTCTGCGCTTACAGAACGCGTTGTAAAAGTGGACGCACGCTAACCTCTTTTAACAATGAAATTTTCTGTAACACGTTCTTATTTTTGTACGCAGATCGCGGAACAGGACGGCGCGCATGTCAAATTAACACTTTCGCCCCGATATATACGTCTCCATGAGGAGTCAGTGAGCGTTACAGTGTATGTATAGAGCTTATGCACGTGACGTCAGCGCGTTTCAATTTGGCTTACTGGATGGAACTGCCATACGTAGTAGGTGTGTTAAAGATACGCGGTCACGATAGCACCTTAGTAACAATTTTGCACAAGGTACGCTTGGATGGAAAAATAGAGAAACGTGACGTAGGTGCATAAGCTCTATAGGACGTAATCATGAGTCGATCATATCAGTATCATGAGTCGATCACTGCGTTCTAAACGCTAATACAGCGTGTGGGCGTGATGTGATTCCAATGTAATCATGACCTACAATGCATATTCTTCAAATATCAAAAACAGGCATTTGCCCCATTATTTTTCATGTTCAAAGCCAAAATTTTACTCACAGTCAAATTTTGAAGTCTCGGCATTAGAATGAACTAGAAATTTGCAAATGTTACTAAAAATGACGACCAAAATGTCTTTTATGAAGCTTTCAGTAAAAATGGTGACAGAAAAGACAACAATCTCTTTGTTTATTAACATTATTGTTCTTAAATATGGTAATTAATAGTATTTTGTCTGCCCTTTTTCTGAAGTGATTGACTCATGATTCCTTCATAAGCATTCTGTTGTGAACTGACACCTACAATTCAAAATTCATTTTCCACGGATTGTTCCATCCACACAACACTAAAATATAGCACAATGAGGAAGATACCTAAAGCCTCATTCACACGATACGATTTTTTCACGCGATCTGTCGTACGCAACCATCGCGTGCAACAAATCGTTTCGTGTGAATGGATTTTCACGCAACCGTTCGTCGCGCACGACTTGTCGCGCCAAGTTAAAGTGGGTATGACACGGCCAAAGTACGTTTCTCAGTAAACATTCTTTGGGTACAGCTTGAAATGAAGCGAATGTTTTCCCGACTCAACTACGTCCATAAACACAGTTATACGACCTTGTGAATTCCCAATTACAGGCCAGAGTCAGCCATCTGAAATCCAAAAGTGAAAAAAGTATGTGAGCGCGTCTCAAGATCGTGACGTCATTGGAGGCACGGTAAGTTACACTGTACCAGGCAGCTCACCCATCGCCCTACACATCGAAGCATGTGCATGCTAACGCGTGTTAGCAGGTACATCATTGCAAACACCTGTGCTACGATACAATAACAGCAGCGCGAGTGACCAGTGACCACATTGTGAACTATGCGTCGTTGCGCGGTGACTGCTTACCATTCACAATAGCAACGTTGCTGAACAGTTCACTGAGTAAAGGCGCGCTTGTTATGGACTGTCCATACATGTTCATAGCTGTTCTGTACAGCGCACCCGGACCACGTTCTTTTTTGCACAAAAACAAAGCTGTTTATTATGCAGGGAAGCTAAAACACGGGCGCATATGCACGCGAACATATTGGCCAATGATATGCTTCGAAGCCCCCAACATGTTCCGCGCTTTGCGCTCTGTATGTTGGGCGGGTATTGTGATGTAATCCTTTTCATGAAGTTTCTAAGGTATGAAACATTCCCAAAGCGTTGTATTAGTTTCACATATAGATACGCGTCCTTACATAGCACAGTGCGGGGTGCCGCCAATTGCGTCATAAAAGTCATGTGACCTGATGCGGCATTTTTCGAAATTGGATTTCTGGACGTTTTTCTTCAAATTCTATTTATGCCGAAGTGCACCGGTTTTAATTGTGTGTGAGGTGATACTTTTACAATACTGTACCCAATCTTGCAATACACAAAAGTTATTTTGGCCGTGTCATGCCCACTTTAAGCAAAATTCGTGGCCCACAAAGTTGTTGCGTGTGAACGACTTGTCTTTGGTTGTGCGCGGCTTTGTAAGTATTTCAAGAGATCGTTCCAAGTTCACCATTTCTGCGTTCAAACGATACGACAAAGGTGCGCGATTTTATTCAATGTGATGAAATGGATGAAGAACAAGTCGTATGAGCGAGTGTATTTATAGCTCTAGCCCCACATTAATCAACAGTCTTTTGTTTTCTTTAAACTTTACAACCAATTTTCTCTTCGTCAACAATCCCATGTTATCGGAATGTGATTCCATGCGAGGCATGGGAAAATTACAAACTTTACATTCCCCATGGAGAAGTCCTATCCCATTTAACTTCAAGGTCAACTCACCAGACTGAAAAAAATTAAGGAAACAAAACATTCCTTATCAATGTGAGGAAATTATATAACCTTTACTTGCAAGGGTGCAGATCCATCTCCAAAGGTGGGGGGGGGGGCTTTCCTCCGTTTGTGAATCGCCGTCCCGGGGGAGGGGTCTTAGGGGAGGGGTGTCCCCTCCATTTTGAAAAAAAGGAAATTTGAAGGTGTCTATATGGCAAATGGTGCCATATTTGGGCGCAATTTAGCTTTTAAATTGTAGTGTCAATTCGTAATCTATATTATTGAAAAAGTGGGGGACTTTTTGGAGATCCCCCTTCCAAAAAGGGAGGGGGACGCATCCACCCCCCCCCCATGATCCACGCCCATGTTTACTTGTTTCAAGCTCACTTTGGGTCACAAATGTAATAACTTCATTTGTTAATATCTCGAGTAATACACGTCCGGTTTGAATGGAAGTTTTACTAAATTGCGTAGATTTAGTTCCTCTTTCACTTATGAAAATTAATTTTTTGCTTAGACGCTTCCCACATTTCCTGAAAAGGGCCCAATTACACTTCCTGTCGAAATTTCGAACCTTCTACGCTGGCAAGGAAGACTCCGCCCTTACACGTTGAACCCCTTTCCCTTTTTAAAGTCCTGGACTTGCACCTGATGTGTAACAGTATCATGGAATAAAGTATTGTGATACATTATCCGTCGCATATAGGACATTTTCGGTGTAAATCCTCGAAAATTTTGCGCGCTTCGCGGGCGTTGTCTTCTCTGTCTAACTCATTGTACATCCGCCCCATACTGCAATAGTACCGGACTTCGTGCAAATATTTGGAATGTTCGAGTATACACGCATTCATCATTTGCTATATAGCCTATCTTCATCCACCTCAGAGCTTACACTTAGGCCTCTTCTACATCCCAGAAGACCCATGATGGAATTTCTCTCTGAGTTTTTTTTTTTTTGTCGTTTAAGGGTTAATACCTAGTAGCGTAAACAATAGGGGGCCAAAATACAGTATATCCCCTGGCGAGATTCTGTGAAACTTGCTGTCTATTTGAAAACAAGCAAAACATAGTATTCAACACTAAACTGACTGATCTGAGTGATTAAAAGTTAATTCAAATCCGTATTTGACCGACGTATTTATCAATATTCTGTAAATTCTCGGACTACGCGCGAATGTGGTTTCTATTACGATTCCATGGCTACCGTCACGACCGTGGCTCACGGAGAAGTAGGCCTACATCATATTTTAGTGTGTAAATCCAGTACGCATGGACCTACCAGCTCCATTTGTACACTTTCCCTACACATGCAGTGACATGTCTGTAGTCATGGGCGTAAATCCCGGGGGGGGGGGATGGGGGATGGGGGATATATCCCCCCAACATTTGCCTGGGGGGCTGGCCTATGTTATCATCCCCCCCCCCCCCCCATGTTTCAGTCTACAGATACGTTTATCATGGAAAGTATATTTTATTCTTCATTTTCGTAAGAAATTTTTTTTAATCTCGCTTCACTCTCTATCACAAATGTTTCTCAACCTATCAGAATTTTAGCAAATCGTTGGCAATCTATCAACCTTACGTCAGTGTCACTCATATTATCAATATCTTCCGATAGCACCTTTCGGAGAAGCACAGCAGCAAAAAGTTGAAAGTTTACGAATTAATAGGTAAAAGACTGGCTTATGGCAGTAGCATGTAGGTATGTTTTGCAATAGAAAGTGTCTCGAGGTAGAGTCTAAATGCAGGTTTTGTAATGGAAATATTATTCGTCACTGATTACACTCCATGTCATGACCATTATTAAGGTAATAATACACGAAACTGTTCTGATCACAACACTTTCTGAAGAACAAAGATACATCTCCAAACATCTGTGGGGACCTCGCATCAGTATGGGATCTTTCAATCTAATATGTAGAATGATGTAGAAGGTTGAAAGTACGTATCTCCCGTTATACATTTTTCAAAATATTTTACCAGAGCTTCGCCAGTTTGCGCTGAGCCATTATCCGTATAGATGGTGATTGTTAATACACTTATGACGAAAACAGCACTCTGTAACGCTCTAATTAGTCCTTCACCCCTTTTGCTGCACCTGTCAGGGACTGTCTAATATCACCTCCCTGCACCTAGACTCTCCCTCCCTCTCATTTTCCATTGCTGGCAGCTGTTCGTCCGGATTTTAGTTCAAAAGTAGTAAAAATCGATAGTTGTAAAGTGTTCGGCGTTGTACTCTATATTATCATTTGGATGTCAGGTAGTATACGCATTATGTCATTGCCCCCTCCCCCAATTAATATGATTAATGCAGAGCTTCCAGGAGGTCCTATTCAAGTATCTGCTAGCCTTATAGATGCCCTTTCATAATGCACAATGAAGGAAAGGACATATTTCGTAATAACTCAAGAATGTTCCTGTGGGCTCCACGCACATATTTTTGTGTAAAAACTTTCCCGAAATAGAAGGCAGTAAAATAAACAGAAGCGAAGCGGCTTCAGGAGATTTGTTGACAACGTATTTGTCTCTTAATAGACAACATATTCTCTTCTTTTACCTTACCAAATATTAGCATTCACTAAATTATGGACATTTTCCGGCCATAAATGATCAGTTCCAAAAACATCCCAAAGATAGCACCATTTTGCATCTAAAAGACCTTAAATTAATAAAAAGTATTCTTAAAGGGAAGGGGGAGAACCCTTCCCCAGGACGACACCTTTATGTAGTGACAAACGAAAGATCAAAACTGCTGCATGCAAATGCAGGAACGCATGAAAAATAAAGGTGTAATTTACGCAGACTTGGGAGGAACTGAGGTATTATTACGACATCATCTATGGTGCCCCAATCACAAAAACCTGGCGACGCCACTGATCTCAAGTCAACTTGCAGGTCTTGTAATGATCTCCGAATCCAGTTGTCTGGGATGACCTTATATGTTGATCCCTGCTTTTTAAGCTTAACAGGACATTGTTGCTCTTGTACAATTTCAATCCAGTGCAGCTTATCAACGAGTTTTGTGCTCAAAATAACATTTCCTAAATGTATGAATATACCAATAGCCTACAGAAGAACATTACCACTGAAATTAACGTCTTAAAACAGTTTTCCTGGCACTTCTGAGACATTAAAACCCAGGAGCTTCCGGGGGCTTCGCCCCCTGGACCCCAACCGGGGCTTTGCCCCTGGACCCCACCAGGGGCCCTAAGGCGGGCCCCTGGACCCCACCCGTCATGGCTCGCGCTTCGCGCTCGCCGTGCACGATTCGCGTGCACATTTTTCACATTTGCGATAGTTCGCCCCATCCCCCCAAAAGTTGAAAAGAAATCTACGCCCCTGTCTGTAGTGCAGTATCGTATACAACCAGGGGAGGAGGGGGGAGGGGGTAGGATTTTCACTTCCGTGTACATTGTTCAATCATGTCACAACAATCACAAAATGGGTAAATTGGTACGCAGGGAAGGTTATACCAGAGTAACAGTTCCGTGAAAGTGGGAAAATATATATAAGGCGTGTAACATATCTAGATGTCTTCAGTGCAATTTGAAAGATCTGGGAAGGGCCATTTCTTGCGATCTGGGAGCTTTTTTTGGCAAAAATTTTATCGGCGCAGTGCGCGCCAGCCAATAGAAATCATGCCACATATCAAGATAGCTTCAGTGCAATTTGAAAGGTCTGAGAAGGAGTGAGAAGGACCATTTAATTGCGATATAGAAGCCATTTTGGCAACATTTTAAACGGTACGCTCCGTTCCAACCGTTAGTGGCGCTCCGCTTCTATACCATGCAACGCAACCAAACGCCGTTCACACGCTCATGCCTGTCAGTCGTCACGTATCAAGTATCGTACGGTTCAAACCTGCCTCCAAGATCCGAGAAGTGCCATTTCATGCAGTCTGGGGGGTCTGTATAAAAAAGGTTATTTTGTATCTAAAACTGAAATCATTTGCCAAAAATTTAAAGGGGGATTTAAATAAATTTCATTTTCAAAACCACATGCCATACAAACAGTAGGGTAGTCTGAGTATTAATTTAGTAATTAATATGCAGTCAAGAAATATAAAGGTAAAGACAAAATAATACAATTCTATCTTACATTCACATTTTTCACTTGGCTAAAACTTAGGGTCTGGAATCTGCATATTCTGTTGGCTCAGATTCTTCCAGTCTATGGGTGTTGAAAGGTAAAAAAGACCATATTCTGGGTTTGAGAGAGAAGCTAAAACCCAGGAGCTTCCGGGGGCTTCGCCCCTGGGCCCCCATCGGGGCGTTGCCCCGGGGACCCCACCAGGGGCCCTTCGGCGGGCCCTTGGACCCCCGGCCAATGGTGCTGCGCACGACTTGCGCGCGCAAATTTCTGCCCTCCTAATGTTCCTCCCCCCTGCCCTTTTGTCACTGAAGCTAGGGGTCTGATACTGTCTCAGGTTGGGGCTGATGGCAAAGAACATGTTATTGCCTATGCAAGTAAGAAAACTCACAAAATCTGAAGTCAAATACAGTGCTACTAGGAAAGAACTTCTTGCATTAGTCAATTTTGAAAAACAGTTTAGACATTACCTGTTGGGCAGGAAGTTTGTTCTCAGAACGGACCACAATTCTTTGAGATGGTTGTTTCAATTTAAGGAGCCCGAGGGTCAAGTGGCCCGTGGTTAGAATTCTTGAGTGAGTACGATTTTGAAATCGTCCACAGAGCTGGTACCCAACATGAAATGCTGATGCCCTCTCCCGTATGCCACTTGTTAAGGAAGAAATGGTCCAGACTGAGGAGCTGCGGAGGGCAGGGAGGTTTGTGCCCCAGTGGTCTTAGCTGAGGATAAAGGGACTTATTAGCTGCCAAAAGCCGATCAGCATTGAAACCTGTAATCCAGTGGCTAGAAGAAGGGCTACGGCCAAGTAATCATGATGTGTCTGCCTTTAGTAGGGAAACAAAGGCTTATTGGTTCTTGTGGGATCAGTTAAAGCTTGTAAATGGTGTTTTATCTCGGGAGTTTTATCATGACAACCCGGAAACCAGGGTGTAAATTTAGACAAATAGTAGTACCTAAGGCCATGAGGCAGGAAGTGTTTCTCAAAGCCCATAGTTCAGTAACTGGCGGACACCTAGGGCGAGTCCGTACATTTGCCAAGGTAAACACAATATTTTTGGATTGGCTATAGAGAGGACATTGGTCTATGGGTACGGCAATGCACGAAGTGTGCGAAACGTAAATCACCACTCGTATACCCAGGGCCGCTTGGCAAATTTTAATTATGTGGGCTTTCCTATGGAAAGAGTGGCAATTGATATTAGGGCCTTCCCAATGTCTAAGAGGGGAACAAATTTTTAGTTGAAAACTGTTTATTTTACTAAGGGTGGGCCTACCCCCTCCCGAACAAGGGGCTGTTACTTTTTGCTGTGTACTTAAAAAGAATTCTTTTCCCGTTTGGTGTCCCTACTAAATCCATAGACCGGGGGCGCAACTTGGAGGGGCCCGGCCAAGAGTAGTAATTGTTGGACATTAATAAAAAAAACAACGCATACACCCCGTCATGGCCTCTTGAACTTTTGAACAAATTTTACCCAAAAGCTAAGTATTACTAAAAGGGGAAACCAAAATACGGGATGATCCTTCCAGTCATGTCTCCCTTTACAGATCAAGTTCAAAAAAGTAAAAGTACGCCCAAATTTCTTAATTTTTGGTGGGGAAAGTAATTACCTTAAATCTGTTATTCCCGAACCAAAACAAATGATATGGCAACAGTTTCAAAAAAAATTACGAATTGTTTTGAAAATCTTTTCAATGTTCAGAGCACTTGGAGAATGTTCAACTAACAAAGAAGCTGTATGAATGAAAAAGTGGGGGCAGGGGCCCTTTCGCCGAAGGTGAAAGTTTGGGCTATATGTTCCAGCTAGGGAAAAAGGGGGTAAGTCCTAAACGCAACAGTTTTGGAAGGGCCATCAAAATTTCGAAGGGGTTTTTCCCGATGCTTTATCAAATAAAGAACTGGAAAGGAAAAAAATTTCTGTACACTTTTGATAACTTAACCCTGTTATTCCCCCCCCAAAGGGTTTTCAGGGGGAACTTTTTTATATGCCATTTTCAATGCGAAAATGAACTAACATGATCAGGAACATTTACCTCTTTTCCACTTCTGCAGACCCCATGCAGGCCCCATACAAAAGCGTATGCCTTCATGGCAAAAACTACATATGTATTAGTGGGGAAATTTACAAGTGGTACAATGCCCGTTGTGCAGGAAGTGTGACATGCGGAATCTCCCCTTATTCTTCGTAGCCCCCTTTTCAAAACCGTCTACATGGTCGGGTGCCGGGGTAGTAAAACTAGGATATTTTACCCCAATTTTTGGAAAAACTCGAACATTTACCTTTCGATATGAAACTAATTATGATCTTTTATTTAATGTGAGCAGTACAAATTTTTATTTTGTTTTTATGGAGGGGAGACATATATGAATGGACTTTTCTTAAAAATGGTGGTTTTTGTGTAAATAATTATATATGTGGGATTCAAATTCCCCCTATGCCTACCCCCCCAAAAAATGTTTAGTTTGAAGCCTATTTTTTAATGTTTAAAGGACTCGGGGGGGCGAGTTTTTTGAGGAAGGGGGACAGGTTCAACATCCATTTTTACCTGTCTAATTTTCCCCTTTTACCTTTTCATCCAGGGGCCCCAAAACACCCCCGCTTTTTTTCCCTTGGCTAACAAAAACCTTCCAATTCTTTCATTGCTTCATTCCATTACACGGGTTTCCTTAATTTAAGTTTGGGTTAGCCCATTGTTTGTTACACCTGGTATGGCAGCAATTTATCTTTTGTGGGGTTTAGGGGAGGGTTTTATTTCTTAAAGTGTAGTTAAGCTGTCCTGGCTGCCAAGGGTGAGGGGTTCGGCTTCTCGGCCCCGTTTTTTTTGGATATTATTCTTTGGGTTTTTAAATTTTTGTACCGGGAAAAGTCTTTCTGAGTAATTCATTTATATTATTTTCCCCTTCCTGAATTTTCCAAATTTCTTCACCGTTGTTTTTTTTACCTGAAGAACAAGGTTTTAATTTAAATTTACTGGAATACTTGAAGGAAACTCCCCTCCTTTTTTATTGTGGTTTTTTAGTTCTGGGAAACCCTGGGGGAGGCCCTGTAAAATACTTTTTGCAAAATGATTTTAAGTCCGCTAGTTTTTCCTCCATTTGAGAACGACTTAACATACATCCTACGAACACTTTTGCAAAAATTATTTTAAGTCCACTGACACGGCGGGAAAAAATCGGCAAAACGGGAAGCTCCTTGCCGGGAAATTTTGGGTCTCGCGGGAAATCCCGCCGCGTCCAAAAAAAAAAACATCCAAAAAAAAAAATCTATAACAATGTGAGAATTTGGAATGATTTTAACACCTGCATGAAGAAAAATTACTGATCACTACTCTAGTTGAAACCTTTAAGAAAGAAACATTTTAATTTACCAGCTTACTAGGAGGTTTGTTTATGTGTGTTGTTCTTTTATTTTCAACTGAATCCATTGGTCATGCACTCGCGGCTTCGATCAGCGGCCGCGCCTCTAACGAATCTCACTGTACGCAAAGCTAATGCCGTGCAGACTACAGGATGTTAAATGTTTCGGATACTGAGTCACTCCTACCATTACCTACTGTGGCTTTGTGTCCAGTGTGCCGCAACGTGCATGGTAACAAAAAATAACGTTAAATTTGTCACTGCCACTTCTGCACTGTAAAGCACCTCAACCATGTGTTCAAATTTCTCGTAAACTGCTTTCTTGTATATCAAAATCCGTTACCTACTGTATTCACTGATCCTTCGTGATAATTACAGTAAAAATCTTTCTAATGCATGTCCTGGGCCGAGATTTCACCCGTACAGTACCATTAACTATGTACGGTACGATACGGCAGTCACTGTGCATGTCGTTATGACATACGAACGTTTGTTCGTTGCCTGGGTGCTCTCTTCGATATGCTGTACCGAAGCAGTGCACGTGACTTTGGCATGATCCACTAGCAAATGGGGTACACAAAAAGGGGAATATTTTGCTTTTTTTGTCGTATTATTTGAAACTTATAGTTTGGAAACAAATAGTTTGAATAACAATGAAACTTATGAGAACATAAAGGTAGAAATCATTTTAGTTCTTAAGGTAGTAACAGGACAGATAGGACAGGATAGAGATTTTTTCTGAGCACACAGCGCAATATACCCTTGAAAGAATGTGCACAATGCTACAGCTGATGAAGTGAATTTTGTTTTCCAAAAAAAGTCTCTCCACCAAAAATTTGAAGTCTTAGAGATTGATTTTGAGACACAAGAATATTATTGTGGTTGGAATATCAAATATCAGGTTTTTCCCTGGGTTTAGAATTGAACGTCGCGGCTCTGCAGCGCTCCGACGGTGAATTGCCGGCCTGGGGGTGGGGTATAAGGGGAGGGGGCATCCCCTCCCCTTGGCGAAATTTTTTGAATTTTAGAAGTGTCTAAACGCAAAATGGTAGCACTTTTGAGGGGAATCAGTCAACAGAATTTCTTTAAGTTTCTGCCAAAATATTCACCATTGGTGCTCACAAACTCGTAATATTTTAACCTCTCCAAATGATAGCGATCATTGGCTATTGTTAGTAGTTACCGCAATTTCTAATGCAGCACAGTTCAGGTACATCAGAGCGCACACAGTACTTTTACTACTGTAGGTTACCCGGGTAGAGTTTTTCAGCCTTTCCCTTGTGATCTTCGCGAAATAGCATGGTTATTGCAATAACAAAATGTATTTACCCCCATCTCATTCACGATTATGTTGAAATGAAGTTGCTTTTTGTCTGTTTCGTACCATGCTTTTGTTACATTGCATTTTTCACCAGGAACAAGCCCCGCGATGCGTGTTTCTACACATCAAGCCGCCCCTATACTAGACAACGAAACAACTTAGCATACTATACTGTATACTTAGCCTACTATACAACTTAGCCTACTATACTGTATAATAGCCTAGCCTATCTCTAGAAATGAACGTTGAATGACAGCTCATAAATTTTGCACGCAGTGCGTGTGGATGAGTAACGTTCCAAAACTAAGGCCCAGAAGTAGCGCGAAAGGCCGACTAGAAATTTTACACGTATCTTTGCCGTATAAACACATATACCCAAATGGATATAGGGCACGTGGCTCGACTTTCGATGTTGCTAGATTTCATACTTGTCAAGTTATCACTAACATTAACATGACTGATTCATGATCTAAAAGAAGTAAATTTTGGTGATACAGTTATGTCTACATAAGATATGCCTTATTACAACCACAATAATATTCTTTTGACTCGAATCAGTCGCCAGAACTTCGTATTTTTGGTGGAGAAACTTTTTTCTGAAGCAAAATTCACTCCCTCAGATTTAAAATCGTACAAATTCTTTCAAGGTGTATTTTGCGTTGTGTGCACGAAAAAAATCTTCTTTCCTGTTACTTCTATCCTGGTACTACCTTACATACTAAAATGATTCCTCTCTCAATATTGCTCGTAATTTTTTATTGCTATTCAAACTACTTGCAAAAGTTTTATGTCCAAAGTTTCCTAAATATATGGCAAAATAAGAGCAAAATATTTTCCCAGTATTTTACGTACCCCCCATTTGCGAAAAATGGAACTTGCCAAAGTCATGTGCTAACTACAGCAGAGAGAGCACTCCGGCAGCGAACGAACGTTCGTACATACACGGTGTCTGCCGTATCTTACCGTACATTTTTAACGGTGCTGTGCGGGTGAAATCTCGGCTAAGAGATGCATTAGAAAGTTTTTTACTGTCATTATCACGAAGGTGGATTTTTCATAAGAGTAACAAGAAAACAGTTTACGAGAAATTTGATCACATGGTTGAGGTACATTACAGTACAGAAGTTGCAGTGACAAACTGGATGTTATTTTTTGGTTCCGATGCAACACGTTACGGCACACTTGAACAAAGCCACAGGAAGTAGTGATAGGACTTGTTTAAAATTTGTAGCTAGTAACTGCACTAAAATATGGTCAAATTATTAATTCCCGTCTGATTTCTAAACTCACGAGGTTAAGGACCAACGGCACATTGTAGATATAGAAAATGTGACGTATTGTTTTCAACAGATCGATCCGACCAGAGATAAGGGGCCGATGGGTGGAGTCTTGAATTGTATGTGCATACCATTCACTAAACTTAGGCTAGATGTTACAAGGTTTACGGTCGGGTACCCAACGGGTAATGCTTTTGGGTACCCGTGTACGAATTTTCTACCCAGTTTCAAACAAAAAATGGTGTTCATATTGTGAAGATTTGAAAGCAGCAAGATGCGTAAGTTGAGTAGATTGTTTGGCGGTCCTGATAATGCAAAGTTACGTATTTTTACAAAGGACACGTTATCAATAATATTGTCGGTCAAATGCTGATATTTCATTCATTCGTTGGGTTGAAAATTCTGAGACACAAGCCCCGCCTAGCCTATAACCTGCCAAACGGGGCATTTTGGTTTGGCTTTGCAAGTTGCGTCCATAGAATTATAATACCTGTGGTTGCGTCTCACGGTATAGTTTACTCGACTGCTCACGTTGGAATTGTACATAATCATTACCAAATAATGACATGCAAACTTAAACTTGAGGGTTACGTGTGAATGAAAGAGGGCTTGCTGAACTCCGTGTACGTGTGTGGCATGCATACATACCGAACGCTTAGCTTTCTGTTTGCATCTTGAGACTTGCGTGTATGACTGTGGGTACGTATGAGCACGAAAGTATTACGCGAAGGTAGTACTACATGGCTCGTAATTTTGCCGTGACAAGGTTTCGGAAATAAGCTTGTGGTTTCACTGCACATTGTATTAACAAAAGGCGATCGTTGACAAAGTTTAAGTAACATTTTTTCAGGATACCGGAGGAATTTGTGATCCCCCTGTGGCTGGGGTTGTAGAATATGCCCACGGTATTCCCCGCCTGTCGTAAGAGGTGACTCATGCCACAAGAATTCAATAGGCTCGTTTAGTCAAAGTTCCCCGAGAAAAGGCCATTTTCCCAGGTGAAAAATATAGACGTCTTATATGTCGCCTGATGGCTGAAGCCTCCTATTGAATTCTAGCCTCATGAAAGGGGAGGACTTGCAATGTATTTTAACAATATTTGAAACCGAACTTGAAACGAAATTATCTAGTTGACATATAACACTTCGTTTTGCTGTTCGTTAATTTTTCCAATAACAAACAAACGGGGGAATTTTGAACACGCGGCTTTTTTTTGAACGCGCGGTTTTTTCCTTTTTTTGAAGTTTGAACTGCGGCCCGGACATTAAAAAGGCCCGGGAAAAACCCTAAAAATTGTGAAAGGTTATTAGCGAAACTTTTACCAAAATTTACTTCTTAGAAATGAAAGATGTTTTTTTAAGAAATTGTGAGTAAAAAAGTAAGTAACATCAAGTCAAGCCAATTGACCTATCTTTTTGGGGGTATGCATTTTAAGCAATGGAAAATTTTTCAGCACTTTCTTTCACTTACTTCTCGCCTTAGTAAAAACAGAACCAATCTGAACGAATGTATGTGCCCAAAAATACATTGGCGCAGGATACCCTGGTCACACGTCGGAACCCCCTGCGGAGGTCGTTCTATTCAGCCATCTAAACCGTGACTTGCAGTCGGGGGGGGCGTAGGCTTTTAAATAAGTTTTTTCTTGGGGACGTTAGCTCCTTTATTAGGGAAAAAATCCTTGGGGAGTATTTTTTTGGGTTTTCCCCCCTGGCTCTTCGCCAGGGTTTGGGGGGGATTTTTGGGGAAAAAGTATGGGAAACTTTCCCCAACCAACCACTGCTTGCAAAACAGCTCCCCACGTTTTTTGACTTCGTATGAACATACATAAAAGTAGTACTGACCTAATGGCCTGCTGTAGGGCGCCAAAAGAATTGAGCCAAAACGTTTGACAAAGGAACAAAACAAAAAAAAATTAACAAACTTTAAAGAAAAAAAACCCCAATGAACTTTACATCGGGTTTCTTTTCCCTTGAAAAAGTCGTCGTAATTTTTTCTGATGGTATTTTTTTTTTACGCCCTTTTAAAATTTTCGTGTCGTATTTTAAAATTTCTGGCGGAATGATTAATTCAATGCCTCCCCGATAAGCCTAAACGGCGCTTTTGGCCTAGCCACCCTTGGTATCCTACAAAAAGTTACGAAACTTACGATAAATTAAGTGTGAATAAAATAATTTAAATAGATCTGTTTTTATAATGAAACGATCCTTTGGATAAAAATTTTTTTTTTCACTTCCCTAAAAGAAAAAATTTTTCCCCAAAATTCCAATACATTCTGTGTATGACCCGGCAACAGGTATTTTTAACCTAACGTTAGAAAATATTAGATCACACAAAATGAAATGCTTTCCCCAAGTGTACAACGATGTACATTGATGTTGACACATGTATCCAGGGCAGCCCAACTCCCAAAGTTTACAACGGGCCCCCCACTTTTTTTACGAAGAATTTGTTGGGGGCACCGTCATCTAAGTAGCTTTAAAAGTCCATTAAGAATCCCCCATGTACAGCAGCGCAGTAGATCTCCCCTCGATCAATGAGCTACCATTTTTAGAGTTTTTTATCTTTTATGGTAATATGGAATCTAAGGTAACAAATTAAAATTCAGCGACCATGGTGTTAAGGGTTAAATTTTCCTGGAAAAGCTGGGCAATCAAAATTTAAATTTTTACGACTAAACCTGTTTTTTGGGTCTAAGAAAAATTTCGTTGGCGTAAAAACGGGTTTGGCGTAAAATGCAAACCCTTTTTTACTTTTAAAAACCCTCCAAAAAAGTCAAGTACATATATGATGCAGATGTAAGGGCGTGAATTAGTTACGTTAGTTCAAAAAAAGTCCGTGGGAAACCACGTACAGTCTGATCCCAAAACCCGACGGCACTTCTTTCAAAACTATTTTCCGACCCCGGGCCTGAGATGAAACCCATCAGGGCCTGGGGGGGCCCTTTCCCTGAAATTTTGGGGGGCTTCTTTTCCCAAAAAATTTTCTGTACGCTCGCGTGAACACATGGTTTCCTCGCTTAATAGAAAAGAATTATAATCCGGGGGAAAAAATTTCCCCGGTTTCCCGGGGAAATTTGCATTTTTTCCAGCCCTGTCCACGGGCCTCCATTCTGGAGGGGAGTCGCAGTGGGGGCCGGTGGCGGTTTTTTAATACCACCGGATCCATTTCTGGGGGGGAGTCGCAGTTGCGGTCCTCGGTGGTTTTAAGTCCAGCGCCCCATTTGGAGTGGAGTCGCAGCCCGTGGTCCGGTGGCCGTTTATTCAATGCCACCGGGACCCCTTCTGGGGGCGGATCCAGCCCCAGTCCTCTTGTTCTTTCCCCTTTAACTGCCTGGAATCTAATGAAGGGGAGTGTAGTCGCGGTCCTGGTGGCCGTTATTAGGAGCTGGTGAAAAGGGGTTTTTGGGACGGGGCATTCTGCTTTTTCCCAACGGGGGAGTAATGAGCACTATTCTAGTATTCTAACGTTTTTTTTAAAGAATTTTGGGAAGACACAGCTTTTTGTTTTTTCCCTGTTTCGATTCACTCCAAAAAAAAATTTTACTTTCTTCAAGTTTTTTAGGAGTCTGTATTTAAAATTTATCAAATCAAAATTCATTCCCATGCTATTGCTAGCATGTGCGTATGCTATTGCATCCACTGGGGGGTTTGTACTATTGTGCCCCTAATCTTACGCATAATACGGGATGTACTAAAAAATTTTGAGTCCCGGGTAATTTTGATCGGGGGAAAGCACCTCACCCCCCCCCGGCATCTACCCTATTTTCGCCTTTTTTTTCTTCATCCCTCATTTTACTTTAGGAGAAATTTTAGGGTAGTTTTAGGTTCGGTGGGAATTTGTGGTGGGGGGGCCTTGGGGTTTTTGCCTGGAGTGCGGGCAAAAATATCGAGTGTGGTGTCACTCCCCAGCGGGGCCCCCAACCCGTAGTCACCCTGCATACATATGTGCTTCAGTGGCTGTGCGAGAAAAAAGAAATCACGCTTTTGCCCGCAGGGCGGCTATGACATGGGAATAGTCCCAAGTTTGCAAGAGTCTACCTTTTTTTTAAAAAATTCCCATTGTCATTGATTCAGCACTTTTTCTTCCTGCAGAGCTAGGCTATAGAGCATTTAGGGGACAGGGTCCAACTTGCTTCCGATTTCCCCCGAGGTAAAGGACCTTCTCAGCTTTCTGTTTCTTTTTAAATTTTGGGGACAATCAAAAATTCAAACCCTTGGGCTTTAGTGAAAGGGTATGGGAAAAAAACCCCAAAAACTTAAAGATATTTACTTAAAATCAAATCAAATCAGAAACTTAAATGTGTTCTACCTTTTCAAAAAATGGGTCAGTCCCAAAGAAAGAAAAACTCAAAAAAAAGGGGCAAACGGGATTTCTCACTGAGGGGGACAAAAAAGTTCGTCCACCCCGGGGGGAAACCGACTCCTGCAAATTTCTTAAGATATGGAAAAACAATGTCCCTGTGGCACACCATAAGAAAAAGTTTTGCAGTCAGTGACGGGTACACTTAGGGGCAAAAGGGAAACCAGTTTGTTATGGTCAACCCAAAGGAAAAAAATCCCATTTTAAAATTTACTATGTTAGTACTAGTGTGACTTGCTTTGATTTGTAATACGCAATGCCCGGGTTTGACTCGACCAAAATTTTTGATTGACTTACTTAAAAATTTTGGGCTTGATTGATTTGATTGACTTAAAATTGTTTGACTTGATTGAAAATGAGACGAATACTTGCCCTGATTGTGACTTGCCAAGGGGACCATTCAACACGTATAAAAGGGGACATTTAAAACCTTTTTTACAGCAGTAAATTTAAATTTGGATGGATATAAATGGAGTAGGGGGTTTTTATTGCCCACCCAGAGGGTCAAATAAGCATGAAAAGGGGCACGGCCAAGGAGCAAAAGGGCCCCGGGTGGGAATTAAGAAATCCCCCGCGGGGGCTTTTTTCCCATCTGAAAGGGAAAAAAACCCCCTTTGTGAAGGGTTTTCCCGGGGGGGGCTTTTTTTGTCATTCCCCGGGGCTCTTTTTCAAATATTGTAAAAGGAAGAAACCCAATACGAGACAATGAATAGGTTCATCATTTTTCAACACTTAAACTGACAAAAATTTACTGTGGAGTAGAATTGGTCGCAGTAATTTTTTAAAATGTTTAAATTGATTACAATTGCCCCGTTTTTGATTAGAAAACTTTTAAAATCACCTTTTGGCTTCAAATGAGCTGTATTATTTGCTTGTTTTAAAATGTCTGTTTAAATGGCAAAAGACAAAACACGGCCTTTAACAGTCCCCAAATTTAAAACCCAAAAAGCTTAAACAAAATTTGCCTGGAAGTTTTGCATTTTTTCCCATTTTGCTTTTGTATACTTTCTTTAAAAAAAAAAAATGTTTTAAAACCCAATTCAATGACGCGTACAGCTTAAAAAATAAAAGTTGTCCTTTGTGATTGTAAATTGGTTCACCCTACTCACACCCCTATTTTCCCCAAAACAGGCAGTTTAGTTGGTTTTACTGTTACTTTCTCATTTCCCGAAGTAACGTAGGTACTACCCCAATCTCTCACAAAATTAGAACGGGTGAAACGACTGAAAAAACCCGCAATTTTTGAATGCAGCCATGGCTTTTTATGCGACCTATCGTGTTTAAAATCTTTACTAAATAGAGTGTACAGTAGGCTATACATGTTTTTTTTGTTATTTCTACAGCAGTACTTTTTGCGCACGAAATACATACCCCTACTCATATCTGTTTGATTCATCGTGTGCAAATCATTGGAATTGGTACAGGCTAAATTAAGGCTTTTTTTGACTTGTATTTGCGAAAAATTAAATTAAAAGTAATCCCAATTTTTTATTGAAAAAAAACATGCACGTTATGTTAAAAAACCCACGTTACCACTTAAAAACTATACGGTATCAAAAAGGAAATTAGGGGTAAAAACAGCGATCGAAAAAATTTTGCACTTCCTTACCCGCCCCTTTGTCCTTGCCATGTACGGCAATTTTCTTACAGGCAGGTGCATGCCTAATGTTGGTTTTTGATACATTAGGCCTATACGGCCTGATTTAACGGTGCTTTCACTTCTTTTCAATTGAACGAAGTAGGGAAAATGGACTGGCTGTAAATGAAAAACAGCGACCGCAGTTTAGTTGAGTATTTTTTTGGAAAGACAGGCCGGTGGATGATTTAAGGGTTCGGCTTAAAAACAATACGGCAGTTATTACGCTGCCCTTATCAGATAGAAGGCCTAAACTACAGTACTGTGCGAGCTAAAAAAATTTTTTGGGAATATTTGAAAAGCTCATTTGGGAAATTTGCTTGCAACTGGGTTTTTTGGGGTGGGAAATTTGTTGATGGGCGCGATCCCTGCCTTTTTTTCCCCAAATTGTGTTTCCTCATTTTTTGCGAAATTTGGGGTGTTTTTTTAACAATGCGATACCTTCACGGGGCGAAAACCCCGAGCCGGCCCGGACTAAATCCGGATCGACCCATTTTTTTCGGACTCAATTGGGCCCCAAAAGGGGGAAGGTCCGGGAAAATGGGAAATTGGCCCGGAAGGGGCTGCAACTGGGCCGGGCTCGGAGCCGAGTCCAGCCGAGTCCACTTAAAATGAAAATTTGATGCCCCCCCGCTATAGCTCATATTACCCCGGCTTCAGCCTACGGGTTGGGGGAAAAATGCCTGGGTATTTTTGCAACAGTGGGGACTGGGCTGATTTTTTATTGAGAATAGTGGGGTGAAACTTACTCAGGTTGGGTTTGTAGGAAGGGGAAGGGCGGTTTTTTTGGGAAAAGGATTTTCTAATCCCCTGGACTCCATACCAGGGGTACACGGGAAAATTAATTGGTTGGTCTTTTAACCAAAGAACTAAATTCAAGAAAGTATGAAAAACTGTAAAAGAGGGTTTTAAAAGAATGGCCCTCTAAGTTGTTTGGAAAATGCACATGAACATGCCTGGTTGAACTTTTTTTCTGCCTTTCCTGTAATGGGAAAAGGGCATTAAACCTTGTCATTTCCCAACAGAAATTCTTTTATTGAAGAAAGACCATTCCTTCAGTTATTCAAATTAAATGATTTTTCCATTCAAACGGAACTAGTTGCAAGATGTGAGTTAAATGGGTTTTGGGGCCAAATCCCACCTTCCCGTCCCGAGCAAGGTCTGAGTTTTATGGTCAAATCCATCTGAGTCCTGAAAGGGCCCCGAGACCAAGTGTGTCCGGTCAGGCTGGCAGCATTTTTTAAAATTCTCTTTTGATGGGGGGTATTACAGGGGTGGGGGGGGGGTGCCCCCGACCTCTAACTGACTACCCAAGACCTATAGTGTTTTCTTAACCCAACCAAAAACGTTTAGAAATTTTGGGAATAGGTACAGTGATTATGCCCGGACTGTGAGGGGGGAGGGTCCCAAAGGTGGGGGGAAAGGGGGGGCACCCCGAAACCTGACAAGGGGAGGGTTTTGTAAGCACATTTAAAAATTAAAACAGGCATCACATAGAGCATTGTTTGGGCCTTTAGAGGGAAATTTTTATGAACGATCATGGGAAAGTGAAAAGGCTTGAAGGCCAAGTGCTGCAGGTCAGGTCTTGGTTTAAAATCCCTGCTCTTTGATATGTCATTTTCTCTGCAGCTACTGCAGGCTTCGGTTTTATGGACACCTTAGTCACTATTAAAGCTAACGGACATGTTTTTCAATGCCATGAAAACCACTGCGTTTTTGTATACTCATTTTGAAAGTAGTGTATATTTTGGGACCCAAAGAATCGTATCAACAAATAGTTTTGTTTTGCTTGAACAAATGAGTTCTAAATGTTTGGCTAGCCCAAAAATAACTCGCTTTAAAGTCTTTGCTGGGGCATGAAAATTACATACATTCCAGACATATCGCATGGTTTGTTGGCAAGTGGGTTCGGCATTTGCACTTGTAAATAGATTCAAACCCAAAAGTTTTTAAAAAAACTTCTTACTCATACTGCACCGTGTTTCGTCCATGAGGGAGATGGTTGTTCATGCTGCGTACTAACATGTGATGAATGTTAAAACTGAACCTAAAAATTAAAAACCTACCCTTTAATAACGTTTTCCCCCGGGAACTGCTGTAGTAACTATAGGTAGCAAGGAACGAATAGTAATTAAAAGTAACGCAGAATTTCTAGCGAACCCGGGACTACATATACAAACTTAGTCTTGACTTATAAGGTGGCATTCTATACTTCTTTTAAACATACCTGTAATTCAATAAAAGAGGTCTATATATTGGTGCAACGGGGTAACGGATTGAGGACTGCCTTTAATTGTAACCCAAAATTTGTGATGTGGGAATATAGGGCCCAAGGCTTAGCCCACTTCCAGTTGATCCCCTCCGGGCCCCCACTGCCCCCCCGCATATACCCCATCAAAGTCAAAAGGTCCCCTTTAAATCAGTAAATTAAATTTACTAAAATTTAGCTCCATTTAGCCATGACGATCGTACGTTAGTACTGCAAAATTCTATCCTTCAACAGAAACTATTTATTCCGCTCTATGTTACATCTTTTGGGAAAAAATTACAAATGCAAGAACTGCCCCATTTGTAGCAGTTTTATACTAAACCTTCCTTCATATATTACACAGTATAGCCTTTTTTTAAAATTTTTTTACAGAAACAGGATGCAAAAAAATATCACCTCCTTCCTGACGCAAAATTTTCCCTTTTCCCCAAATCAGTCAACTACCCGGTTTTTTGGGGAAAAATGTGTTCCCAATCAAATACCCGACTACTGGCATTCTTCAAATTGTTTTTCCCCTGAGCAGCACTTGTTAAACATTTGCTGCCTTGGTACAATTACCAGCCTCAGGGGTTTTTTTACAACTGAAACATATCCTGCCCCGAAAATAGTACTGATAAAAGGGTTTAAATTACCTGGTCCTGAAGGGAAACACCCTTTTGTTTAATCTGAGTAAACTACCATAAAAGCAACCTTCATGGCTATTGACCCAAAGCTTTAATGAGCACCTAATTTGGGATTTATAACAGTCTTTACAATTCTGGGATAGGAAGATTTTTCGAAAGCAAGCCATAATAACTGAGGTTTTAAAAAGGATTTTGGAGATCCACTAAAAATGTTTTGCAAACAAAGGGACAGACCCAGTCACCTATGTTTTTATTTTTTGCATGTGTAAAGGGGTTTAAAATCAAAAAGGGAATATTGTACCAGTGAATGGATTTGGGACAACTCGAGGTTTTTTAGGAAAATACACTTAGGTATTTGTATTTTTCCTTTAATCCTTGAATCTTCCTGCTTTGGAATTTGTTAGTTCCCCTTTAAAAATCTCAACCCGCAAATCTACTGCGTTTGTTGTAAAAAATGTTAATTGGGTTTTTATGTACTGTAAATAGAGGTTTTGCTCCCAAACACCCGGTTCATACAAAGCCCCTGGTTCAATTTATTAAGGGGGTTCAAACACTGACCTCGCCTTTTGATTCAAGGTGTAAATTCAATAACACAAAAAAGGCAGTGAATTAGCTATATGTTTTTAGGACAGAAAAAAAATAATAATAATTTTTCCAAATTTTAAGTTTTGTGTACTTGAAAACAAAGGGGCGGGGAGAAAAAAAAAATTGCACTTCATTCAAAACCCCGAGATGATGAGTTCAGTACAGGCACAGCAGCACAAAGTAAGGTGTTCGACATATTTTTTTTTCGGTGGGTGGGGGGGGGGGGGCGGGGTGGGGGACATATGAAATTTTTTTGCAGCTGGGCTTTTAAAAATTTTAGCTAAAATTTTGGGGATATCTGTTTGTTTCATACTGCCTTTATAAATTGGGGAATTTTGAGGGGTAAGAGAAAATTAGGGGGGGCATGCCCCCCGAGAAGGGACCTGGTTTCCCAAAAATTGCATGGTTGTGTTTTTGAAATTTGTAAATATTCAGTACTGAAGAACTCATATAAGTGGGGCAAACTTATTACTAAATACACCAATTTATTTTGACCATGATATAGCTGGGGGTGCCTATAATTTTATCATACCATGTACTGCACCCAACCACCTGGTCGATCCCTTACCCGTGCTCATTAATTCCCTTTAAATTTGAACTTTCAAAACTACACTTGGGGATAAGTTTTGATCACGGTGTTACCGGTGGTTTTTGTTCCCCTAGTCTGTGCTCAAGTTCGTAACCGGGACTTGCAAAACCTACCAGCTTCTCCGACCTGGCATACTACAAAAACCCAAACTCAAAACCCCATACTCATGACCAGTACCCTGTCCGGATCATGCCTGTTCCCGTACCCCGTACCGGCCCCCACTTATCATGGCCCGGTTCCCCTCCTTACCAGGCCCATGGCTTGGTACCCGTATCAGACCCCTGGTACCGTCCCGCACTAGCTACGTATTTACCTACACTGCGGCCTGCCCCTTCCCCGGTTTTACTGCAAATTTACTTATGGGTGGCTCGGACTCGGCTCGGGTGGGGTTTTGGCTCGGACTCGGCTTTTGGGCCCAGTGGTACCGGACTCGGAAAAGGCCCCGGAATTGGGGCACTGGAATCGGAATTTGCTCGGACTCATTAGGTGGCCCCGGTTACAGCCCCGCCTTACACGGTGGGTTAGTTATTGATGGGTTTAAGGCCATTTTAAACCCAAATTTTTTAAGCGAGCTGGGCCCCCTTTTTTCCAGTTTTTGGCTCACTGGACAGACGGAAATGTAAAAATTACAGTCAATTGGGGGGGGGGAGGATGGCAAAATTACTTTTAGGAAACCCCCTCCCCAACGGGCCCGGTTCAAGAATGCTCCTTAAAAAACTCGGGATATAAGCGAAATGAGGGGGCTTACCATTTTTGCATAAAAAATAAGTTTAAAAAAGTATCACAGACTGCTCCGTTTAAAGTGACCGAGTGCAATGTTTGCTACTAGTTACTAGTCATTTTTGGGAATTTGTAAGCAAAGCATTGTACTTTAACTGAGAGCCTTTGACAGTCCCTATCCATTGTGAGTTTGCACCCCCCCTGGGCTTACGCTACATGTAACGGGATAAGGCACGTAGGGGGATTATTTCTGTTTGGGGGAATGAAAAACTGTTCCTACCGTGCGACTTTAAAGGGAGTCGTGCCGGCTTTCTTCTCTTGGGGGGAGAGAGTTATGAATACCAAACCGTGTTCCGCAGCAGCATTGCGGAAAATTTGCATTTAAGGAATTTGGATAAGGCCCCAAAACTTAATACGGATTTCATTTTTTCAAAATTTTTCAGCAGGAGACCTGCCTGTTAAAATGTGGTGTGCTTGTACTAAAAAGGAGTTTGCTATGCGATGTTGCAATTCTGGTAGGGTTTTAGAAATCATGTTTTCAAGCATTTTTTAAAAAACTTCCCAAAAATTTTTCTCCCACTCCTTTTGAGGCGGATATAACGAAACCCCTTTACATGTTTAATCCATTCTTCTGACGAAATCACAAAACTCCCCAGATACTTTGTGGCCCATTATCAAAACAATCTCTTCGGGCCCACTCCCAATGCTGCAGCAACGCATTTCTTAATGTTTCGTCATTTACATAAGTTATGTTACATTGGATACAGTATACTTCTGGCGACTTACGTAGAGTGAGCATCAACTATTACAAGGAAATTTGCCCTTGAGGTTTCTCAAAAAACCAACATAATTTCCCCCATTTTGAAGGTCTTTCCCATGGTGGGAGGGGGGCTACAGGGTACAGGGGCAGACAAGTCTCACAGTTTTACCCTTGTTTTAAATTTCCTGATCTAAAACCAGGCCACCAAGTTCTTCTACCATGGCTTTCATTCTGCTGATGCCCAAGTGCTCTTCATGCAGTGTTTACAGACACGCTGCTAAAGGGTACTAGGAATAACTACTCTCAGTCACCATAATAATTGAGCATCCTTCTACAGACAACTCTGTCAACCTACAAAAAGGTTTTAACCTATCATCATCAGTATTATAGGCCATCCATTTAAGAGTAAATTGCCATGCTCTTGACAAACTGGGGTTTTTTTGTAACATCTTCTACTGTACCTCTTTAGAATTCTCTGGGAGGTCATTTAGTAGTGGAAATGCCAGATACCTTCCTCTGGGGAATTGGCTGGCAGTTGTCAGTGTAACCTAGACAGAGCATCTGGTTTACTGTACTGTGCTCTTCTGACTTCCAGTACTCTATGTCGTACTGATGGGAAGCTAGTATTAATGCCCACCTTTGTAAACGTGCTGCCGCTAAAAGAAGGCACACCCTGTCTTAGGCCCTAGCATGGACATGAGAGGCTTGTGACCAGTCACCGGAGTGAATTTCCGACCATAGAGATGCTTATGGAATTTTTTAATTCCAAAATATTAGAGCAAGTGCTATCTTTCTCAATTTGCTCATATGTTCTTTTCACTGATAGTCAGTGGCATAGCCAGGATTTTTTGAGCAAGGGGCACTAGGGGTCACAAACTTTTCCTAGGGGGGCAGTTTCTGAACTTCTCTCCCTCTCTATATGGCTTGTACATACAGAACTGTGCATTCCAAAATTTTCCACAGGGGGAACCTGGGGTGGCACCTGGGTGGCACGCTTTGTCCTGGGGCCACGTCCCCCTCTTGCCCCCTGTAGCTACGCCACTGCTGACAGTTATGGTGCGTGAAGCAAATGCGATTGGTTTTCTTCACCGCTGGCTAAAAACATGAATCCCCGCACCTACTGTATGCCATAGGCTGATGTATCACACGCTAATTTATGGGTAAATTAATGTCAAAATGAGTGGAAACTTTAGCCAATAACAAATATGCTTAGGCTTCTTGGAAGGCCCTTTCATGCCTTCTTGTCCATTTCCAATGCTTGTATGGTTTAAATAACTCATTCAAAGATTGTAACAGGGATAGAGATTTGGCAAAAATTTTGCACAGTATTGAATCGTCCCAAGAATGACCTCAATTCACATACATCCTTAGGTCTGGGTGCCTCATTAATTGCTTAAACTTTGTCACGTTTAGGGTGAAGCCCCTCTGAATCTACCACATGTCCTAAATATTCACAGATTCTCTGCGAAATTCACATTTTGAGGACTTGAGTTTCAATCTGTGTTCGTGCAATCTCTGCAGATTAGCATGCATCCTGGCCATGTGCTGGTGCTTTCCCTTGCCTACAACCATTAGCTGCTTGCCATAGGGCCGCAGGGCGGACATGTTCCCCCAAAAAACTTTGCAAAGCAAGGCCTTCAATTTTTAAAAAAAGTAAATAAATAAATAAATTAAACATGTAATTCAAGATAGGTTAGGCCCTCCCTTTCCTTGACTCGGTTTGAAATTAAAGAAGTGGGACCTAACATTAGTAACAGAGCTGCCAACTAGTACGTTTTAAACGTATTAATATGTTTTTTAGGGAAAAATACATTTGTATGTTTTACTGTGCTAAAATCCGTTTTTTGAAAGTTCTGAGTATGGGTGTGCGAATCTGGCTGTCAGTGATAACGGGCATATGCATAGTTGTGCTGTTGCCCTACTTTGATTCTACAGCATATCTGCGCGGTGACGCACACACCACACACCCCCCCCCACCATCCATTGCAGACAACATTGCAAAATTAGACAATTGCACACATATGCAACCGTACGCGATGCGCACAGTAACATGGCGCACGATTACCTTCTCTTGCTCAGCGCTGCACGTGTTTTGCTAATGGCAATAAGATACTCACTGTTTGTGCTAAATTATGCATATGGTTGTGCAGTTTGTGTGAAAGGAGTATGCATGCAGTGTTTCGTATATGCATGTATACCATGGACTTCTCATATTAAGAAGTCTGTGATGTAGAGTCGTAACATACATAGATACGGTCGATGTCCTTTGTGCCTATAGCCTATATGCATTTTCTTGGATGATCTCGTTCGCTGTTGTGGATCTATCAAGAATAATGGTGTCAAAAACTAGGCATTTTGCCGATTATGGTTGAGTATCATTGTAGCTTGCCTAGGTTTGCTTTTTATGCTAGTAGAATCATGCAGCGGGGATCATGTTTATGCTTGTGCAAATGAGCATTAAAAAATTTAAGGAATAGGCCTAGGCTAGGCCCCCCCCCTAATTAAACTCATACCCAGTGACATAAGACCCAAAAAATTTCCTAGCCTAGGCTATGGCCTAATGTTAGGCTACACTTTTTACTGAGTAAGGCCTAATGTTACAGTAGGTTCTGTATGGGCCAGTATATTTTTGAAAAGTTCCGCAATTTTCATGTATGATACGTCTTGTTTTGTAAGTTGAGTTGACTCTTGCTGCTATGCTATCCTAACAAGGTTAAATATAGACTAACTGAGCCTAGCCTAACAGGGCCCTATTCTTGATGACAAACCTCGCACATGAAGGCAGTTGCTTATTGATCTGATATGGCTTTGGTGCTAAAGCTAGTTATTTGGGAAAATGCCATATTAGTCTGTACCCCGCGAAAATCCTTTTTTTTTCCCTGAAAATATGTTTTTTGTTACTAAAAAATGCTTTTTTTGATAGTGACAGGTCTGGCACTCTTCTGCATTAGTGCGCAGAAAGGTAATCAAAGCAATGATCATTCTGTGATATTTGTTAATCTGATCATCCCATGCTTAGGCATCATATGTCATTTACAGGAGGGTATGACTAAACGGTAATGCTTGGAGTTAATCAGGATTCTGCTTCTAGTGGCTGTCCCTGGTTAAACGCCGCATGAATTTGCAGTACACTTTTAGAGCTTTTCGGATCATTAGATACACAACCCATTAGCCGTGGGTTGATCTTCACCATGACTAAAATCAGTTTTTGCCCGGGTGGCACCTTGCCAAATTAGCATTGTTAAGCTGTCCTACAAAAAGTTTGTAACTGGCATGTAGCCTAAACATATTGTTTCTCCATAAAGAGATGTTTCCTTCCCTTGTCCAAATCGTCAGCGCTGTTCGTGCCCACGAGCAGTCTATGACTGTCAAAATGGCATGTTATAAGCAAAGTTTGTCCACGCTCTGTGCTAAAGTATACCTTTCAGTTGATTTAAAAATGAACACACTAAACAAGTCAATCTAATTTCAGTGTAGTGAGACTTTTGACTAGTGGCCTAGCTATTTGTATATAGTATGATAAGTCGTTCTTGTTTTAGGGGAATCCCCTCCCCCCTTGTCGTGTCTTTCTTGTTCCGGTACGTAAGTACTCAAGAAAGACAGAGTCAACCATCCGAGTTCAAATGATTTACAATCTATACAATCTACATCGAGGTATTCTTCTCAACAACTTATAGACCAATAATATGTCGAAACACAAACTGTCCAAATCGGGGCCATCACCTCCTCCCCTTTACTTCCTGTTCCAAAGTTCTCAAAAACTAAACATAGGAGAATCATTTGTGTTAATAAAATTAATAAAAATGAAGGGCTATTCCTTTTGTTGCCAAAGGCAAGCACGACACAACACCCCTTTAAAAAAATTTGTTTTCGGAACGGTACTGAGATATAAAAAAGTGGGGTATCTTTTATCGTTTTCAAATGTCTTTAAATGCTTGAAATTTTCATTAGTTTAATAAGAAAACACCAAAAATGAACATTTTATGGCTCCTTGGGAAAAACTGAAAAATTTGTGACACAATGAAAAACAACAAAAATTCAAAAGGGGGAGCTCATTTTATACAAATGAATAAAACCGCTTTTGCCCAATTTTTCCCTGCCTCTTACTCCCCTTTTGGAGTGGGGAGCTATATGGTTGTTTTTTTTTTTTAAAGTAGTCAGCTCATGACTGACTGCCCAAATGGTTTTTTTAAAAAGCTCTTGAAAACTACTTGGGTTGCTTAAAAACATAATAAAAACCATACTGGGGGGTCTCCTTTTTGCACTATCCGGAGGCTGACCATTAATATTCCAGGGGGCTTCCTAATTCCCTGAAACAACTTGAGTTTTTTCCCCCCCAAAAAAAATTTCTTAGAGCCGCCCATGCCTACAACTAAAATTCATCTTTAACACATAAAACCCTTCCAACCCTTGTAATATCTGGGCCATTACAAAATGAAATAGAGCGGGGCTGGAGATTCCATAGGTAAAAAGTCTGTACTGAAAAACTGTAGCCCTTATGAGTGGAAATCATTAAAAACTTGCAAGGCTTTTCCCTCTAAAACATTTGCTGTAGGGCCTGAGACAATCTAGTTTAGAAAAAAACTGTTCCTCCTGCCAAAAAATTTTTTTCAAAAATACCTTTGGGGATTTGGCGAGGGGTACGTCAAAAACAATACACGGGCGTTTGACTTTATAATCACCACAAATACGAATCTTTTTTCAGTTTTGGAACCAACGAGAGGGGGTGGCCCAATCCTATCTGGACTTAAAAAAATAAATCCCCCACAGTTTTAATCGTCAAGCCCTTTTGCCCACAAAATTTTTTGATGAGGGTTAAAAAAAATTAGGGGGATAACATTTTTTACTTGATATCTTGCCTTGTGTTTTAACCTTCAGGGGTTCCAAGTTCCCACTGAAAAAATCCTTATCCCATAAGTCTTTCAAAATTACTGCCCTTCCGGGCCCTTTTCCAAAAAATTTCTTTTCAAAATCCGAATTTTCCATTGTTATAGGAAATGTCTGGCGAAATTTTGGGAACTTTGCGCTTTAAAGTAGTTTTTCCCCAATTTGCTTTGGGCCGGCACTTCATGAATTCAAAGAGAAAAGGGTTTTGGGTCTGAAACCCAGGGCCTGAAATCAATACTTGTTAAAAATTAATTAAACAAACCTAAAGGAGGGCTTTAAATTTTTAATTTGGTTTTTTTACCTTCACCCTAAAATTCCAAATTTTAGGTTACGTACAATATAAGTATTTACACTTTTTTTGCAATGGGGTTTAGGGGGACGTTGTTTTTTTGGAAAAGTAATCACTTTTTAATTGAATAAATTCTAATTCACCCCGTTCAAAAATAAAAATTATTATCCATTCGTCAAAATTTTTTTAACGTTCGGGATCAACTTTTATAACCTGCCGACAGTCTGGCCTCTAAATTGAAAAAAGGACCTGGGGTCTTTTCTTGGGGATGGCAAATTTCGGTCAAAGTTTTTAAAAAGTTCCGTTTTACCCGGAAAAAAATGCCTTTTTTTGCAGCTCCAAATTTATTGATCAAAACTAAAGCTTGCAAAATTTTGAATACTAGGGCTTTCTTTTTTCTGTATTGCTAAACACTCAACAAATTTTATTTTGTTTTAAATTTTACGAAACTTCTGTTTTTGGGCCATTTCATTCCCCCGTATTTCCACCGAAAGGTTTTTAAAATAAACTGGGAACAAAATTTTCAGTCTGCGTCCACGGGGCGATCAAAATTTTTCCCCTGTGGGTCCATTTAGAACCAAACCGGGCAAATCACCAAAAACTGTGGCCTTATTAACCAAAAATCAAAAAAAAAAAAAAAAATGGGCGAAATGCCCTACATTACGTAAACCAATTCCCTCCTCCCCCGCCCCAATAATTTTATGACCAAACACTTTTCCCGCTGTAGTTCTGTGATCATAGACGATTTCTTTTAATCTTTTTTTTTTTACATTGTGTAATAAAATTTACTGTTTTATCTTGATATACAAAAGACATTTCCTAAATCCCCTTAAAAAGAAATATTTTCCTTTTCACTTTATCGTACTGTTAAATTTTTTTTTTGTAACCCTAATTTAAAATTATAATCGAATGTCTTTTGGAAAATTTTGGAGCCTATTTTGAAAAAAGTCGGGTACCCCCCCTTACCTAAGAACTAAGACCCCATCCGTATTTTTTGCTGGAGGAAAACCGGGTTTTGGGGGATACATAAAAAAAAATACGAGAAAATGAGAATTGCAATTCTTTTCCCAAAATAATAAGATGAAATTTTTTTTGGGCCCCCCATCGATAAATAACATTAAATAATTTAGTTTTTCCTTTTTCTTACACATTACTTACCTTAAAAATTTTTTCCCTGAAAAAACAATTTCTGCCTGAAAATAGCGTTTTTTCCCTTTCTTGGGAGGGCTGGCAACCCACAAACCCCCCTCTTTACCCTTTATGGAGGGAAAAACCCTTTGTTCCTCTTATAGTTCCAGCACTCTCTTTTTGGTACAATACAAAACCCCGCCCATAACCTGATTGGTCTTCTAGGGAAAAGGGGGGTGTTTTTGCCCGACTCCAGACCGGGAATTTAACGTCCTTTTCATTTTCCTGAACAAAAATTTGCCCGTTTTATCAGGTTTTTTGAATTTGAGGGAGCTCCCCCCCTTACGGATGGGGCGTCGGGGGTTTTGTTTTTTTTTCCCAGATTTGCGTGGTTGGGTCCCTTTTGGACCCACCCCCTAGCCATTTTTGGGGGTTTTTTTAAAATCCCTTCTTTAACCTCTACTAGCAATGCAAAATTTTGGAATTTTACCTTTGAGGAAAACTTTTTTTGGGGGCCAGTCCTTGGTAAAAATTTAATCCAATTTACCTTCCAGTGAAGAGAATTTATTGGAAAAATTGGCCATCAATTTTGAGGACTTTTGCCTTAATCTCGACTAGGCCCTACAAGAGGAGGCAATAGGGGATTGGCGGGATCCCTATTTTTAAAAAATTTACGGCCCGGCGCAACTGTGCCAACATGGTCCAATTTTAAAACCCCCCCCCTTGGGAAACCGTTTTTTTTGAGGGCCATTTTCTGTCCAGGGGTTTAAATCCCGCCGACTGTCAGTTTTAAAACCATTATTCCAATAGCAAATAACTTTTCTTTGTGAATAAGGGGAGTTGAGCTGTTTTATTAAAGGGCCCAGGCAAATTTTTCGGGAAAGTGAAACCCTTTTCGAAAAACCAAGGCTCATTTCATTTTTTTCAAGCGGGGGAGCCCCATTTTTGGTAATTTTTTGGGAAGTCGTATGGCCCCAATTGTTCCCTACGTTTTTCTGACGCACCATATTTTTGGGGTTTTTTTCAACCTTTTTGGGGGAGGCCCTTTGAGGGCAACAAAGGGCGTTAAAATTTCGTGATACCAAACTTTTTCGAAAAATTTTTTCCCAAGACAACTTATTCCCCCCATGAAAGAGAAAGGGTTTTTTAAAAATTTAAGCTCTTTTAATGGTTTTTAAATTTTGGGGGAAAATCTTCATCGAATTTTTGGATTCGTGGTCGTAAAATTTTTTTTAAAGGGGGGCGTTTTTTAACCCCCCGGATATAAATTTACTTCTTTAGGTTTTACTCCGTACTACATCAAGCCTTCAAGTGAATAATGCATGTTAGGGACAGGGGGGGAAAAATCAGGGACAGGCCAAAAAATTTTTCAAGATTGGGGGGACTTGGGCGGGGATTAAACAAAATTTTCGTTAACGGGGATTGGTAGCAGCCCCAAAAATTTTACATTGGCAAGTCGTTTAAATAAAGGGGTTTGGGGGGGCCAATACTCAACAAAGTATGGGGACAGAGGGGAAGAAAATAAGTTCCCATTCAGGGGGGCCGGGAATTCCGATCAAGGTTCCATGGGAAATTGGGTGATCCTTTACACGTTTTCTTTTATTTATTTTTCATTTGAAAAGTAGCAACGAGTAAGTTTTAAGGAAATGGTGTCAGGGTATAAATGAATACATAACAAAGGGCTGGGAAAAAAAGCGAAGTTTGGGGGGTTTTTTAAATTTTTATTTATATTTTTTGGAATTTCTTTAAGGGTCACACCACGTATTGGCCCAAATTGTATTTCGGGTTTTTCGTCAAAAGTACAAGAACCAGCTTCCATGGGGGTTTAAAACGGGGTTGGCATCCCCCTTTCTAATGCTCTGGTGATTTAACAAGGAAAGGCCATCATTTTACAAAACTAGGAAAAGAAATTTAAAATCCAAAAAGAAAGATTCGGGGACGCTATTTTGGGTTTTTTTCTGTGTTCCAAGGTAAGAGAACTTTCCCCAAATGTTTAAGGTAAACGGATTTTGGGAAATTTTTTCGGGGTTTTTTTGTTTCCCATTCCCCCAAACGGCCTCAAAACGAAAATAGTATATTTCTGAGAAAGGGGGGGTGGGGGAAACCCCCTCCCAACTGAAAAAGGGCCAAACCTATTTTCTTTGGAGGATTGTTTTGAAAACTAGCCCTAAATAAGCGTTTTTTTTCCTCTTGGGCCCTTTTCCCCCAAAAATGCAAATTTGGGGCCGCCCTTTTTGATTTTTGCTGTCTTTAATCTATGGGTTTCGCAGGCACCTTTTTTTACAATGGAAAACTTGGGGGAGAAATTTTTTGGGCTTTTAATAACAAGTTTTGGGCAAATAAATTTTAGGGCCATGGTTTTTAAAACCCCGGTTTGGGGGGGGGTTACCCAAAACGTTCCCCCCAAACCTAAAAAAAAATTTTTTTCGGTGGTAGTTTCTTCCACTTTCCAAACTTTAAAAATTTAAATTTTAAAAGCAAAAAAAAATTTTTTTTTTTTGGGCCTTTTGGGGGCGGGAGTTTGCCTACCCCCTTTAAATTTAAAAATTTTTTTAAAAAAATGTTTGCAAATATCACCAAGTTTGCCCTCATCTGAAAATGTTGAAACTTTTTTTAACTTTAAGCAACTCAACAAGAAGGGATTTGGGATTTCGGGGGGGGGGGGGAAAAAGGGGGTTTCTTAATTTTTGGGTTTCCCCCCAAAACAAAAAAAAGTCAAAAAAAAGGGGTTTTTGGATTTTAAAGGGGGGTCCGGGGTAGGTTTTTTTGAAACAAACCCTTTTTTTTTTTAAAAGGACTTTGGGGGTTTGGTTCAATTTTTTGGAATTCCTTAGTTTTTTTGGAAAAAGGTGAAAAGGGGCCCCAACCCCAACCCCCGGGAAAAAAAATTTTCCTAATGATTTTTGGGGGGTTTCCCCGGGTTTTAAAATTTCCCACCCGGAAAAAAATTCCAAAAAATTGGAACCGACCTTTGGGAAAAACCCAGAAACTTAATTTTTTTCCCCGGAAAAAATGTAATTTTTTTATGGTAGAAACCTACCGATAACAACTATTTTCCCCCTTTAAATTTCAGTTTATTTTTTAAACCTTAAAATTTTGTATTACCTTTTATAGATGGCCCTTTCCAAAAATGTTTCTACATTTCAAATTGACTATCGGGGTTTGGGTTTTGTGTAAAAAAAAAAAAATTAAAAAAGGCATTTTTAATCCATTTAAAAAATTGATTAAATTTTGGGTAAAGGGGAAAAGCCCAACTTATTTTTTTTTTTTTGTAATCTTTTTGGGGTGGCCCCGCCCCCTTTTTAACCTTTTTTAATTTTTGGTGGCTAAACTTTTTTTTTAAAAACAATCCTTTCCCCTCCCGCCCAATTTGGATCTTTAAAAATGCCGTCGCTTTTTAGTTTTTTTTACAACCATTACGAGGTTTTTGGGATTTTTCGGGGGAAGGGAACCTGAACCCTTTTAAAAAAATTTTCTTTTGGGCAATTTATTTAAAAAAGGGTTTCCCAAAAATTTTAAAAGGTTTTTGCCTTCCCTTAGAGGCCCAAATTTTCCCACCCCGGGTTTTTAAACAAAACAAAAAAAATTTTTTTTCTTTGGGTTTTGGTAATTTTGTTGCCCACAAAAACGCATTTTTGAATCGCAAAAGGGGTGGTTTTCCTTTAATTCTTGTTTGGGGAAAATTCTCTGGGGCCTTGGGCATAAAAATTCCTAAAAAATTTTCCGAAAAAAGTCTTCCTTTTGGGGGTTTAAACCTTTATTTATTTTCCCCCCCGTTTGTTAAAAAGGGGCCTTTCCCCTTTTTTAAAAAAAAGATTCAACTTTCGGAGCTTAAAAAAAATTTTTTTCCTTTTGGGAAAAAGGTTTTTTTAACTAACTTTAAGGGTAGCTGTTTTAGTAACCCTTACTTCAAACAAAAAACCCCCCAAAATACCATTTTTGGGGGCTAGGGGGGTAATTTTAAAAATTCCCCCTACCGTGCCTTTGGGCCCGAACCCTACTAAAAAAATTCCCAAGCCCATGTCTCTTAATTTTTCCACCCTTTATTCTTATGGGTAAAAATTAAATTTTTAGCCCAAGGACCGCTTTAATTTTTCCCTTATATGTGTTTCATTTAAACACGTTATAAGTTTAATATTTTTAATTGTTTTTGTTAATCACAAATTCCCCAAAAACTTGACCAAGAACCAAAGGGACCCAATTTGGGGGCCCAAATTAAAATTCATGCAATTTTTTTAAAATTATTTCTAAAATTCGGGGCCATTGGCTCCCCCCGACGGGGTTTTTTCCAAAAAAAGGGGGAAATTAGAGTTTTCCTTGGTGGGTTTTCCTCCATTTAACAAACCAAATTTTAAATCCGCCCCGGGGGGGCCCATTAGGGACGAAATTTTTTTTGAAAATACAGAATTTTAGTTTAACTTTACGGTTTATTTAAATTTCATTTTTCTTTTTTTCTTAAAGGATTTTTATTTTCCATAAAAGTAACCTTAAAACCCGGGGGGTTTTTAAAAAAACCCGGGTTGCCGCGTCCCTACTTGTTTAGAAAGCCCCTTTTTTAAAAAGGCCAAAAATTTTTTTAAAATATTGGGTTTTTTTTTTCAAACAACCATTTCGGAGCAAAGAAAATTATCCTTTTTGGGTTTTTGGAATAAGTTTTCTTTGGGAAAAATTAATTTCGTAAAAAATTTTTTTGGTTCAAAATTGCTATTTGGGGAACTCCTCGGCTGTCGGGGAAACAAAAATTCCCGGGAATAATTTTCGTAAATTTTAAAGTATACCAATTTTTTTTGGGGATGATTAAAAAAATTTGAAAAATTTTGGGGCGGGCCGTTTTGGGTGAATTTATGAAAATAGCTGCAATTGTATTTTGTAAAAGGGGTTCTTTCCCATTTTATTTTTGCTGGGCCCGGGGGAAAGAACAGCTGGCCAACGGATTTGAATTTTAAGAAATTTCAGTATTTTTTGGTATGTTTGGAAAAGAAAATTTGGTATTAACCTTTTTCCTAACCTCGGTTTTTGGGCCCATTTATACCTGGCAAAAATTTTCGGCCCTTTTCGGTTTCCAAGGTTTTTTAAAATTCGTTTTTTGGGAATCCGGCCCTTTTATTTTTAAACAGGCGATTTTCCCCCCATTTAAAAACCCCCATTCAAACCCCCCTTTTTAAAGGGGCCCGGTTTTTTGGAGTTCGAAAATTTTCGAAAATTATTTTTTTTCGGGGTTTTTAAAATTTAAAATTCTCCCTTAAAAATGGAATTTTTGAAAAAAATCCCCCAAGGGGGCCCTTAAAAAGTTTTTTTTTCAGGGGTAAATTTTCCCAAAATTTAACGGGCCGTTAAATGTTTTTAAAGTTTTTTGGAAATTTTCAAAAAGGTTCTCATGGGTTTTTTTAGTGTTTTTGGGGTTTAAAAAGGGGGATCCCCTTTCCTTTTAACAAATCGGTGTTTAAAATGGGGGGAAAACCGAAAAAGTCCGGGAAGATTGCCCGAGGGGTTCTTGGGGATTCTGGGGGCGGCCTTTTCCAAAAGTAGCCCTGACTTTTAAAACGGGAGAAGGGGCTTTTATGGAAAATTGGACCCCCAATTAAATCCGGAAATTTTGGAAAAAATAACCCCCCAAGAAATCACGGTTTTGGCAAAAGGTTTTGAATGTAGGGGGACATTAAGGGGTTTTGGGACTTTTGGGGGTTTGATACAAAAGGGGATTGTTTTTTTTAAAAAAGCAAAGACCGGGAAATTTTTTCCCCCGCCAAACCCCAAAGGGAGCAAAATTTTCAGGGGCCGAAACTGATTTTTTCAGGGGAACCAATAGAAGGGGAAGTTGCAATAAATGATTACTATTTTATTTATCGAAATTTACCCCAAAATTCCCCCCCTTATTTGTTTTGGCCCAAATTCATCTAATTTTTTTTAAGATTTTTTATTTTCCCTCAAAATTTTTTGGGGGGGTTTTCTACAGGGAAAAAAACCCCCTGGGTTTCTGGGGCACCTCCCCCAAAGGAAAGGATCGCCGTTGGATTTTTGAAATAAATGCCCCAAATTTTCAGAGTCTTTCCTTTTATATCAAAATTATTTTAAAAAACAAATTGGACCCATTCCCGGGGGAAAGGGGGGAAATTTTCCCTTTAATTTTTAAAAGATCCCCCTTTGTTTTTTGTTTTTTAAGAAAAACCCTTTTTCCCAAAGTTTTTAATTTTTTTATTTTTTTTAAAAAAAAATTTTAAGCATTAGATTGAAAACAGAAATGGGACAAATCTGTGTTCCAAATTTTTTTAAAGGGGTGTTGGGTCGTGCTCTGCCCTTGCAACATAATGGAATAGTCCTTCATGTTTATTAATTTTATTAATTCATGCAATGATTCTCCTATGTTTAGCTTGAGAACTTCCTGGAACAGGAAATCAAGGGAGGGAGGTGATTGGCCGATGTGGTCACATGTTTGTGTTTCGACATATTATTGGTCTATAGTTGTTGAGAAGACTAGACCTCGTGTAGATTGTAGATTGGTAAATAAATTTGGAAAAAACCGGAATGGTTGGACTTTTTTTGTCTTTTCTTTTGAGTACTTACGCTACCGGAACAGAAAGACACGACAAGGGGGGAGGGGAATTCCCCTAAAACTAAGAAAGACTTCTCATCCTATATACAAATAGCTAGGCCACTATCAAAAGTCTCACTACACTGAACTTAGATTGACTGTTTAGTGTGTTCATTTTTTAAAACAACTGAAATGGTATACTTTAGCACAGAGGTGGACAAACTTTTGCTTATAACATGGGCCCTTTGACAGTCATAAGACGCTCGTGGGGCCCAAAAGCGCTGACGATTTGGACAAGGGAAGGGAAACCTCCTCCTTCTATGGGAACAATATGTTTTTGGCTACATGCCCGTTACAACTTTTTGTAGACAGATTACAATTGCTAATTTGGCCAGGTGAAACCCGGGCAAACTGCTTTTAGTCATGGATGATAATCAACACGGCTAATGGGTTGTGTATCTAATGATCCCCCAAAGCTCTAAAAGTGTCTGCAAATTCTGGGTTTAACCAGGGAGCTGCCACTAGAAGCAGATCCCTGATTTAACTCAGCATTACCGTTAGTCCATTACCCTCTGTAAATGACATTATGATGCCTAAGCTGATCAGATTACAAAAATCACAGAATGATCATTTGTTTTGATTACCTTTGCTGGCACTAATGCAGAGCTGCCAACCTGTCACTACCCAAAAAAGCATTTTTTTAGTAACAAAAAACTATTTTCAGGAAAAAAAAGGATTTTCAGCGGGACAGAGCAATATGGCATTTTCCCCAAATAACCTCTTTAGGGACCGCCATACTCAGATCAAAAAAAGCAAATGCCTCTCAGTGCGGTTTGTTCACAAAAATAGGCCTAGTTAGGCAGGCTCAGTAGTCTATATTTAACCTTGTTGGAAAAGCATAGCAGCAGGAATAAACTAAAAAACAAACGTACATACAGAAAATTGGGGAACTTTTCAAAAAATACTGGCACATACGACCTATGTAACATTAGGCCATTCTCATAAAAAGTGTGCCTTTAAACATTGCCAAAGCCTAGGCTAGGAATTTTTTGGGTTTTATGTTCGTGAGGTTTAATTAGCCTAGCCTGGGCCCCTTTTCCCCTTAAAATTTTTTTAATGCTCTTTTTTCCTAGCATAAATCATGATCCCGCTGCTGATTCTACTCAAAAAAAGAAACCTATGCCAAGCAAATATACTAAAACAAATGGGACTGCCTATTTTTGACACCATTTTCCTTATAGTATCCAAACGCGAACGATTCACCCCAAGAAAATGCTATGGGCCCTATAGGGCACAAAGACTCGACCTATCTATGTATGTACGTATCATCACGATTTCTTATAGAAAAAGCCCGGGTTTAAACTCATAACGAACCTGCATCATCTCCTTTCCCCAAAACTGCACACCCCATATGCTTTAATTAGCAAAAACCGTGGTATCTTATCCCCTTTAGAAAACCGTCAGCGCGGCAAGAGATACATTGCCCATTCTGTGCGCACCCCGGTAGGGTTGCATCTGTGTAAATTGTCTATTTTGAAATGTGCATGCGTGCCCCCGGCACAAGCGGGAAGAATCACAGGGGGCAAGGGCACAACAATGATACCTCGTTATCACGAAGCCAGATTCACACCCCCATACTCAGGACTTTCAAAAAGGGATTTTACCCCAAAGTAAAACTCAAAGTTTTTTCCCTAAAAAACCGTTTAATACTTTAAAACGCTAGTTGGCAGGTCTGTTACAATTTTTAGGTCCCCTTCTTTAAAATTTCAAACGAGTAAAAAGGAAAAAGGGAGGCCTAACCTATCTTAAATTACTGTTTAAATTTATTTATTTATTTACTTTTTTTAAAAATTGGGGCCTTGTTTTTGCAAAGTTTTTTTGGGGGGGAACATTCCCCCCTGCGGCCCTATGGAAAGCATTTAATGGTTGTAGGCAAGGGGAAAAGCCCACACAGGGCCAGGTGCTGCTATCTGCAGAGATTGACGAACACAGATTGAAAATCAAATCCTCAAAATGTGAATTTCGCAGAGAAACTGTGGGAAAATTTAGGGCTGTGGTGATTCAGAGGGGGTTTACCCAAAGGACAAAGTTTAAGCTTAAAGAGGCACCCAACCCAAGGGGTGTATGTGAAATTTAGGGCATTTCTTGGGGCTTCCAATGTTTCAAAAATTTTTTCAAATCTCTCTCCCCTTTAAATCTTTGAATGAGTTATTTAAACCTACAACTTGGAATGGACAGAAGACATGAAAGGGCCTTTCCAAAAAACCTAAGCATATTTTTATTGGCTAAAATTTCCACTCTTTTGACTTAATTTACCCATAATTGCGTGTATCATCCCTATGGCTACGTAGGTCGGGATTTCTGTTTTAGCCAGCGGTGAAGAAAAAAACCAATCGCTTTGCTTCCGACCCTAATGGCAGCGTGGCGTAGCTACGGGGGCAAAAGGGGGACGTGGCCCCCCCGGGCAAAGCCTGCCACCCCGGTGCCACCCCAGTTTTCCCCCGTGGAAATTTTGGGAAAGCACAGTTCTGATGTCAAGCCATAAGAGGGAGAGAATTCAAAACTGCCCCCCTAGGAAAAATTTGTGACCCCCCAGTGCCCCTTGTTTAAAAAAACCTGGGTATGCCACGATATCAGGAAAAGAACTATGAAGGCAAATTGAGAAGAAGCCACTTGCCTAATTTTGGTTAAAATTCATTAAGCATCTTTTTAGGGCAGCATTTCATCCGGTGAATGGCACAACCTTTATGTGATGCTAGGCTAAGTAAGGTGTGCCTTCCCCTTTTAGGCGGCATGGCAAGTTTAAAAGGTGGCATTTATACTACTTCCCATCATTTAAAGACATAGAAGTCTTAGTCAGAAGGAGCACCCCATACATGTAAACCAAGAATGCTCTGTTCTAGGGTTTTCCACTGACAACTGCCACCATTTCCCTCGGGAAGGTATCTGGTATTTCCACTAACTAATTCCTCCAGAGAGATTTCCTAAATGAGTGCGATAGAAGATGTTTCATTAAACCCCCCGTGCCCAATTTCTCTTTTTGGGGGGGTTAAAACTAGAAAGGTTAAAACCTTTTTTGGGTTTTAAAAGTTGTAAAATCCAATTTTATTGTAGAGTTTTTTCCTTCCCCCCAAAAAAAAATTGAAAAAAAAAAAAACCCCCAGGGAAAGAAAGCCCTTTTAAACTTTTGGGGGTGGTTTAATAAAATTTAAAAGGAAAACTTTTCTTGGGCCCCCCACCCCCCCCGCTCCCCATGGAAATACCCAAAAAAAGCAATTCAGTTATTTTTTTTAAACCCCCGGATTTTCCTTTAATAGGGGCTCCCAAAAAAAAGAAAGGCCCCGGAACTGACCATGTAACAAATTCGAAAAAAAAAAAAATAAAAAATTTTTTTCTGGCTTTAGGCCCCCAAAAGGTTTTTCTATAATGGGAAAATGGTTTTGGGATTTATTTCTAAAAGAAGTTTAAAAAAGGTTTTAAAGGGCCCCTTGGGGGGCAAAAATTTGGGCAAATTTTTAAAAAAAATTAAACCCTTTTTTCCATTCCCGGGGGTCAAAATTTTCATTTTTTTTTACTATCTAAAAAACTTTTCCTTTTCCTGGGGCTATTTTTAAACTAAACCTTTAATTTACCACCCCCCCCCCCCCCCACCCCCCCCCCCCCCCACCCCCCCCCCCCCCCACCCCCCCCCCCCCCCACCCCCCCCCCCCCCCACCCCCCCCCCCCCCCACCCCCCCCCCCCCCCACCCCCCCCCCCCCCCACCCCCCCCCCCCCCCACCCCCCCCCCCCCCCACCCCCCCCCCCCCCCACCCCCCCCCCCCCCCACCCCCCCCCCCCCCCACCCCCCCCCCCCCCCACCCCCCCCCCCCCCCACCCCCCCCCCCCCCCACCCCCCCCCCCCCCCACCCCCCCCCCCCCCCACCCCCCCCCCCCCCCACCCCCCCCCCCCCCCACCCCCCCCCCCCCCCACCCCCCCCCCCCCCCACCCCCCCCCCCCCCCACCCCCCCCCCCCCCCACCCCCCCCCCCCCCCACCCCCCCCCCCCCCCACCCCCCCCCCCCCCCACCCCCCCCCCCCCCCACCCCCCCCCCCCCCCACCCCCCCCCCCCCCCACCCCCCCCCCCCCCCACCATTCCCGAACTAGGCCTAGGCTATTGCAACACAAACTTTTGACCACATATTACTGTGAGAGTAATATCGTCTGCGTGCGTTGCTGCAGGTGATTGTTGCTATATACGCGTATGCGCGTGTATGCAAAGTAACTATATCGATGGGGACTATGTCACAATTTAAAACCCAGCAGTGCGTGCTAATTAGCATACAAAAAGTGTGAACGTCCTAGTTACAACGATGTGGAAGTCATGGAATGTTGAAAGAAAGCAAAACAGGATCGTTGGGTTAAATCAAAATTTTTGGTCTTTTTTTGGACACTAAGTTGCTCATAATCTTAGAATGAAGGGTCTTAAACATATAAGGCACCCGTAGAGGTCAATGATGTAGGAGTATAACGTGAATTTTGAGAAAGATCGAGACCATTCAAAATTTTTGAAAGTCGCACGTTGGGTGGTAGCAGAGGCAGAGACCAGAGGAGATAGTTTGAACACTCAAAGAAACAGAGGGTATTATTGACGGACCTAGTATGGGAAGCCCCAAAGCTTCCCCAAATACTAGGTTCAGCCGACTGTCGGACTAGGCGCAGTCCAAGTTTTGACACCTGCGCCGTTCCTGTCCTCTTTGTACTACCGTCCTGAAATCGAAAAGTCGCTAAAGTCGCTAAAGATATTACAAGCATAGATTCCAAACTTAAAATGGCGCGTTGACTCCTCATGGAGGCCAAAATATCGGGGCCGAAGTGCCTGATCACTGCTCAGTCGTTTTGAAAACAATCAGGCAAATGAATGTCTTACAAAAGTATTAATACTTATTATTTCGGAATGTTGTTGACTGAAGAAGTACTACCGTACGCCTCAATAAATTCCACTTGAACAAGAATAACTTATTTCTTCAACGCGGCATTCCACGTATTTACACTTGAACATGAACGCACAATGACTGGTTCTTTCATGGACATTCATTGGTCAGTTTCTATGGTATCTTCAAGTGACGCACTTTTATATGCGCGTTCAATTACGCACTCACAACGGGAAAGCAACTAGCATGTTTGTTTCCAGAGCGCGCAGAACTGTGCGTCAAGTCTTCCGGATCAATGCACAGAGAAATGTATTCTGCGCTTACAGAACGCGTTGTAAAAGTGGACGCACGCTAACCTCTTTTAACAATGAAATTTTCTGTAACACGTTCTTATTTTTGTTCGCAGATCGCGGAACAGGACGGCGCGCATGTCAAATTAACACTTCCGCCCCGATATATACGTCTCCATGAGAAGTCAGTGAGCATAACAGTGTAGGTATAGAGCTTATGCACGTGACGTCAGCGCGTTTCAATTTGGCTTACTGGATGGAACTGCCATACGTAGTAGGTGTGTTAAAGATACGCGGTCACGATAGCACCTTAGTAACAATTTTGCACAAGGTACGCTTGGATGGAAAATAGAGAGAAAACGTGACGTAGGTGCATAAGCTCTATAGGACGTAATCATGAGTCGATCATATCAGTATCATGAGTCGATCACTGCGTTCTAGACGCTAGTACAGAGTGTGGCCGTGATGTGAATCCAGTGTAAGCATGACCTACAATGCATATTCTTCAAGCAGTATCAAAAACAGGCATTTGCCCCATTATTTTTCATGTTCAAAGCCAAAATTTTACTCACGGTCAAATTTTCAAGTTTCGGCATTAGGCTAGAATGAACTAGAAATTTGCAAATGTTACTAAAAATGACACCCAAAATGTCTTTTATGAAGCTTTCAGTAAAAATGGTGACAGAAAAGACAACAATCTCTTTGTTTATTAACATAATTGTTCTTAAATATGGTAATTAATAGTATTTTGTCTGCCCTTTTTCTGAAGTGATTGACTCATGATTCCTTCATAAGCATTCTGTTGTGAACTGCCACCTACAATGCAAAATTCATTTTCCACTGATTGTTCCATCCACACAACACTAAAATATAGCACAATGAGGAAGATACCTAAAGCCTCATTCACACGATACGATTTTTTCACGCGATCTGTCGTACGCAACCATCGCGTGCAACAAATCGTTTCGTGTGAATGGATTTTCACGCAACCGTTCGTCGCGCACGACTTGTCGCGCCAAGTTAAAGTGGGTATGACACGGCCAAAGTACGTTTCTCAGTAAACATTTTTGGGTACAGCTTGAAATGAAGCGAATGTTTTCCCGACTCAACTACGTCCATAAACACAGTTATACGACCTTGTGAATTCCCAATTACAGGCCAGAGTCAGCCATCTGAAATCCAAAAGTGAAAAAAAGTATGTGAGCGCGTCTCAAGATCGTGACGTCATTGGAGGCACGGTTAGTAACACTGTACCAGGCAGCTCACCCATCGCCCTACACATCGAAGCATGTGCATGCTAACGCGTGTTAGCAGGTACATCATTGCAAACACCTGTGCTACGATACAATAACAGCAGCGCGAGTGACCAGTGACCACATTGTGAACTATGCGTCGTTGCGCGGTGACTGCTTACCATTCACAATAGCAACGTTGCTGAACAGTTCACTGAGTAAAGGCGCGCTTGTTATGGACTGTCCATACATGTTCATAGCTGTTCTGTACAGCGCACCCGGACCACGTTCTTTTTTGCACAAAAACAAAGCTGTTTATTATATGCAGGGAAGCTAAAACACGGGCGCATATGCACGCGAACATATTGGCCAATGATATGCTTCGAAGCCCCCAACATGTTCCGCGCTTTGCGCTCTGTATGTTGGGCGGGTATTGTGATGTAATCCTTTTCATGAAGTTTCTAAGGTATGAAACATTCCCAAAGCGTTGTATTAGTTTCACATATAGATACGCGTCCTTACATAGCACAGTGCGGGGTGCCGCCAATTGCGTCATAAAAGTCATGTGACCTGATGCGGCATTTTTCGAAATTGGATTTCTGGACGTTTTTCTTCAAATTCTATTTATGCCGAAGTGCACCGGTTTTAATTGTGTGTGAGGTGATACTTTTACAATACTGTACCCAATCTTGCAATACACAAAAGTTATTTTGGCCGTGTCATGCCCACTTTAAGCAAAATTCGTGGCCCACAAAGTTGTTGCGTGTGAACGACTTGTCTTTGGTTGTGCGCGGCTTTGTAAGTATTTCAAGAGATCGTTCCAAGTTCACCATTTCTGCGTTCAAACGATACGACAAAGGTGCGCGATTTTATTCAATGTGATGAAATGGATGAAGAACAAGTCGTATGAGCGAGTGTATTTATAGCTCTAGCCCCACATTAATCAACAGTCTTTTGTTTTCTTCTTAAACTTTACAACCAATTTTCTCTTCGTCAACAATCCCATGTTATCGGAATGTGATTCCATGCGAGGCATGGGAAAATTACAAACTTTACATTCCCCATGGAGAAGTCCTATCCCATTTAACTTCAAGGTCAACTCACCAGACTGAAAAAAATTAAGGAAACAAAACATTCCTTATCAATGTGAGGAAATTATATAACCTTTACTTGCAAGGGTGCAGATCCATCTCCAAAGGTGGGGGGGGGGGGGGCTTTCCTCCGTTTGTGAATCGCCGTCCCGGGGGAGGGGTCTTAGGGGAGGGGTGTCCCCTCCATTTTGAAAAAAAGGAAATTTGAAGGTGTCTATATGGCAAATGGTGCCATATTTGGGCGCAATTTAGCTTTTAAATTGTAGTGTCAATTCGTAATCTATATTATTGAAAAAGTGGGGGACTTTTTGGAGATGCCCCCCTTCCAAAAAGGGAGGGGGACGCATCCACCCCCCACCCCCCCATGATCCACGCCCATGTTTACTTGTTTCAAGCTCACTTTGGGTCACAAATGTAATAACTTCATTTGTTAATATCTCGAGTAATACACGTCCGGTTTGAATGGAAGTTTTACTAAATTGCGTAGATTTAGTTCCTCTTTCACTTATGAAAATTAATTTTTTGCTTAGACCACATTTCCTGAAAAGGGCCCAATTACACTTCCTGTCGAAATTTCGAACCTTCTACGCTGGCAAGGAAGACTCCGCCCTTACACGTTGAACCCCTTTCCCTTTTTAAAGTCCTGGACTTGCACCTGATGTGTAACAGTATCATGGAATAAAGTATTGTGATACATTATCCGTCGCATATAGGACATTTTCGGTGTAAATCCTCGAAAATTTTGCGCGCTTCGCGGGCGTTGTCTTCTCTGTCTAACTCATTGTACATCCGCCCCATACTGCAATAGTACCGGACTTCGTGCAAATATTTGGAATGTTCGAGTATACACGCATTCATCATTTGCTATATAGCCTATCTTCATCCACCTCAGAGCTTACACTTAGGCCTCTTCTACATCCCAGAAGACCCATGATGGAATTTCTCTCTGAGTTTTTTTTTTTTTTTTTTTTGTCGTTTAAGGGTTAATACCTAGTAGCGTAAACAATAGGGGGCCAAAATACAGTATATCCCCTGGCGAGATTCTGTGAAACTTGCTGTCTATTTGAAAACAAGCAAAACATAGTATTCAACACTAAACTGACTGATCTGAGTGATTAAAAGTTAATTCAAATCCGTATTTGACCGACGTATTTATCAATATTCTGTAAATTCTCGGACTACGCGCGAATGTGGTTTCTATTACGATTCCATGGCTACCTTCACGACCGTGGCTCACGGAGAAGTAGGCCTACATCATATTTTAGTGTGTAAATCCAGTACGCATGGACCTACCAGCTCCATTTGTACACTTTCCCTACACATGCAGTGACATGTCTGTAGTCATGGGCGTAAATCCCGGGGGGGGATGGGGGATGGGGGATATATCCCCCCAACATTTGACTGGGGGGATGGCCTATGTTATCATCCCCCCCCCCCCCCCATGTTTCAGTCTACAGATACGTTTATCATGGAAAGTATATTTTATTCTTCATTTTCGTAAGAAATTTTTTTTAATCTCGCTTCACTCTCTATCACAAATGTTTCTCAACCTATCAGAATTTTAGCAAATCGTTGGCAATCTATCAACCTTACGTCAGTGTCACTCATATTATCAATATCTTCCGATAGCACCTTTCGGAGAAGCACAGCAGCAAAAAGTTGAAAGTTTACGAATTAATAGGTAAAAGACTGGCTTATGGCAGTGGCATGTAGGTATGTTTTGCAATAGAAAGTGTCTCGAGGTAGAGTCTAAATGCAGGTTTTGTAATGGAAATATTATTCGTCACTGATTACACTCCATGTCATGACCACTATTAGGGTAATAATACACGAAACTGTTCTGATCACAACACTTTCTGAAGAACAAAGATACATCTCCAAACATCTGTGGGGACCTCGCATCAGTATGGGATCTTTCAATCTAATATGTAGAATGATGTAGAAGGTTGAAAGTACGTATCTCCCGTTATACATTTTTCAAAATATTTTACCAGAGCTTCGCCAGTTCGCGCTGAGCCATTATCCGTATAGATGGTGATTGTTAATACACTTATGACGAAAACAGCACTCTGTAACGCTCTAATTAGTCCTTCACCCCTTTTGCTGCACCTGTCAGGGACTGTCTAATATCACCTCCCTGCACCTAGACTCTCCCTCCCTCTCATTTTCCATTGCTGGCAGCTGTTCGTCCGGATTTTAGTTCAAAAGTAGTAAAAATCGATAGTTGTAAAGTGTTCGGCGTTGTACTCTATATTATCATTTGGATGTCAGGTAGTATACGCATTATGTCATTGCCCCCTCCCCCAATTAATATGATTAATGCAGAGCTTCCAGGAGGTCCTATTCAAGTATCTGCTAGCCTTATAGATGCCCTTTCATAATGCACAATGAAGGAAAGGACATATTTCGTAATAACTCAAGAATGTCCTGTGGGCTCCACGCACATATTTTTGTGTAAAAACTTTCCCGAAATAGAAGGCAGTAAAATAAACAGAAGCGAAGCGGCTTCAGGAGATTTGTTGACAACGTATCTGTCTCTTAATAGACAACATATTCTCTTCTTTTACCTTACCAAATATTAGCATTCACTAAATTATGGACATTTTCCGGCCATAAATGATCAGTTCCAAAAACATCCCAAAGATAGCACCATTTTGCATCTAAAAGACCTTAAATTAATAAAAAGTATTCTTAAAGGGAAGGGGGAGAACCCTTCCCCAGGACGACACCTTTATGTAGTGACAAACGAAAGATCAAAACTGCTGCATGCAAATGCAGGAACGCATGAAAAATAAAGGTGTAATTTACGCAGACTTGGGAGGAACTGAGGTATTATTACGACATCATCTATGGTGCCCAATCACAAAAACCTGGCGAGGCCACTGATCTCAAGTCAACTTGCAGGTCTTGTAATGATCTCCGAATCCAGTTGTCTGGGATGACCTTATATGTTGATCCCTGCTTTTTAAGCTTAACAGGACATTGTTGCTCTTGTACAATTTCAATCCAGTGCAGCTTATCAACGAGTTTTGTGCTCAAAATAACATTTCCTAAATGTATGAATATACCAATAGCCTACCGAAGAACATTACCACTGAAATTAACGTCTTAAAACAGTTTTCCTGGCACTTCTGGGACATTAAAACCCAGGAGCTTCCGGGGGCTTCGCCCCCTGGACCCCAACCGGGGCTTTGCCCCTGGACCCCACCAGGGGCCCTAAGGCGGGCCCCTGGACCCCACCCGTCATGGCTCGCGCTTTGCGCTCTCCGTGCACGATTCGCGTGCACATTTTTCACATTTGCGATAGTTCGCCCCATCCCCCCAAAAGTTGAAAAGAAATCTACGCCCCTGTCTGTAGTGCAGTATCGTATACAACCAGGGGAGGAGGGGGGAGGGGGTAGGATTTTCACTTCCGTGTACATTGTTCAATCATGTCACAACAATCACAAAATGGGTAAATTGGTACGCAGGGAAGGTTATACCAGAGTAACAGTTCCGTGAAAGTGGGAAAATATATATAAGGCGTGTAACATATCTAGATGTCTTCAGTGCAATTTGAAAGATCTGGGAAGGGCCATTTCTTGCGATCTGGGAGCTTTTTTTGGCAAAAATTTTATCGGCGCAGTGCGCGCCAGCCAATAGAAATCATGCCACATATCAAGATGGCTTCAGTGCAATTTGAAAGGTCTGAGAAGGAGTGAGAAGGACCATTTAATTGCGATATAGAAGCCATTTTGGCAACATTTTAAACGGTACGCTCCGTTCCAACCGTTAGTGGCGCTCCGCTTCTATACCATGCAACGCAACCAAACGCCGTTCACACGCTCATGCCTGTCAGTCGTCACGTATCAAGTATCGTACGGTTCAAACCTGCCTCCAAGATCCCGAGAAGTGCCATTTCATGCAGTCTGGGGGGTCTGTAGGGCGAAAATTCTCTTGTACGCTTCGCACCAAACTATGATGGCGCTCCGCTTCGATGGCAACTTCCATTCTGCGCCCCTCCCCCAACAGCCAAGACAAATCGCCGCCCTTGCCCGTTTGTTATGTAATCGTCAACAATAAGTGCAACAAAATTGGAAAACTGTAGTCCGCCAAAAGTAAAGAACGTTGGCTGGATTACTTACCTAGAAACTAGATTTCTCGAGAAAAAATATGACTTCAAAAGATGCAAAATATTGTACCAGATTGCGTCTAAGGCTTCCCGGTAGTCGAAAAATCTTTCACACCCCCTCCCCTTAACCCCTCCCTCAGAACCGCGATCACTCATCTCATGCCTGGGGCGGATGCAGGGGGAAGGATGCAGTCGCACCCAAAAAATTCAAGAAAAAACGGCAAAAACGTTTGTTAAGCTATAGTATGAGGAGGGGACAGGATGCAAGTACGCTGCATCTTCGGTCTATGTCCGTCCCCTATACGTTTCTTTGCCTGTGTTTTTTCGTTTCTTCAGTTAAACGTACGTTACCTATCCGTTCATTGTCAGTTCTATTCCTTTACGCTTCCGTTACTTATGCGTTAGTGTCCGTCGAACATTCGGTACAGGTACTGTACTTCTACGTTTCATCCGTTTGTTGTCCGGTAATGATCCGGTGAGCAAATAACAATCACCGGAGACGAACGGATACTAACGGAGAAGTCCAGTATGAGAAACGCACAAGAAAATGATAAAACGGAAGCTTAACGGATAAGTAACGAATACGTAAGGGGGACCTTTTTTGGTCGACGTCCGGTCCAAGTTTTGTGCATGTTCAAAATCTCTCGCCGTTCATACCGGACGTTCCCGGTCATGAAACGAAGTCGGCGGAGGAGAACAGGAGACAACGGATACTAACGTACATCAACGGAGTGCCATTTTGGGTCTTCGTTTCCTCTCTGTTATTGCAATCCGGTGAGGTGTGACAGGCGCTTACAGACTGACGTGTGTTATGGTACGGTATCTCCCTCCCTCCTCCCTCCCTGGTGACACCATCCCAACCAATTATTTATACCTCTGCCCAAGGGCGGATCCAGCCCCTAGCTGAAGGGGGGGCAGTTTGAAAAGGGGGGCGCCAACATCATGCAGGGGCCGCATACTCTTGAATTTGACCGACTACCTACATTTCGGAGACCAACTCCCATTGCCATAGTTATATATAGCTATACGGTTCGAAATTCTGGGGACCTTTTTTTTTTCTTTTTTTTTTTACTTTTCGGGCAGTTTTTACTTAAATTTTAGGATGCAGGGGGCACATTTTTCTTGTATTGAGGGGCGCTAGACTGGTCCTGGGGGGGGGGGCAGTTGACCCTAGTTGCCCCCCCCCCCCCCACTGGATCCGCCAATGCCTCTGCCTGTGAATCCATTCTGAAGGTTTAAGTCCAAATTTTACATAAATAATACTGCAATAAAATAAATTTCAATCAGTTTTGTCTCTTATCCCATACATGCACGTTTCATTTTAGGAGTTTAAAGTGGACCTAAAGTGTAGAATTATAAGAATATATATTTTAGACGTTGGAAACGAATTTCACTCATCCAACTCTCATTTTCATAGCTCACCCTGTTGCTGAGATATGAAAAGTTAAAATTTATTCAGTTTATTTGAAATAGTCGATTGCGCAATAATTTGTGATTATCTTCTTGTAAAACTCACATTACTTGCTTTTGTTTCCTTTTGAAATTGAAATGTTTACTGATAACCTTGCAAAAATTACTGTTGTACGGAGAGGTTTTGTATAGTCAAGTTACCCTATAACAGTGAGAAAGTGATCACATTTTGGCACAAGGTGCAGAGACTTTCGAAAAAATAAAGAAAACAAAGAATGTAATTTGAGTAGTACAAGAATGACATTACAAATTATTGCGCCATCTACCATTTTAAATTGAATAAGCACCAACATTTTATATATCTCAGCTCAGGATTTCCTGTAAAGATGGCAGTTAGACCATTTGGATTCATTTTTCAAGCTTTGTAACGTATGGTTTTGAATTTTTAGCCTTTAGGTACACTTTAAATTTAGCTAAAATTTGGCAGTTTTTTTGTAGACCAAAAAAATGCATTTTCTATGCGCGTTTCTTTCAATATGAAAAGTTGATTTAACTGTATTTTCAAAGCAAAGTGAACTAAAAGTAAGCTGGAGTGATTTCACATTCTCACAGTGATGAGCAGTTCTCCCTTTTCTGTGCCTTTCAATCGTTTGGACTTACAGACCCTTAAAGGTGCAATTTGCAAAATTTCAATATCTCCTATGCATATTACGTAATGATACCATACGATTATGAAGGACACTAAATCGGATTTAAATTTAATGATATACATAAATCAGTCTATTAATGTGAGAAAAAGACGTCACTCCTGTTTGCGTAAAGTTTACTTTAGCTTGCAAATTTGGTTACATCATTGGTTCAAATACTAGAAAAACTATAGGTAAAAATTTAATGTTATCTCATAAGAGTTGTGATTCCTCTCCCTTTTATAAAATTCAATTTTGCGTATAACCCTCAGTGATTCGGCTTTTCTATAAGCAAGAAAAAAATCACATGATGAGCATTAATTTTTTCTCATTAATTTTTTCTCATTAATTAAGAAATTGCAGACATGAGATCCATATTTCAAGGATGAATACATACAGTTTAGAACACTCGGGAAGTGCCGTTTCCGGCCATCTGGAGGGTTTGCAAAGTCAAAAATTTTCTTGAACGCTCCGCGCCAACCAATGGTGGCGCTCTGCTTAGAAATATGTATTACCATTTTTCATAGATTTATTTTTTCTCCTTAATTGAGAAATTGCAGACACATGATGATCCATATTTCAAGGCTGGGTACATGCAGCTTAGAACACTCGGGAAGTGCCAATTCCGGCCATCTGGAGGGTTTGTTAAGCCAAAAATTTTCTTGAACGCTCCGCGCCAACCAATGGTGGCGCGCTGCTTAGAAAATATGTATTACCATTTTTCATAGATTTATTTTTTCTCCTTAATTGAGAAATTGCAGACACATGATGATCCATATTTCAAGGCTGGGTACATGCAGCTTAGAACACTCGGGAAGTGCCATTTCCGGCCATCTGGAGGGTTTGTTAAGCCAAAAATTTTCTTGTACGCTCCGCGCCAACCAATGGTGGCGCTCTGCTTAGAAATATGTATTACCATTTTTCATAGATTTATTTTTTCTCCTTAATTGAGAAATTGCAGACACATGATGATCCATATTTCAAGGCTGGGTACATGCAGCTTAGAACACTCGGGAAGTGCCATTTCCGGCCATCTGGAGGGTTTGTTAAGCCAAAAATTTTCTTGTACGCTCCGCGCCAACCAATGGTGGCGCTCCGCTTGGATAGTCTTGCTGCTCTCAGCCCCCCCCCCCCAATATTTTTTTCGTTCCGCCGCGCCTGCTGCATAGTTAAAGCGTCTCATTCAGTGAGGGGCCGATTTTCACTGACAGACAACCAACCCTTCTCACAGTTCGTATTTATTTTAGAAAAAACCAGTTTTTTTTTGAGAGGAAAAAAATAAAGTCCAAGAAAATGAAAACGCCAAAAATGCAGGTTCTGACACGGGGGGGGGGGGGAGGGTAGGGTGAGGCTCGGAAGTCTTCAATGCCTGCACCCCCAAACAGTAAAGCTGGGTCGGACCCAGCATGCTTGGCCCCCCTATCGAAAAACCCTGGCGCCGCCCCTGATTAACACACAGCCGCAAAAATACATGCCAGCACTAAAAATGCATCGCACCATCCCGACGAGAAACTGACATAGGCCTATGTCGATATAATTGAAAAATGGCCCAGATGCAGGTGTGGTATGGATTTGAAAACCCTTCCTTAATCCTAGAAATGATAAGCCGAGCTGCCGGTTTAAATTTCTGATTCGAGACGGATTGACATACATATTTGTCCATTTCAATCGACATATGTCGATTTCAGGACTTAGGGCACGGTAGGCGCACCCCATAAGACGTCGGGGGATTTATGTGAAAAGACCAAATGTAATCAATGTGATGTTCCCTCGCATCACGGTTACCCTGACTAAGCCAGCCCTAGTCTGGCTTAGTTATAGGCTCAGGCCTAAGTTAGGGCTACGTTAGGAGTAACGAGGAAGGACCATACTTCATTATACAGCTGTAGGACCCCAAAGTAGGCTAAATTACATGAATGGCCTTCCCTACACGGATTCGAACTAACCTCTCTGTGACATTAATTCAATTTAATGTCAGCATTAAATAATTAATGCAGGCATTAATTCGATTTAATGCGGCATTAAAGTCGATTTAATGGCAGCATTAAATAATTAATGCTGACATTAAAGAGAGAATGCAGTCACCCCAAAAAAGAATTGTATAGTAGACTATCCTGTTTCCTGAATGGCTCTTGAGAATCATGTGACAGTATTTTTCTCACTCAGTTGTAAAATTTACAAGGAGCAACTGCTTGATTTACCTTAAATATGCAATATTTATGTTCTAAAATATCATGAAAGATACTTGGAAGCGAAATAAGAAGAAATTTGGTGAGAATCTCAAAGCAAATAAAGGGCAAGTAATTAGTTTAAGTTCCTCTCCTTTCAGCCTAACTTGTAATCCTTTTCAAACCCGTTTTAAGATTGTCTTGCCTCTTCTATTTCTGCCAGTCAGCTTTTATTACTTTTTTATTATTTAGTGCTCCACTTTTTTTTATTTTTTTAAGCTCTTTGGGAAGTTGCCAGCCTTTATTCGCCTAGAGATTCTTACCTTTATCACTGTAACGCCCAGGCATTTTTGAAGCTTTACTTGCTCAAGTCGTAAGTTTGCCTCTTTTAACAGTTTGTATCAGTGGCGCCGGCACGGGGGGGGGGGGGGCATTGGGGCGCGTTCCCCCAATGAATTTTTTTTTTGAAAATTTTAAAATGATCCCAAAAGGCGATTAAGTTACAGATTTCTGTAGGGGGTAGGGTGAGGTGTGCTTTAACCGAGTGATAGTTTCTCAAACCATCAGAATTTTCGCAAATCCTTCGCAAACTATCAAAAATTTCGCGCGCTCTGCGCGCTTCAACCCTTACCACAACGTTCTTATTATCAATATATTCTGATAGCAACCCCCGGAGAAGCACAACAGCAAAAGTTGAAAGCTGTTCAAGAAATTACCAGGTAAAAGACTGCCTTTTGAGTGGCATGTAGCTTTCAGATTCTGAATGCAGGTTTTGTCATGTAAATCTTATTTAATGAAAAATTTCGCTTTGCGCGCATGCTTTACGGTTTGCACTCCATCTCATGACTATTATTAAGGTAATAATACATGGAACTATAATAACAACATTTTAGGCACCTAGCTTCAATATGTGATCTTTCAATCTAAGTTGTAGCATGATTTGGAAAGTTAAATGACGTATTTACCGTTATACATTTTTAATAAAAATTACCGAGCGCTTTGCGCGCAGACATTATCGGTATAGATGGCAGGCGCGTAGCCAAGGGGGCGAAGGGGGCAGCCCCCCCTTGAACATATTTTTGGTATTTTTAATATTTACTTGTACAATATTGCCAGTGTTTCCCCAATTTATATGCGGTACATGGGCCTGGGAAGTTCCATTTCCGGGATCTGGGAGGCATTTTGGGCCAAAATTTTCTTGCGCTCCGAGCCAACTCATGGTGGCGCGAAGCGCTGAGAGTCTGTCTATGGGCTTCGCCCCCCCCCCCCCCTTCCTGACAAATTTCTGGCTACGCCCCTGATAGATGGTGATTTTTAATACACTTACGACAAAAAAGCATTGTGAAAACGCGCTTGTTAGTCCTTCACCCCTTTTGCTATACGGTACCTATCAGGGAGGTCTAATATCACCTTCCTGCACCTATACTCTCCCTCCCGCCCGTTCCCCATTGCTGGAAGATGTTCATCTGATTCGTTCAAAATTAGTAAAAATACGATAGTGTTAAAGTGCTCTGCGTCATACTCTATTATTATCATTTGGATACCAGGTAATAAGCATTATGTCATTGTTCCATTATTTTTATGTACTTGATCCAGAGCTTCCAGGAAGCCCTATGCAGGTATCTACCAGCCTTAGATGCCTTTTATAATGCACGATGAAGGGGAGGAAAAAGATCTTTACAGTCCAGCAATGTTTCTGGGGACTTCACGCACGTATTTTGGGGTAAAAACTTTGCCTGAATAGAAAGCGGTAAAGTAGCCAAAAGGGAGTCTTCAGGAGGTTGTTGACAACGTATTTTTCTCTTAGACAACATACTCTCCTCTTTCACCTAAACAAAATTTAGAATTCACTAAATTAATCACATTTACCGGCTATATATGATCAGCTCCAAAAATATTCCAAATAAAAAAAATATTCCAATTTTGCATCTAAGAAACCTTAAATTAGCACAAATTTCTCAAAAGGGAGGGGCACCCTTAGACCCCTCCCCAGGACCCAGGACGGCACCTTTATGTAGTGACAAGGGAAAGATACCCACTGTTGTATATAAACGCAGGGAGCATAAAAAAGAGAATATTTAAGCGTCGCCGCTCAGTTGGAAAAACATCCAGCCAGTCGGAAAAATTAGAATTCACTAAATTAGGGACATTTTCCAGCCATACAGGTGTGTGATCAGCTCCAAAAGATAGCACCATTTTGCATCTAAGCAACCTTAAATAAACAAAAATTTCTCAAAGGGGAGGGGAACACCCCCTCCCCTTAGACCCCTTCCCCAGGACGGCACCTTAGTGTAGCGACACCTGACAAAGGAAGGAGCCCCACTGTGTATACGAAACGCAGGAAGCACAAAAAGGCATTTTGCGCAGACTTGGGAGGTTAACTGAAGTGCCTTGACGACATCATCTGTTGTGCCCCCTCCCCCAATCACCAAAGCCTGGCGGCGCCACTGGTTTGTATGCTTGCTTGGTATCAGTTTGGCTGAGGAAGGTTGGTTAAAAACCGAAAGCTTCCAAGCCCGGTGCTTTCCGTCCATCGTTTTAGCTTGTAGTTGACTTTCACCGTTTACTTTATTCTTATTATATTCATTCTTTGGTGATGTCCGTGAATCCTCTTTGGATCCTACTTGCTATTTTGAGAAATATTGTTGGTATACAGCTTTTTCACTCCACTTGTGTGTAAATATATATATATATATATATATATATATATATATATATATATAGATATTATATATATATATATATATATATATATATATTATAATATATATTATATATATATATATATATATATATATATTATATAATATATATAATATATATATATATATATATATATATATATATATATATATATAACCAAGGCGTTAGAATGGGCCAACCCATATATACCAGCATATCCCAACTAGATATAAACACAATCATGCATGCCAGAAAATCACTACTTTTCCACAAATCCGAGCCATGGGTAAAACGAGATGGAGTTGGATTATTTGACGTGACTATGGGGTCATGTGACGGTACCGAGATCTGCGAGTAAGTTGGGCTGTTTATCTTAGACATACTGTCGAAACATTTTCCGGCAGCTAACGTTGGCCTCTACCGAGACGACAGCCTCGCGGTTTTCAAAAATCTTACTACCAGGACAGCCGACAAACTTCGCAATACCTTTATAGATATATTCAAATCCGTTTGACTCAAGATAACTGTAGAATCTAACCTAAAATTTCCAATTACCTTTATGTAACTTTAAATTTAACAAGTGGAAAATACCAGTCATACCGTAAGCCCGGCAACGATCCACTCTACATTAATATTAACTCTAATCACCCACCAACGGTACTTAAGCACCTTCCAACATTAATTGCCAAACGCGTATCCGAGTTATCATGCGATGAAAATGTATTTCACGACTCTTTAGGGCCATACGAAAAGGCACTAAAAGAAAGCGGATACAGTGCTAAGCTGGAGTATCAACTAGACTTGGCCAAGTCTCTCGTGAGTGTTCTCGTACTGCTAGTACCCACAGCTCACCATATTTACCTTGGGTTTAATACGCCCTCTATCGGCTGCTTATTTGTATTGCTTCTCAACGAGAGACTTGGGACACTTGGTTTCTGTGACGTCATACTAATGAGCTTAGTACATTATTCATAAGGAGGGGGCGTCAACCTCATAATCCAATAAACAGTCCTCATGTGCAGAAATTAGTATCGTCCAATTAAAGAGAATATTATTTGATATGACATATTTTTGACAATTGAGTCGCCGTAATTATACTCAAATATATATTTAAAAACTAATTTACCTTACGAAAATTACACAAATAAAATTTCTGATGACAAATGAGACCTTTGTAATCCATTTTAGAGAAACATGTGTCAATACATTTCCCTATACATAATGGTACCATTTAGCGGTTCGTGTACCTAACTCCAAACGTAAACAAAGATTAGCAGAATGGGTACTTGTACTTGTGAAGTTTCGTGCGTCCATACAAAAGTAGCCGCCAAGCCCTAGCACCCGTGAGATAATCGAAGAGTGAATGCTCTATTTATTTTCCTCTGTGCTAGCACATAGTTACTCTGCGTCATGATTCTAGCCACAATTAATTAAAGTTAAATCTTGTAGGTGAACAACGTTGGTTCAGCATGTAGCCTGTAGCAACTCCCTGCTTGAACCGTACTAAACTGACGTACATGATAGGCCATGCATATATATCATATTATCACGGGGCTAGGCATTTCTTAATACAGAACTAAGATCGAGTGACTAAGTGATAAAAGAAAAGAAAAACATGAGCATGTTTATTTACTGGTTGTTATTTTTTTTTTATGTTGGGCCTATCAATTTACTTATATGAAACCTTTGTTTTCCATGGATCCCTCATTACTGGAAAATGTGAAGGTATGTAGCTAATACTAGGCAGGTGTGAGTTTGTCTACAGGGCCTATTGCTTATGTAAATGTAGTAGCCCAGTTTGAATAGTGCAAGGAGTACTACAGTGCCCAGGGTTATCTAGACCTTGAAGTTTGGAGAGTGTATTGTATTTTTGTTACACATTCTCCATCATAGCCCATGTGAGAGACTTTACAAATTTATCACATCTCCTGACCTTAATTAAATGGGAAACACATGATCTTCAAAAAAAGTCATGTTTTCATGACTAAATTCAGACCATGTACTGTGTCTTTGGCAAAGTATTTTTAGCTTCAGTTACAGTATCATGGTGGCTTTTCGATCCTTATACATGCCTTTTATGCATGCATGTTTACAATTCTTTTGGCAGAACTTGATTGCATGGCCTGACATGATAATAGCTATGTGTGTACCATAGCCAACACATATACTGTAGAGTCACATATCGCAGTCACCTTGAATGTCTTAAGGGTGGCTGACAGTATTCAAGCCCTTCTTTACTGCTTTCTTTTTTCTTCTTGGGTGGGGGGCACCCAAAATTAGCCTCCACCAAGTAAATTAAAATGTGGCAAATAAAAAATTATTAAATTTAGCTGTCAGAGTAATGCATAAGGTACAACAAATGCCAGATGTCTTAAGTTTGATATAAGTTTCAATTTAACTCACAGCCAATCTTTGTGACCTTGTGTAACTTCACACATGCTCTACTTTGGATATAATGTAGCTATAGTATTTGCCAAGGCAGTACCACATTGTGAACTTACAAGAACTTATAAGTGCCAGCCAGTGTGAATGAAACAGAGAACTGTTTGGCAGATTTTTTAAGTCAATGTATATTGCCAAGGCAGGCCATTTAGACATGTGAATGTTGCGGTACTATACAGTACTGTACAGTATGTATATATGAGCAAATTAGTATATGAAATACAGCAGCTTCCCCTATGGAAATTGTTTTCCAAGCCTTGCTGAGTCAGTAGGGGCCTCTGTCATTGCAGTTCTGTAGACTGAATTTGAGAAAAAAATCTTTTTGAAAAGAGTTATCCATATTTGTAACAGTCTTCTGGCCTCAGATGTTTTAGCAAGCACTGTCAGTGTATTTTAGGGCCATGTAAACAAATTTTTGAGTCAAACTGTGTTAGCCTATATGAGCCAGAGAACTGGCTCCCTGCCCCTTCATCCTCCACCTACCAATCCCTGAGAAGTGGAGGGTACAGGTAAATTCAAGCATCTGTTGTAATTAAATAGTTGACAACTTGCATATTTTCATTTTCCAGAAGTCAACTATACTTCTATGGACTTGTAACTGTTACCTGTACAGTTTAACCTCCTCAGTTTCTACCAAGAGAAACACTGTGAAGTTCAACAGTACATGGTCATATGCTTTATCCTGATGCAAACATAACAATTGACATGTATGGTACTTGGTCATATGTGTCAGGGAAGGCAATTGAACTAACTTAGCAACAATTAGTGCATCTTCTTGAGCTAAATTGTTTGAAGCTTGCCTTCTCAAGACCATTTTTATTTTACATCATGACCCAAAAGTGAGGAAGACCTGATGCATGAGTATTAAAAAGTTGGGTACATGTATACATACATGTACCAAGATATAACAAATCTTCACACTGCCTGGCAAGACCTCTTCCTAGGTTGAGACTTGAGTTTACACCAGAATCTTTATCTGTGATGCTGCATGGATTGAGAGCACTGTGGTGGTCCCATGTGAGATTCTCTACAAAGTATTATGCAGTATGTTAGGCTATTACTTCTAGAGCAAATTTGACATGGAAGTTGTTTTTATGTACAGCAAGGACACCATAATACCAAATCTGCCATGGTCCATCACAGCAAGCATTGGAGTAATTATCCAGTAAATAATAATGTGTGTTGAAATTTAGGAGGATAATTAGAATTCTTTATTTTAAATGTAACTATAAGGTGACTTGAGTAAAGCTGATTCATTTCTACATTTTTGGAGCAAGCTGACCTACTTATAAACCAAATTCTGTGCAATACTGAACACACTTTTCTCTCCTCAAAAGCAAAATTCAAGTACCCTTTCATATCACATAATTTGATACTATATTTCATTATGGAAGATATTTCAGTATGTCAGTCACATTGCATTCAATCTTTAAGCATTGAGTGAGCACAATGTGTTGCTTCTTAAGTCTTTTTTTCTTGAATCAAACTACAAGTACATTTATCAAAAAATATGTTCAGTTTCAGTAATATCCTGCTGTAGCATAGCATGTGTGTGTAGGGCTTAAAAAATTTCTAGAGCTTTGTTGCTTTGTTGAAAAAGGACAAGGAAAGTCTCATTGTTTTAGTTGTGGAATGTTGATCTTTGGGAATTTGGGTACCCAAGCTTTCATGCTTAGTGTGGTATTTTTTCATTTATTTCAGAAAACAGTTAAAACCAGTTTGCAGTAGAGCAAGTATTTCTATAATGGTGACTGTGTGGAGGCAACAGGTTTCCTTCTAACAGAAGCAATTGGTGTTGGTGGGGGAGGGTGTCTGGAAAGACTGAGGTAAATGAGAATGGGCTGAGTTGAATTATTTGGTTACATTCAATCTTCTCAGAGAAGGAATCTTACTACAGAGCGCATGTATGCTGTTGCTTCAACCTGGTTTCCATGATAGAGACATGAAGTAGTCTAGCAGATTAAGAGTGTAACAATCCCTCAGAATGGGACATCATTGGGGTATCACTGGATAAATCTCTAGCTGAAGCTAGTACCCATATCCAGGTGGTTATACTGAGGAAGTCCGTAACTGTTTTACTTAGTCACACACTGTAGTAACCATGGTTTAAAGGGACCCACAGCCCTTCAATCAAGAATTCCAGGCACTATCACTAGTAGACTACCACATAATCTCCTTGGGGTGAAGGAGAATAGGGGAGATACTTCATGTAAGACTACCTCAAACTAAGGTGAATAGACAACTGAAGGGAAATGAATAGGCTGAATAGCCAGAAGTGAATAGGATTAGTAGGTGTCTATTCACTTCAGTTTGAGTTTGGCTTACATAAAGTATATGTACCAAGAATAGGACTTTACTATGCTATGAGATGTTGCCCTCCTAATACAGCTCTTAAATCGGGATGCTGCAACTTAAATGGCAGCTCCCTGCATGAATGTGGGCCTCAGTATAATGAACATTTGAACCGAATGAAGGAAACAGTTTTGACAGTATTGATCTCTGGGTTTACAGTATTGATCTCTGGGTTTATTGAGAAATCACCGTTTGCTCAATTAATTTCTCTTCACAAGACTGGAATTAAACAAAAACTTTTTTGATGGTTAGTGATATCCAAGTTCCCACTAGTCATTTTACAGTACACACAGTAGGCCATTGCCTTATTAGGAATCATTCATAATTATAAGAATTACAAGAATTATAACACTTACTATAACACTCATGCAAAAAGTGTGTACATTTTCCCTCTACCCTTCCTTCTACCTCCTTACCCACACCAATGTCTTAATCTAAAAAATTTGACATAAATCAACACTGAATCTGAAATCCACTTTCAAAGAAAGAATCTTTTCAAGTCTCTGGCTGCATTTTCTGCTTAACTGAAAAAGAGTTAAATAGCACCCATGAGAAGACAACCCAATTGAAATGGGGCTATATAGGATCACCTCAAACATATTCAGGGATATGACCATACCTCTATGTGCATTTAGTGACTGCTCTTTGATTGACATTAGTTGAAACACTAGCTTCCTGTTGTTGGTCAATAATGACTTGAGTAGTCAGTTGTGTTCCCAATTAAGCTCAGCTCACTCACAGTACTGCATGGATGTGGCTTTAAACAATGTTTACTCAGAGAAATGTACTATAACTTTGTATGGGAGCTGTAATAGACAGGTGTTTTTGTTCATTTGGAGGAGAGGCTAGAAGAAAATTTAGTAGGGGTAATTTTTACTGTCTGAAGCAACTGAAGATTGCAGTGCCTCTAAATCTCAAACTTTTGGGGTCAGGAGTACTATGTCTTTGAGCTCAGTCATCTGTTGTTGTATAAACTGAATTTTTATTTTCAGATTTTAATGCCTGATAGTACAATTAACTCAACGTTTTGTAGATACAGGTAATAAATCCTGAAAGTGGGATGGAAATGAGGGAGGGTGGCAGTTACCCAATTTCCTTATCCTTCTTGTCTTAAATTAGCAGGGATCTTGGTTCAAGGATTCAAGAGAAGGCTTCCTGAATAAGGGGATGTCCTAGTATAAAAAAAATTTTCAGGTTTGTAATCTCTTGGATCTAAACTGATACAAAATTTGACTCATTTTGTACCGACCTACGTACATCAACTATCCTGAAATCAATTTTCAGGTAATGTTGCACTAGGTGTGCTACTTAAAACAACTGAATGGTTGCACAGTACCATGGTTATAGCTTTGGTCCACTACTTTCAAATTAAGATCCCTCCCCTTTAGCAATGTAACCTGAGTCTACTGAAACCTGCATTCTCTTATGTTATTTCAACTAAATGATTGCATTATCTTTAAATGACATTGCAAAACATGTATTTGGTCCACTTGTAAGGCTGTAAGTCCACTACAAGGGCATATTAAATAGTGCTAGTCATCTTAAATTTTCACTGGATGTACCAGACACTTACCATCTCTAGCTGATAATTAAACCAATCCCTGTAAGAACTGTTTTGCATTTGGTAAATACTGCAATGGGCTCAGCACTTTGGGGGCACAGTCTATATGACTTGGAAAGGCAACATACACCTTCAGGTTGATATAATGTCTACATGCACATGCCATAGACATGCTTTCATGGGCTGCAAGGCTCATGAGTCTAGATGACAGGTTCAGTACTATATCAATGCTTCCCTAGAGTAGACCAAGTTAAGATATTAACTCAGTCTAGTCTACTGTAAACTTAATAATCCTAAACATAACCATAATCCTTACCCAAACCCTAATCTTACCTGAGGCTAGTCCAAGTAGCCTATAAATTTTATACCTCAGTGGAATCCTAACCTTACCACCAGCTGGGCCAAAGAAGATTTTTGGTCCATCCTTTGTCTAGTGAACCTTGCAAGTGAAAGTTTAGTCTAGTGGGTATCCCACTTTCATGTAGAAGCCTAATGCCTATCAAAAAGGCCCTTCAAATAGTCCTTCAATCCTGGCTCTGTCCCTGACCTGCCCAATGTAAGGATCACAAAACCTCTAAGGTTTTTAGCTCTTATAGTCATGCTCTTAGCTGGAATTTGTGGATTACGATAGGCCTAAAATTTATTTAACTTCACCAGTGACTTAGCAAACTAGTATATTTGTATCAATGACAAATGTTGCCTATAATAAATGCAAAGAACTGTCACATAAAAAAATATGAAGAGCAATTTCTGCCCATGCAGGTATTTATTTCAAATAGGCCTATATCACCTTGATTCAGTTCTGCAAAGAATCAATTATCAGTCAAATTGTACTGCTCACTCTTTTGCAAGAAACATTTGTGTCAAATATTGCACCATTTGTTATATAGGTACCTCTTAAAATGAAAAACTTTTCCAAAGGGCAGGGGGACACCCTCTTCCCTTAGACCTCTCCCATAGTCCACCAGTTCTGAATGTTGGTTACATTGGAAACATGCTAGGCCTAATTCCCAAACTACTTTGTTAATTTTGTGGTTTTCCAAGCTCAGGTTTGCTGCTATATTGTTCTCACAAGACACCTCCAAGAGGAACAAGCAAAGCTACTGTAGCATTGCCTGGCATGCATGAGTGATTTTAACAATTGGTCTAATATAAAGTCTTAGTCATTACCCGCTTGAGGGCACATTGAGCTAGCAAGATGATAAAGCTGATACATATTGGCCTATAAGTATACCAGGGATGAGCCTGACATACAAAAAAAATCACTGAACTTTTAAGCGGGTATGTAGCATACTGACGCCGAAGGCGTCAGCCTGAGCGCGAAGCGCGAACTCTTACGGGTGGGGTCCAGGGGCCCGCCTTAGGGCCCCTGGTGGGGTCCAGGGGCAACGCCCTGGCGGGGGTCCAGGGGGCAGCGCCCCCGGAAGCTCCTGGATTTTTAACATTTCGTAAGGCCCAAATGGGCTAACTGTTTATCATATTTTGATGAAACAGACAAATTACAAAAACACCCTAAGCTTAACGTAGCCTACTGTATTATAGCCTATGTGTTAAGGTTCACTAAGTTGGATCAACATTAATACCTTGTCTTTCCCAAAACCTAGTTCATACCAACTGGCTTCTTGATTTCTTTGATCCATTGCCCATTATTCGATCCAATGTCCAATATTATTTTATGGCTCACTTTTAAGTTTTAGCACCATTCAACTTCCAGCACATTTTAGAGGCTTTTTGCCTAGGCCTACTTAAAGTGTATAGGGCCTACCTACTGGTAAATAGTAGCCCTTTTTGTACATCAGAACATATAGCTAAGGAAAGTGCCTTAGCTGTGCTCTGTAATGTAAAGCACAAGAGCCATGCCTTGCCTAGGCTAAAACTTCAAAGGCCATATGTTAGGCCTTGTTAGGTAAGGCCTAATTTAAGGCACCAATTCCTAGCTCTTTTGGTGAAAATTGGTACCAGTTTGTTATAAACTTCAAGCCAAATCCCGGAATGGCTGCCTTCTTCAGACTTAGAGGCCTAGGCCTATGAGAGTATGGGCTAGGCCTAGCCTAGGCTTAACAGCAGTGCACATACATAACCTAGGCCTATGTTAGGATAGTGTAAGAAGTGCAATGCCTCTTAGTTAGTGACAGATGAGCCTATGAACAGAATATGCAACCCGGCTTCAACCTTACAAAGATGTAGGAAAGGGTGCAGTTGAATATTTTCCTCATGCCCTGTGCATAAAAGCTTTGATCACCTTTGCAGACGATCGTTCTGTTCAGTGCCCACCAAGTTACGTTCAGGCGTTGTAGTATAAATTTAGTAGCAAGCATGTATATAGTTAGCTGCAGTGTGCACATCTACACACACTTGCATACAGACACAGCCTGTGCCAATGGACGTACGTACATGTATACAAAACTTGTACTAAATCAGAGCATTACTGCATGTACTATATGGAGTGGACATGACTGCTTCCACTTTTACTTTTCACTTTCAAGCATCATATACAGTATGACCTACGAGCTATGATATGACAAGGAAAAGGGGTATCATAATTAAACATGTCGACTATGCATTTCTAGCTGCAGTGAAGTTTAAACAAAATATGTGGAAATACACATTTTACTGAAGACGCTATGCTATTTCACTGACATCTTATGATAAATCATGTGCTGTTCCCATTTTCAACTTCACATTTTTTCGCGGAAATGAAAATACGAAATAGCGGAAGTTAGAAAAAAATCACGGAAATCCGCGAATTCGCGGAAAAAGCTCATGCCTGGTATACGAACAAGGTAGTAGGCCACTTCGAATCCCAGCCAGGCTCCCGCACTCGCGATTCACAGCAATGGCGTGCGTTGTGATTTGCGAGTGACGAAGGTTACATCTGCAAAGCGAACTTGCCTTCTACTGTGCTTTTCCTTACATTATCTGATTATGCGTTTTGTGAGAGAGACCGTATGGATGGCTACGCAGATAATAGCAAGTGCCGCGATGCCCAGGATCCAAAGTGTCCTACCTTGCTTGTACACAGAGCTGTATATGTATTTGTGTATAACGCTCCGAACGCCTGAGAATCAGACCGCTATCGATACCGATTTCGAAGCAAAACTTTCATCAAATTAAGTCGCTGAACCAACGATTTTGTCTTTCTTTTATGAAAATCACATCATGGCACGGTTTCGCTCCTCGTGAATCCTGTCCCGTGAAATTTCCAGTTGCAAAAACCGTCATATTGATCAATTCATACGGCTGATATTGATGAGTTTTCGCTATCGGCAATGTCGTAGACCCTGCAGCAATTAATCACGTGATATAAACTTCATATATGTTTATTCATATATTGTTTATTCACATAACATTCAATTTACTGATTTTGATTGGACTAAAAGTTGACAGACTACTACATATTATTCATCCCTAATTGAGGGTGAATAAAATAAAGAAATAACATTAAAATTATGACGTCACAGAAACCAAGTGTCCCAAGTCTCTCGTTGAGAAGCAATACAAATAAGCAGCCGATAGAGGGCGTATTAAATCCAAGGTAAATATGGTGAGCTGTAGGTACTAGCAGTACGAGAACACTCACGGGAGACTTGGCCAAGTCTAGAGTATCAACCAAAACCCCCAGTCCCCAACCCAAAAGGAAGAACAGAAAGAGACAAATGATTTGGTTCAACCCACCATACAGTACCAATGTCAAAACCAGTGTTGGGAAAAGGTTCCTAGAGTTACTTGATAAGCATTTCCCTAAACAGCACCCACTACACAAGTTATTCAATAAAAAAAATATGTGAAAGTTAGTTACTCTTGCATGCCCGACTTCAAGCAGACAATACAGAGACACAACTTTAAGGTAACATCCAATAAAACCCCTCAGCAGGCTTCCAGTTGTACACAAGAAAGCAACTGCCCAGTAAACGGAGACTGTATGAAAAAATCCGTAGTTTACCGGGCTGACGTAACGTCTAAGGGTAGCACCATGACATAACACAGACATGACGGGGGGTTCGTTCAAATTAAGGCACAATAATCACCTTAAATCTTTCCGCCACGAAAAATATAAGAATGAAACCGAGTTGTCAAAACACATTTGGAATCTTACACGGTCAAACTCAACGTACAACATAAAGTGGTCTATCTGGTTGCTAGTCAAGTCGCCCCCTAGCAAAGTCGCCCCCTAGCAAAGTCGCCCCTTACAAAGTCGCCCCTCACAAAGCGCCCCCTGACAAAGTCGCCCCCTGCCAAAGTCGCCCCCTTGACCAACAAAGTCGCCCCTTAACAAACTCGCCCCTTACAAACTCGCCCCCTGACAAAGTTGCCCCCTGACAAAGTCGCCCCTCGACAAAGTCGCCCCTCAATGGTCCCGGCAAAATTTCTTAAAAACAATAATAATAGGTACAAAGATACAGTAATCGTTTTTATTAGCTGTTATCAAGTGCCTACGCACTTTTGTTGCTGATTTCACGTCAGGCTTTCGGCCTTACGCATAGCGTACAGTGTTTTGGAAACCAACATCTAATTGCAATTTTTTTCCTTCTTTGAAGTTTAGAAAAATTAATCCTGTAATTCTAATACTTAAAACATTAACTTCTCTTGTACCGAATGTTACTTAACGTTCAATTAGAGGTGTAAATTTGGCGACAATTCTGTGAAAAGTGTACATATATCGCTCGAACGCTGTTGATCAGTCGATCATTTTCATACAAAATACGGGAGTACGTAAGTACAGTAGGTATGGGTAGGCCTACATAGTACGCGATTCTATATCCCGTATTACCGAGGCATTAGCGGCTCGTCATAGGGGCACGGGGGGGCACTTGCCCCCCAAAAGTTTGCAAAGCATGGTCTTCAATTTTAAAAAATAAAAATAATAAATAAAAAAACCATGTAATTCGAGATGGGTTAGGCCCTCCCGGTTCCTTGAGTGGGCTTAAAATTAAAGAAGTGAATAACTTTCCAATGCAATGCGAAGGTTAAACATTAATAAAGTGCTTTCAAAACGACATTTTTTCGGCGCGCTTTGCGCGCGTTTTCTCAGTTGCTTGTTTGCTACTATATATACTTCAGACATTATAAATGGACCTGCCGTTAGTGCGAGCTAAGGTAATCAAAACAAATGATCACGCTGTGATATTTGTAATCTGATTAGCTTAGGCATCATAATGTCATTTACAGAGTGTAACGGTAATGCTGGAGTTAAATGCCCATAGTTTTGCAGACACTTCAGAGCTATTGGGGTCATTAGATACACAACCCATTAGCCGTGTTGATTATCATCCACGACTAAAAGCAGTTTTGCCAGGGTGTCACCTGGCCAGATTAGCATAGGTATCTGTCTACAAAAAGTTGTAGTCTAAAAGTATTGTGTTTCCCATAGAAGGAGAGGTTTCCCTTCCCTTGTCCAAATTGACAGCGCCGTTGGCCCACGGGCGGTCTTATGACTGTCAAATGGCCTATTATAAGGTAAAAGGTTCTCCACCTCTGTGCTTAAGTATACCGTTTCAGTTGATTTAAAATAAACACACCAAACAGTCAATCTAAGTTCAGTGTGATGAGACTTTTGACAAGTGGCCTAGCTATTTGTATATAGGATGAGACGTCGTTCTGAGTTGGGGAATTCCTCCCCCTTTAAAAAAAATTCGTTTCGGAACGATACTGAGATCCCAAATACGAGTGCTATCATTTCATCGATTTCAAGTGTCTTCATGCTCGAAATTTTCGTTAGTTTAAGAAAATAATCCAGAAAACAAACATTTTATGGCTTGGCAAAGCTGAAACATATTGTGACACAATGAAAGAAACAATCAAATATTTAAAGGTGGGGCTCATTTTATACAAATGGATCAAGCCGCCTTGCCCATTTCACCTACCTCTTACCCCACCCCTATAGTAGTACGGTAGCGATCGGTTGATATGGTTGTATTTATTTTTAAAGTAGTCAGCTCATGACTAACTGCCTGAAATGGGTTTCGAAGAGCTTTTGAAAACTACATGGGGCATCGCTGTAATACACAATAATAACCATACTCCCATAGGCGTAGGGGACTATTAAAAATATTTTTGTGAAAATTCAGGCAATATTTTTCGGGCACCTACTAAAAGAAAAATAATGCAATAAGTAGTTTAACGGAAATCGATACTTTAAAAAACTTCCTTGGTAATTAAAATATAGTTCTGATTTGGATTGCACCATCACCTATATATTCGGTATTAATTCAACAGTGTGTTTTTTAATGGTTAAACTTATATGATGATTATCAGTGGTGTATTTGAGGAGCCATTAAGACATGCCCCCGTCACTGACGCCAATTTTTTTAATACCTAAAATAAAACACAAAATTTTACTTCAAAGGTACCATATGTGGCACCAGATTCCATGTATGGACACCTAATTTTTCAAAAAAATTTCTAAGGGGAGGGGGCACCCCTTCCCTTAGACCCCTCCCCCAGGCCGGCGCTCACACAACATAGTGCCTGCCCCACGCCCATGAGAGAAACCTTGGCTACACCACTGATTATTATCATTATTATTGTAACGATTTCCCCCAGAATTATAACCAATATGGAATAGGAAGTAACGTGGCAAATTATTGTATGTAATTGGCATGCGGTGGGATAACGGATGCATGCCTATATGATATGTACATTAACATT